>ML105017.1:36727-71200 GCA_003697995.1 Taxidea taxus jeffersonii | reverse complement strand
TTTATATAGTTGGCTGCTCCCATGTTAGGGGCATAGATATTTAAAATTGTTAGATCTTCTTGTTGGACAGACCCTTTGAGTATGATGTAGTGTCCTTCCTCATCTCTTATTATAGTCTTTGGCTTAAAATCTAATTGATCTGATATAAGGATTGCCACCCCAGCTTTCTTCTGATGTCCATTAGCATGGTAAATTGTTTTCCACCCCCTCACTTTCAATCTGGAGGTGTCTTCAGGTCTAAGATGAGTTTCTTGTAGGCAGCATATGGATGGGTTTTGTTTTTTTATCCATTCTGAAACCCTGTGTCTTTCGATTGGGGCATTTAGCCCATTTACGTTCAGGGTAACTATTGAGAGATATGAATGTAGTGCCATTGTATTGCCTCTAAGGTGATTGTTCCTGTATATTCTCTCTGTTCCTTCCTGATAATACTTTTAGGGTCTCTCTTTGCTTAGAGGACCCCTTTCAATATTTCCTGTAGAGCTGGTTTGGTGTTTACAAATTCTTTCAGTTTTTTTTTTGTCCTGGAAGCTTTTTATCTCTCCTTCTATTTTCAATGATAACCTAGCTGGATAAAGTATTCTTGGCTGCATGTTTTTCTCATTTAGTGCTCTGAATATATCACGCCAGTTCTTTCTGGCCTGCCAGGTCTCTGTGGATAAGTCTGCTGCCAATCTAATATTTTTACCATTGTATGTTACAGACTTCTTGTCCCGTGCTGCTTTCAGGATTTTCTCTTTGTCGCTAAGACTTGTAAATTTTACTATTAGATGGCGGGGTGTGGGTCGATTCCTATTGATTTTGAGGGGTGTTCTCTGAGCCTCTTGGATTTTGATGCTTGTTCCCCTTGCTATATTAGGGAAATTCTCTACAATAATCCTCCCCAGTATACCTTCTGCTCCTATTTCTCTTTCTTCTTCTTCTGGAATCCCAATTATTCTAATGTTGTTTTGTCTTATGGTATCACTTATCTCTCGAATTCTCCCCTCGTGGTCCAGTAGTTGTTTGTCTCTCTTTTGCTCAGCTTCTTTATTCTCTGTCATTTGGTCTTCTATATCACCAATTCTTTCTTCTGCCTCTAGCAGTAAGAGCCTCCATTTTTGATTGCACCTCATCAATAGCTTTTTTTATTTCAACTTGATTAGATTTTGGTTCTTTTATTTCTCCAGAAAGGGCTTTTATTTCTCCTGACAGGGTTTCTCTAATATCTTCCATGCCTTTTTTGAGCCTGGCTAAAACCTTGAGAATTGTCGTCCTGAATTCCAGATCTGACATATTACCAATGTCTGTATTGATTGGGTCCCTAGCCTTCGGTCCTGCCTCCTGTTCTTTTTTTTGTGGTGAGTTTTTCCACCTTGTCATTTTGTCCAGATAAGAATCCACTGTTCTTGTTAAGTGAACTTGGTCTTGGCTGGATTTCTTGTTGATCTTCTTAGGGAGGGGCCTGTTGTAGTGATTCTCAAGAGTTTCTGCCCCAGGCGGAATTGTACCGCCCTTACCAGGGGCCGGGCTAAGTAATCCTCTCAGGTTCGCTTTCGGGAGCTTTTGTTCCCTGAACGCTTTCCGTAGAGTTCTGGAGGATGGGAATGAAAGTGGCGGCCTCCCAATCTCCGGTTCGGAGGAGCTGAGAGCTAGGGGCCCCAGTCTTCAGTGCGCCTTCAGAGAAAAACGTTTAATCACTCCTGTCTCTCCAGCCTCCGGCCGCTCCCGGAAAAAATCGTGCGTAATCAGTCCCGTCTCACTGGCTTCTGGGAGTGCTCCGAGCTCACCCAGCCTGTGACCAAGCATCTCTGTCTCTGGCAGAGTCCCACCTGGAGTCTCTGAACCCAGTAGATCCCTGAGCTCTCCCGGGTCGGAGTCTCCCCGGATCTTGTGGGGACCCCTCGCACAGAGCACAAGCCCGTGTCACAGACCACGGCTCCAGGAAACCTTGGCTCTGTCTCTGCAGCCGGCTTCCCCGCTCCAATATCTGTGAGCTCTGTGACACTCAGACACCCCCGATCTTTCTGTGACCCTATGGGACCTGAGTCCACGCTGTCCCCGCGAGGTCTTCACCCCAGTTTAGCCTCTGGAGTGATGTCTCTCCCTGGAGCAGACTTTTGAAAGTCCTGATTTTGTGCTCCGCCGCTTGCCGGGAGCCGGCCCCTCCCCCTGGGGTCTATCTTCCCGTCGCATTGGATTCACTTCTCCGCTGGTCCTACCTTTTAGAAAGTGGTCAATTTTCTGTTTCTAGAATTGTTGTTTTTCTTCTCTTCAATCTCCTGTTGGATTCATAGGTGTTCGGAATGGTTTGATAGGCTATCTAGCTGATCTCCTGCTGCCTGATGTCGTCTCAGCCTGCTACTTCTCCGCCATCTTGACTCCTCCCCCGCATTTTTTTTTTTAAAGATGTATTTATTTATCTGAGAGAAACAGAGAGTTGGGGGGAGAGGGGGACAGAGGGAGAGAGAATCCTCTCTACTGAGTCCAGAGCCCACATTGGGGCTTGATCCCAGGACCCTGAGATCACAACCTGAGCGGAAACCAAGAGTATGACGGTTAAGCGTCTATGCCACCCAGGTGCCCCTGTCTCTGGTTTCTTAAGAAGGCTTTTTCTCTAAATCCTGACTCTGAAAAAAACCTAAACATTCTCTTACCAGACTTTAAGTATTTTTTTGTACTAGTTAACAGCAGCAAATAAATTTATAATATTTCCCAATTCATAATTCCCATCTGTATCTAAGAATACAGTCTCTAAGTCTAGCTTCACTTCTTAAACTGAACATAAACTGTAAAATAAATATGCAATATATGTATATGAAGTACAATGTAATTTAATACATGTTTCATTAATATATTCATAGAACTTTTAGTACCTAATGTGAGCATACAGTACCATATATTTAAGTAAAATAAATCCGAGATAAAGAAAGTATATATGCAGAAAAAACAAAAAATACCTGTTTTTTAATTTAATTTTATTTTTATTTTTATTAGAGAGAGAGAGCGCGAGCACAGGCAGACAGAGAGGCAGGCAGAGGGAGAAGCAGGCTCCCTGCGGAGCAAGGAGCCCAATGTGGGACTTGATCCCAGGACGCTGGGATCATGATCTGAGCTGAAGGCAGCCGCTTAACCAACTGAGCCACCCAGGCGTCCCAAAAATACCTATTTCTTAATTGCAGAGAAACTTGTCTGTCTTCATTACTGTATTTCCAGATAAAAACAGAGGATCTTAATAGGCCTGAATTGTGCAGAAGATTCATGAATTTAACGCTTCACTTTGGTCTTAATAAGTATTATCTTCCTCAAATACTGTATATTCCTGAAATATTGTAGAAAAAATTTTCATGTACATGTTTTAATAAAGTATTTCTGATTGAATATCAACTTACCTAGATATTAAAGGTTAACTTGTTAAATATACACATTTTTTAAATAGTTTTCAGTTTACAGAAAAGTTGCAGAGATTAAGAGTTGCCAAATCTGGCACTCAGTTTCCTCTACTGTTAACATCTGACATTACTGTGTTATGTTAACAATGAAGAGACAAGATTCAACGATTCAATTAACTGTGAATAAACCTCCACATTTTGTTAGGGTTTCACCAGTTTTTCCCTAACATCCAGGACCCTATGCAGAATACCATATTGCATTTAGTCAGTATGAAATTTCCTTGGCCTTCTCTGGTCTCTGACAGTTTCTCAGACTTTCCTTCAGTTTGATGACCTTGACAGTTTTAAGAAGTACTGAGCTGAGGAATGTCCCTCAATTGCGACACAAAAAACCTAAGTGTTTTTCTCTTAAGGGTTTGATTTTGACATCATTTCCAAGTGTTCAGCAGAATAATTGCTGATAGGACAAAGTAGAAGGCAATCATTTTGGCCCTTATCTCCCCATTTACTCAACAACCAAAAAAGAAAGCATTATTCTGGGAAGAAGCAAACTACAAGTTTAAAATCTGGACTGCAGGGGCGCCTGGGTGGCTCAGTGGGTTAAAGCCTCTGCCTTCGGCTCAGGTCATGATCTCACGGTCCTGGGATCCAGCGCCACATCCAGCTCTCTGCTGGGTGGGGAGCCTGCTTCCTCCTCTCTCTGCCTGCCTCTCTGCCTACTTGTGATCTCTGTCAAATAAATAAATAAAATCTTAAAAAAAATAAAAACAAAAATAATAAAATCTGGACTGCAGAGGAAGAACCTAAGCGAGGGGAAACTAAACCTGACCTAAGCGAGGGGAAACTAAACCTGACCATGGCTCGGGGACAGATCCCAAGGGCCCTGGACCAAGAGGCAAGGAAGCATTTCAGGAAAGAAGGGGGCAAACTAATCCGCCTTATCTTCTGTCCCAGGACCACTCTGAGGCTAGAGCTTAACTCCAGAAACTGGATTCATTATTGCGCCTTGCCACTTTCTACCTTTCCCAACTCTGCTCCACTCCTTTTATTCACTGTAGTGTCTCTGCCCTTTTTCATCATTTGTCTCTCATCATTTTTATAAAAAGAAGAGTCACCAGTTGGGTCTCAGTAGGAAACCTCATTACCGCCATATGTGAGTAACTAAGACAGTTGGATTGAGGCGCTGTGCACAGAGGTGTAGTCGGACAAAGCAGCCGGCACAGCACAGTCGCCTGGGGTCGGCAATGACAGAAGCCGGTGAAAGAGCAAGGGGAGGAAGGCACTGCCAGAACCCCAAGAGAATAGTGAGGGGGAATGGGCCACATGACCCAGGAGATTGGGGGAACAGACATCCCACCCCACACCCTCTTCCCCTCCAAGCCTGCTGGTCCCTTCTGATAGCCAGAGCACAAAAAAAGTTGACGTTATTCATATAGGTCAGCACCCCAGGGCACAGAGCTGGTTGGGCTGGGTGGAACAGGTCTAGAGAAGCTAACGACTGCAACAAGCAGGTCAGAAAGGGAAGCAAGCCAACCTCACACCCTTCCTATGGCTGTCTGCATTTTGATTTTGTGTTTTCTCCACGTACTGACTGGGAATCCCTCAGAGGCAGGGACAGTGGTTTACAGAGAGAGTCACACACAGGCCCTATGCACAAACCTCCTTGTAGGCACTTGAGGTCTATATGAAAGAAGAGATGGAACATCTCAGCTACTGGCTGGGCTGGAACTCAGGTCCATCACAGCAGGACTGTGCCACAGGGAAAGGATGGCACACCTTTGACCCTGACCTTGACAGCACAAGAAACAGAGGCAGGTGAGGCTGTCCCCTGCCCTTCTTAAAAGTGAGGGCTGATCAGCCAGTACTTGCTCCACAGTTAGAGAAAGGCTCCGAGATCTCCTTCAACAGCCAACTGATCCCTCAGCTCTGCTCGACACCTTCTCATCACCAGAAGACGGAGTTGGTGCACGTACTCAAAGGCAAGAGTCTAGGTTCTAACAAATAGGAATCTGACCCCTAGAATCATCCTGACCAATACTTGACAAGCTCCAAGGCCGGATCTTGGATCTCCTCTTGATAGATGGAGAACAAAATAAAACACTAACATTTCTCTCAATTTCCTCAAATAATATCTCTTGCTTAAGACCCTGTAAAACCTCTGGTCTCTGAGATGTTTAACGAGGCACTAATACTTCTATGTTTCTCTGAACACCTCATCTTCTCGTGTCTTCCCTCATCAGGAACCACTTGCAAAAATCTCTAAGGTCCACAGCACCATACAGCCCTGTCCTCCCTTCTTCTCCCACTTTGGTGCCTTGCCTTCTTTCTCTATGCAGTTTAGCACTCCACATCCCCACCTGGCAGGGCTGCATGGCCAGCTCCTTCCAGGACAGAACTGCCTCCCCATGTCTTCCGACTTCCTTCCAGATCAGCACCTTGACACCAGGCAACACAGTGAAGTGCTTAGCAAATTCATGAACCGAACGTGCTATGTACAGATACTTTTGCATTTACTAAAAACACCCATCCGTCTCTTTAGACACACAGTGAAAACTGGAAAGGCTGAAGAACCCCAAGAAGAACATTTATACTTCATTATGATTGCACTGAAGTTCCAAGGACTTGCTTTTACAAACCATAAACTGCCCGCTCCAAATAACACCTACCCAGAATCAAATCTTCACAGCAGCGTGGCAAGGAGCTATTTCGTTTATCTTACCAAGAACACAAAGCAGGTGATTTAATATTGTTATTGACAAAAGGAGATGATCAACAATTGTATTTAGCCTATCAAAACAGTTTTGTACAGAGACAATCTGAGGGGAAATAGCTCATAATGCTTACAGTACACAAATAATTCAAAGGCAACAAAGAAATAATCTTTGTCATAGCATTTAAGCTCTTTGTTAATCTGATTACTACTCAATGTTACCTTTAAAGATAGGAGATGTACACTTTGGAAATAGATTAGTCTTTTCATATCAAGTCTCCAAACCTATGCCATCTCTCTGCCTCTGCTTGTAAAATGGTTACAATTCCTCCTGGCCTTGCATCTCACAGCATGAACTCCCTCTCTTTTGAGGCCATTCCTTCCACAGCACAGTTGAGGCTACTCCCTGACCCCTCCCCTCCTATCTGCCCACCTGTTGTCCCCTCTCCTCTATCACCAGCTTATCTCCACTGACATGTTCTTTCTTTCCAGCCTATTAGATAAACAGTACACAGTGTACACACACACACACACACACACACACACACACACAACCTTGTTACTCAAGTCCTTAAAAAAACAAGCAGTAAAAAACCATCCCTGGCCCTACCCAAGTCCCTCCAGCTCCTGCCCATTGTTTTGCTTTCCACAAGAAAGAGACTGTTGTGTTCTGGCCTCCTTCATCTCTAACTCTTGACCCCTCCTTTTCTTGAGCCAAGGCCTTTTCTTGAGCCATTCTATAGCACTCACACTCCTTTGCTCTCACAAAGGACACCCATTTCTTACGGAGGCAAAATCCACTGAGTTCATTTCAGCACGTCTTGCTGGAATTCCCTGCCACATTGCCTGCTGTGGACCTTCCCTTCCATGACCAGCACAGTGTTTCTCTTGCTCTTCTGCTTCTTCTGAAGCTCCCTGACCATTCCCACATGCTGTCCTCTGTTGATGTTTCTCGGCCCACGCCATATGTGTTGCTGTCTCTAATGGTCCTACATTTTGTCCCTGCCTCTGCCCTTCTGCCTCCTCACACAGTGTCTCCGGTCCCCTTCCACCCCCTCCCCCACCTCCCTGCCCACTTCTCACTCTCCCCAAGCTCTCCTTTGAACAGTCTTACCCACTGCCATGGTTCTCTCACATCTCACTGGAGACTTTGAAGTCTTTTCTCCAGCTCCCACCACATATCTGGACAGCTGCTCGATGTCCAGGGTCAGAGGCAACGTGAATGCCAAGGGCACCCCAGCCATCGTCAGTCTGCAAGCCAGCAACCTGAAGTCACCCTCATCTCTTCTTCCCTCTAACATCCGATCATCACCAAATCTTGCAAGTTTTATCTCCTAAATGTTTCTCAAAACCCATCCCTTCCTTTCCACACTGACTTCCCCAGTACTAGTTCAAGGTCTTATTATCTTCCACCTGGACCACTGCAAAGCCTCCTGACAAAGCCCCTGCATCTAGTCAGAACCTCCTTAATTTCACTTCCCTGACACAGCCCTGTGGGACGTACTGAAAATACAAAGGTCCCTCACTAGCCTAGTCAAAACCTTTAAAAGACCCTGCCACTAACTTCACACACACAGCATCAAGGTTCTCCCCTTCCAGGCTCCATCTCCTTCTCCAGACTTATGTCTCTCCTCTTCTGTACTTGGTCTTTTCTCTCTAGTCAAATAGAGCTGATGACCATCACCTGCATATCTCCGCATGCTATCTCATGCCTCTGGGTCTGCTCTTGCTGCTTGATCTTCTTGGAATCCTCCTTGTAAGTTTTCTTCCCTGAGAGTCATAGCCATTCTTCTGGTCTCAGGAGACCTCTCCTCTAGGAATCTTCCCTGTTGGGTCTCATTAAGGGAAATCAACTGCTTCCTCCAAGGGACTAAGCTGCCAGAGAGCTGGGACCCTATCCTAGAGACCTATCCTGTGCAGACCACAGCACAGACACACAAGAAACACTTGCTGAGTAAAAAAATAAATAAATAAATAAACAAAAAACCCAAAACACAATAAAAGTTTAAGCAAAAGTTAGTAAGATTAAAAACATTTTAGGGGTATTCTGAATACCATTTAGATTTGGATTAAATTACTGGTAAATAAAAAGGACCTAAGGAAAAAAAATCCTTGGAAGCGCTGATGAACCATGAGGATACTATCTTATTCTTCATTATGACTGCAAACAAAACAACACTAAAAATCAGGTTAGCATATTTCATTGTTTCCATTCCAACAGATTTTCAAAGAAAGGTTTCTCCTATGGATGTTTTTCTGTTCAGGGACTTGAATAAATAGCTGCATAGTCAGATCTAGACATATTTCTTTAATGAATTAGAAAACCTTATGAATATATTTGGGAGTTACGTTTGAAATAGCTCTAAGTCTTGTGATTTTATTTTCAAATGCTGTTATTTATACTAAATGAGGATTTATGAGAACACATTCCTGCTTCAATGGTAAGAAATGCAGCACCTGAAATTATTTCTTAAGAAGCAAAATAAATTCATTCCAATGTGTTTCACTACCTGAGAGGCCAGTGTCTCATACTGCTTCCTCGTATCTCATGGCAATGAAAGCAGACTGTCTACACAGTGCAGGCTCGATAACCCCTTGTTTATATCATGAGCACTAGATGCTATGCTAGTTATCTTTTTTCAATCACTTAATATTTACAAAATTCTTAAGACAGCTTTTTTTTAAAAAATATTTATTTATTTATTTGACAGACAGAGATCACAAGTAGGCAGAGAGGCAGGCAGAGAGAGAGAGAAGGAGCAGGCCCCCCGCTGTGCAGAGAGCCCAATGCTGGCCGATCCCAGGACCCTGTGATCACCACCTGAGCCAAAGGCAGAGGCCCCAACCCACTGAGCCACCCAGGCGCCCCAGATAGCTGTTTTATCTACATTGCAGAGCTGAAGGAATACTGTATAACTAAAGAAATACTGAGAAATTACCAGCCTGCTACTGGGATTTGCTGGGAGGCAGCAGGAATGCAATGAGGGAGGTGAGCAGCCTGTCATCTGGGAGCTCCCGTCTTTCAGGGCAGATCTAGAGGACACCTGGGCTCGGACTCATTAGCCCCACTTTAGGTTGAAGCAAAAGCCACTGAAGCTAGGGGAAGGCTCCCTGATCTCAAAGTTCTGAAGAATGCCCCAGGGCACTGGCCTGCTCCTGCTCCCTGCCAAATCTGGGCTGGAGATCTCCAGAACTGACTCCACCTCTGTTCCTGCATTAACCACTTTTGTTTCTTTGCAAAACGGGTAACATGTAGATCTTTCAGGAGTTACTGCAAAGTTTTAGTCTATTAATGGCATTCTATATATTTCTTGAAATTTTTTTTTTTGACAGAGATCATAAGTAGGCAAAGAGGCAGACAGAGAGAGAGGAGGAAGCAGGCTCCCTGCTGAGCAGAGAGCCCAATGTGGGACTCGATCCCAGGACCCTGGTATCATGACCCAAGCTGAAGGCAGAGGCCTTAACCACTGAACCACCCAGGCACCCCTCTTTCTTGAATTTTTAAGGATTATCTTTTTCTTTAAAAAAACACTGTCACTTTTGTAGCATCTGTAAGCATGTGGATGGTAATGGGATGTACTCATTTTACCATATACAGAGAATGTCCTAATCAAAGTAGACATTTGATTCATAAGCAATCCGGCTATCAACTTAATCTAGATTAAATAAAAATATTCATGGATTTCAGAAAAAGATGGAGTTTTTGAGTTATAAATCCTCAACTAAAAAGTGAGTTATGTTCCAAAAGTTTCTAAGCTGGTTGTTTAGAACACACATTTTTTTTTTTCCTGTCAGAAATGGTTTTGTTCATTCATGCAACACTGACCATGCTCTAAGCACAATTTTAAATGGAGATACTGTACTCAAAAAAACAGACAAGGTCCCCATCCATTTTAATTTCTGTAATTTAGGAAACCTTGGTATAAACAATGCTGACTTTGTTTGTGTTTCACAGTAAGACTTTACTGACAACCTAGCAGCCATGAGTTAGCCCTCCACGTACTGTTATCAGGAGTTCACACTCCTGCTTAGCACTTTAAATATCACTGTGGGGCACCTGGGTGGCTCAGTGGGTTAAAGCCTCTGCCTTCGGCTCAGGTCATGATCCCAGGGTCCTGGCTGGGATTGAGTCCCACATTGGGCTCTCTGCTCAGCGGGGAGCCTGCTTCCTCCTCTCTCTGCCTGCCTCTCTGCCTACTTGTAATCTCTGTCTGTCAAATAAGTAAACAAATTCTAAAAAAAAAAAAAACAAACAAAAGGTTTGTTAATTAGCAAAGGGACTGTTAAAAATAACTTCCACGTGTGAAAGGAACAGAGTCCAAGATAATACGATTGGTTAAGATTGTGCAAACTCCATGTCTGCAAGAACAAGACATTAAATATCTGACAAGACCAAAAATTGGACCAGCTACAATGTGGTGCTCAAGATCTGGAACTGCTTTCACCCTGCTTCTCCCCATTCCTCACAGACTCTGTTGTGTGAGTCACCGGGAGCTGGCCGGTCTGGTCATGAGAATATCATCATGTAAATTTTAGGAAGGAAATCAGCAGAGTGGTCAGGAAAGGCCCTTTCAGGAGAGGTATCAGAACTGAACGTGCGCTGGTCATGAGAGGAGGAGAACTCTTCAGGCATAAGCAACTACAAGTGCAAAGACCCTAAAGTGAAAACAAAATAGGATGCATTTGAGAAATGAAAGACCTGTGTGGCTGAGGATCGTTACGGAAGTGTGCAGTGCAAGATGGGCCGGGAAAGAACACAAAAGAGTCAGATCACATCTTACGCATCTTCTAGGGCTTGGTAGGTTATAGTAAGGAGTATGGACTTTATTCAAAGTGTAAGGGAAGACACTGAAGAATTTTAACAAACTGCCAGGCTCCATTTCACAAGCAAAAAAAAAAAAAAAATCATTCTGGTTTGGCAGCCCTCAATTGCTTACTAACCCTTAAAAGACCTGATATTACACCAATATTTCTAAGCTACTCTTTTCTAGAGCAATACAGAGCTTATCAAGGAATACTGATGTTTGTTCTAAAAATATATATATATATATATATATAATATATATATATATATATATATATATATGTATACGGATATCAACTCAGAGCCCCAGCGTATAGATCCCTACCTTGCAGGCTGAGCAAGGCAATCAGGGACTCCTGCTCCAATCATCCGCTCAGCAAAAGAGGGAGACCAAGATGCATTTCCTGCCCATTTATCTCCAGGGTCCCCTCAGGTCAGCTCCCTGTCACCACAGTCCCCTCCTCTCTTCTCCTCAAATCCCATGGGCCAGTCTGTGCACTTCCCTTTCTACTACCATTAAGGGTGGTTTGATGAGGCTGTTCTTCCCCTGTTGCCCAACCCAGAATAGAACACCTTTTCATACACGTCAGGTGTGCAGAAGTGGGAACCACCTAAATTTTATGTCCATTTACAATGAAAAACAGCTACTGTGTTTGCTATAATAGACCATGAACTGTTTGAGAGCTTTCAACGCATTAACTCATCTAATCCTCATAAAAATCCTATTCATGTCTTATGCAAGGAGAAAGAGATACAAAGCAGTTAAGTAACTTGCCCAGCCAGCAAGCTGCAGAGCCAAGACTGGAACCCAGACAACCTGCTCACAGTCCCCATGCTCTTACCACTTGGGCTATCCTGCTTCTTGAGTTCAGCTTGCAAGCCCTGTTCTTTGGGAATAACATCAAATAACGGCACTCAACCACCACAAGAAGATCCACAATTCAAATCAAAGATAGCATCCAGCTTTTAAATTTTAATGGAGAAATGCCGAAGCGAATGTTTATGTGGTTCCTATAATGCTGAAATTATAGCAGTTTGTTTGCAAGTTTTGGATCACCTCCAAAAAAATCAGACTGTCATGTGAAGAAGAGAAAACATCCATTTTTCACTTAATATGTGGTAAAAGAGAGCAACTCATGTACACACTTGTCAGCTCTGCCAGAGTGCAAACCCGCAGGGTAGGAAGCACCCATCTTCTGAGAGAACTTTCCACAAAGAGAATCATTAGTGTGGAAGGAGAGCTCAGTTCAGAAATAAATGGCATTCTTCAAAGGTCAGAAGTATCCCCATGGATTAACTCAGGTCCCCAACCAGACTATTAAACTGGTGTGACCAACTGTAGCTATCCAGAAAGGAGTTCATCTATGCTGACAGCACTAGCGAGTGGAAACCAAAGGGCTGAGAATATTCTCATTATCCCAAGAGTTGCCTGGCTTAACCTTCTAAGAATGCACAAAAGGGTTTCCTAAGTGTAGAATTCAGAGCCATGGGACTCTTATCACCCAGAGCTCCAGACAAAAATAATAATAATAATAATAATAAACACACTCCTATATATTATATTCATATATGTGAAAGAGCAGTATTTAGTGGAATGATTACTCTGACAGTTCAAGATGATGAAAAGGTGTAGTTGTCTAAATAAAAATGATTCATACTATAAAACATCACATTAGTCAGGTTACCCAGGTTACACAACAGTAAGCTATAAACATCACTCAGACACAACAGTATTTTGCCACCCAGACCTTCATGGTACATTTCAAAGTAAATTCACTCCAGTTCTGGAAACATCTAGACCAACTCCCTTTCTTAGAAAGGTGAAGACTTGGGGCACCTGGGTGGCTCAGGTCATGATCTCAGGGTCCTGGGATTGAGCCCCACATCAGGCTCTCTGCTCAGCAGGGAGCCTGCTTCCTCCTCTCTCTCTGCCTGTCTCTCTGCCTTCTTGTGATCTCTGCCTGTCAAATAAATAAATAAAATCATAAAAAAAAATAATAACTTCAAAGTAACCCCACCAGGAAAGCCCTATAAACATACATCCCTGTTGTTGGGGCTTACCACAAATGTAAGCTTTCTCCAGGATCTCACCTGTTTTCCTTAAGAATGTGTGCAAGTTTTATATTCTACTCTATTAAAAAAAAAAAATCTGTTTTATTTATTTATTTATTCGTTTTTTGGCAAGTTAGTTTAATTTTTTTTTAAGATTTTATTTATTTATTTCACAGAGAGAGAGAGATCACAAGCAGGCAGAGAGAGAGAGAGAGGAGGAAGCAGGCTCCCTGCAGAGCAGAGAGCCCGATGCGGGGCTTGATCCCAGGACTCTGAGATCATGACCTGAGCCGAAGGCAGAGGCTTAACCCACTGAGCCACCCAGGTGCCCTTGGCAAGTTAGTTTTTTTTTTTTTAAGATTTTTATTTATTAGTTAGAGAGAGAGAGAGAGCACAGGCAGACAGAGAGGCAGGCAGAGGCAGAGGGAGAAGCAGGCTCCCTGCCGAGCAAGGAGCCCGATGTGGGACTCGATCCCAGGACGCTGGGATCATGACCTGAGCCAAAGGCAGCTGCTTAACCAACTGAGCCACCCAGGCATCCCTTGGCAAGTTAGTTTAAAGTGATTTCTCCATCAGGCAAAACTGGTACTCCAAGAAGATGGGCCAAGTTTACCTGCGGCTTTTCATATTCCCCTACCACCACTGAGAACGACAGTATATAAAACTCTGACTTTGATAACAAGGCTTTTTAAAATTATAGGAAACCACAGCATGATGGTCAACATTCAGGTTCTTCCATCTGCAAAGCAGTGGCTCTCAGTTCTCAGCTGTGTGTTAAAATCACCTGGGAAGCTTTTTAAAAATACCAGTGACTAAGCATCACTCCAGATCAATGGAATCAAATTCTCCAGATGGAGAAAGAGATTGATATGTTTGGTTGATGCTTTTACCCGCACTGGTGACTTTAATGGGCAGAGAGGGTGAGAACCACTGCTTAGAAGATACTAAGGAAACATAAGGTCCCAGAGCAATGGCAGAACAGCAAAGCCAATGCTGGGTACAATCCTCTTGCCCCTTCTTCCTGACAACCCTTTGGAGACACATAGCAATTAGGTAGCAACTCTCTCCCTTCCCCTATACTTGAGTGGTATGGAAAGCAAAAAGGTTTACATGAGATCCAGAGTCTTACAGCATTAACACAAAAATGTCCACTTTGAATGAAAAAATCACTCATCATACCAAAAACCAGGAAGATCTTCAACTGAATGGAAAAAAAGATCAAGGATTCTAACATCAATATGACAGAGATGTTAGAATTATCTGACAAAAATTTTAATGCAGCCATGATAAAAACTCTTCATGGAGAAATCAGGAACATGCTAGATGAACTGGGGGAAATGCCACCATGTTCCTCAGGACCTCAAAGTAGGTTCATTACTGGCCCAGACAGAAGTGGGAAGGTCTGGGCTATGCGGATCATAAAGTTTGTTTAGTGTAGGATCCAACTGGCCATTAATCCGGCTCTAGGTCGGCCTGCAGTCTCCCAGTGCCTGTTCATAACTCACCTTTGGATCTTTCTTTCCCTTTTTTTTTTTTTTTTTTTTTTAAAGATTTTATTTATTTGTCAGAGAGAGTGAGCACAGACAGACAGAGTGGCAGGCAGAGGCAGAGGGAGAAGAAGGCTCCCTGCCGAGCAAGGAGCCCGATGTGGGACTCGATCCCAGGATGCTGGGATCATGACCTGAGCCGAAGGCAGCTGCTTAACCAACTGAGCCACCCAGGTGTCCTTGGATCTGACTTTCTGTATGGGACTGTTTAATCAGTCAGAGACAAGAATCCACAGAGGGGGGATGCCTGGGTGGCTCAGTTGGTTAAGCAGCTGCCTTCCGCTCAGGTCATGATCCCAGCGTCCTGGGATCGAGTCCCACATCGGGCTCCTTGCTCGGCAGGGAGCCTGCTTCTCCCTCTGCCTCTGCCTGCCACTCTGTCTGTCTGCCTGTGCTCCCTCTCTAAAAAATAAATAAATAAAATCTTTAAAAAAAAAAAAAAAAAAGAATCCACAGAAGGGAGTAGTACCGACAATGTCTCCCAAGGGGAGGGGTAGAGTTAGGAAGAAGAGACAAGATGACTGACCCCAGGGCTGGCTTTTACTTGACATGGAAAGTATGAAGTTAAGTAAATATAGATAAATTGGATCACCAAAATTAATTTCTTCAAAATTCTGCTCTGCAAAATATCCTCTGAAGAAGATGAAAAGAAAACAGAAAATGCTGTAGCCTGAAAGAAAAAAAAATTTTTGTAAGCTACATATCCAAACAAAGGACTAGTATCTAGAATATAAAAAGAATTCCCAAAATCCAACAATAGGAAAACAATCCTTTTGAACATCAGCAAAGACGAAAAGAGCCATTTCCCCAAAGATATACAGATTGCAAATAAACGTATGAAAAAAAGAGTCCACATAATTAACCACCAGCGAAATGTAAATTAAAAGTACAATATCACTACATACCAAACAGCATAGCGAAAGTTAAAAAAAAAAAAGAAGAAAGAGAAAAGAAAAAGGAAAAAAAAGAAAGAAAGAATAACAACACTAAATGCTGGTGAGGATGCAGAGAAATTGGGTCACTCATCCATTACTGGTAAAACTAAAATAGTACAGACACTTTGGAAAACAGTTTAGCAGTTTCTTAAAAAATTAAACATGCAACTGCCACATGACCAAGTGATAACACTCTTCAGCCTTTATCCCAGAAAAACGAAATTTTATATTACACATAAAACTTCCAAGAGTATTTCTAGCAGCCTTATTCAAAAGCCTCTAACTGTAAACAACCTAGATGTCCTTCAGCAGGTGATCAGCTGACCAACTGTGGTGCATCCAGACCACAGGATACAGCTCAGCAATAAATACTGACCTATGCAAGAACCTGGAGGATCTCCAGAAAATTACCGTAAGCATAAAAGCCAATCTAAAAGGTATAATTCCAGTAGTACAACATTCCTAAAATGCTGAAGTTATAGAAATAGAGGATAGATTAGTGGTTGTCAGTTTAAGAAGAGGGTAAAGAGGCAGAGATGGGATGTGGCTATAAAAGAGCCAAGTGATGAAACACTGTGTGATGTTCTATATCTTGACTGCATCAGGGTCAATATCCTGGTTCAGATTCTGTGCTATAGTTTTGTAGGAAGTTACCTTGAGGGCACACTGGTTAAATGGACATGGGATCTATCTATATTACTTCTTACAACATGTGAATTATCTCAAAATAGAAAGTTTAAATTAAAAAAAAAAAAATGCTACTGGCCCACTGAACCCTGACCACAGCCTATAGCCAGTAGTTGGAATTGACCTTATTCATACTCCAGATTTGTATTTACCAGCCATTTTTAGCTCCAGCATTTCATCCACAATTTATGAGTGCCAGCAACCTAACTAATGTTATTCAGTAAAGAGGGGGCACTATATAGCCTTGCTAAGACCAATTATTTCCTTGGTGACGCTCAACATAGTATTAGCTATCAAGCCTACAACACACCACTGCCTAAACTACTTTCTATACTGCCGCTTACATTCTTCTCTTCTACAACTTCAGAGAAAGCTGCTAAAATACATAAATTTAAATGCCCTTTGAAAAATGCCCCTCTATCTAATACTATCATTTTTCCAGTGCTGTCTTTCAGACTAACATCTTCATATGAACTGGAAATAAAATCACCATGGCTAACTATTCGTCTTTCGTATTACAATATACCCGATACTCAAGGCGAACAAAAAAGGGTATTACTCTACAGTGTATTTAGGACAAGAGTTCCTCTGTGGCTCAATCCACATTTGGATTCAGAATGCACAATTACCAGGTCTAAAATCATAACAAAAAAATTGCAATCTTCATTTTCTTCTTACAAGTACAGTACTTACACCTTCCCCAGACAGGAGAACTCATGTACCTCACCTGCAACGAGAAAATTATTCCAACATGGAGAGGTGAAAAACCTATCCTGAATTGAAAGCTCTTCAGAGATGGAAAAATCTACAATCCATTCTGACACTTTGATATTTCACAAACTTCATTTGTCAAGCCATGCTACCTTCTGCCTCACATCTTGATAAAAATTATGTTTGTTTCCCCTCAGGACTGCAAATGTTGATTTGTACAAAATTTCAGTCACTCCTAAGAATGCCAGCTTGTCTGGGTCAGAGAGTGTAGAATAGTTCACTTATGCCAACTAAGCTAGATCAATTTGAGAGATGGACAGTCAAAGGGAAGGAAATATCATAGGCCATTTCTGTCTCCTCAGTCTCAGTTCCCAGGCGCCTCTCGCAGGTACGTGTTGAAACACTGAGTTTGATCCCAGTGGTTCAAGTGCATTTTCTGTATAACACCAAGGCCTCTAAACACAAGCCTCCTTCTTTATAGGATGCTCAACAGAATATATACTAATTGTTCCAAATCAAGAGCAAACGGGCTGTGTTTAATGGTTGGTAGCACAGCTTCCATGGTGGAGCCTTCCTAAAGGGTATTTTTTTGTTGTTGTTGTTTTTTAAGTCTAATTCTGACCAGCACTATTTTTATACCTGGGACTGATTTTGGAAACCATTCCACTGTGATGTGCTCCCCATAAATCCAAAACTGTTCTGTGAATTGACTGTGTGTGCAGGCCTGCACAAGCGTGCATGGACACAAACGCCTTCACAAAGATGGCAGAGCATGCCCGGCTAGCACCAAACCAGTGTTTCCTCATTCTTTCTGTAGACACTCACTCTCTGAGGGACTAGCAACTGGGGAAGCGAAAGCAGCACACCGGCTTTCAGTGGGCAATAAGGGGGACAAAGGAACGTAGACATTTCCCCTCAAACATTTCAAATTTTACTCTTAAAATTAGTAACTAGATGTTTAGCATTTCCCTTTATGTAACAAACCTATACAACAGCAGTGTCAAAATACATTCCCTAGGGACGCCTGGGTGGCTCAGTTGGTTAAGCGGGTGCCTTCGGCTCAGGTCATGATCCCAGCGTCCTGGGATGGAGTCCCACATCGGGCTCCTTGCTCGGCAGGGAGCCTGCTTCTCCCTCTGCCTCTGCCTGCCTCTCTGTCTGCTGTGCTCACTCTAACAAATAAATAAAATCTTTAAAAAAAAGAATACATTCCCTACATATTCTGAACACCTAGCATGTCTTTATTACAAAAAAGGCTTTGTATCCCACAAATAAAGTTGGGAAAAAATATCAAAATACTTTGGAAAAAGGGTAAAGGTCTAACATGATCTTTCATAAGGACAGGTTTTAAAGAACTGAAAGGCTAGGAACACAAAGGCCAGGCTGAAGAAATGCAGCAAAAAACAGAGCAGGAGAGGGGTCTGGAACAAAACACTGCGGCCATCCTGGGAATCTGCCCATAATTAAGAGTAAGAGAGAAGCACTGAAATGTTCACATGCCTAAACCCTCCTACCTCCTCATCTATAAAGGAAGAGATCTCACCAGCAGCAAACTGCATGAAAAGACCATCTACTCTTAGAGGAAACCCAACCACTCTGAAAAACTATGATCAGCATTTCCCAAATGAACTCAGACTTTGATCTGAGACCGGCCCAAAGGCACGATACATTCTCCCGCAGCTACAGGAGAGTATCAAGATAACTACTTACTGGAACCTTTCCCAATCGAGAACTAATCACTTTGGCAAAAATAGGATTCATTGCTATAATTCTACAGGACCTAAAAAAGGCAATTTGAACTGCCTTTTGAGCAAAGCACTGACTAACTGGAATTTAAGACTATGCTTTTTTAATTGAAAGCCATATAATTTTTCTACTTTAAGATCTTACATAGGAACATGAAATTCAGGAGTCAAAATTGAATCTACTCTACCAAGCAAATCAACCATCATTACCTGAAGGAGAAGTGCTATGTCATCAAAAGTGTACTTCCTAGTGGAAAGCTCAGTCCTAAGTCCCAGAAAACAGTGCAAGAGCCAGGGACCAGGCTGGAGTAACTAAGAGGGTTATTTATACCAAATTAGGAAACTCAACATGAATCTATGCTACCAAACCCTGAGGAAACACCAGTTTGGTTAAGAAGTGACTGGGTGTCGGAGTATCAGTTGATTAAGCACTGGACTCTTAATTTCAGCTCAGGTCATGATCTCAGGGTTCTGGGATCAGGCCCCACATCTGGCTACTAAAAGAACCAGGACTTAGACCAGTATCTGTTCACACTGCTTCCACTATGCAATTA
This sequence comes from Taxidea taxus jeffersonii, assembly GCA_003697995.1. Taxonomy (NCBI): domain Eukaryota; kingdom Metazoa; phylum Chordata; class Mammalia; order Carnivora; family Mustelidae; genus Taxidea; species Taxidea taxus. Next base: position 52,084 of record ML105017.1, on the reverse strand, counting down.
CTGGTTAGGTTCTTGACTGTAAGGTACAAAAAGCAACTCTAGCAAACCTAAGCAGGGAAGTAATTTTCTGGAAGCATACTGATAGCTCAGAGGATGGTTGGGCAACCTGGAAAACCAAGTTCACAAAATGACTGAAAGCTAAGGAAAGCAATGCTACAGAAGCCATGACCAAGGTCAAGTCCTCAGGTCAAAATCCTTCCATTGGCATCCTCTCCATGACTGCTGCCTTTATGTTCCTATGGCAGGACACAGATCACCACTGGACTCTTGGCAACCAAGCACAGGCTAAAAACTCTCTAAACTGTCCTTTGGTCTTTATAAGATTCAAAGTCCCAGCACTCTGATTAAGCCTCAGCTACATTCCTCTCTGCTTCCACAATATGAAAAAGGCACTTTGTCCCACCAATTCCACACAAAGGAGGGGGTCTTTCCAAAGTAAAGTCACGCTAGGAAACTGGCACTCTACCTATAAAGGGGGTGACAATGTAGCATTCTGAATAAAATATGTGCATAACATACCTAATGGCATGCAATAAAGAAGGACTTCTTCCAGGAATAAATTTTTTAAAATTTGCAATATGATCATTCGCATCAATTAGTCAAATTTTTTTTTAAGAAAAAGAAGTCAATTGGTGCTTAAAAAAGTATTTGATATAATAACATCCATTCTTGATTTTTAAACTCTTAGTAAGTTGAGAAAAGCAGGTTCTTTCTTTAACCTGACATTCTTCACCTCAATTTAATCATAAATAGTGTTGGTTTTTTTTTTTAAGATTTATTTATTTGAGAGAGAGAGAGTGAGTAAACACAGGGGGGAATAGCAGAGGGAGAGGGAGAAGATGCACAAGGTCAGAAAATTGAATCAGTGTAGAAGTTTATAGAATGATGAGCCTATCACCCTGTCCACCCTATCACTAAATACTCTCTCCAAAAGCAATCACTATTAATAATTTCCTTCAAACTATATAAAATACACATATATTCACAGGCCCAAAAGTATCAGTCCTTTTTCTGTACCAGGAGGATATATTGTGCATATTCAAACCAGGGTGGCACAGATGCAAACATGGGAGGCATAGCCAGGCAGTCTGGGTTCAAATTGGGGCTCTATCCTGTTTAAGGCACTGGGTTAGTTACACTCTGTGCCTCACCTTCCTCATATAACATGGATTGTTCTGATCAAATCTGATAATGTTAAAGTGTTTTTATTTTTTAAGATTTTTTTTTTAATATTTTATTTATTTATTCATCAGAGAGAGAGGCACAGCGAGAGAGGGAACACAAGCAGGGGGAGTGAGAGAGGGAGAAGCAGGCTTCCCGCTGAGCAAGCAGCCCGATGTGGGGCTCGATCCCAGGACGCTGGGATCATGACCCGAGCTGAAGGCAGACGCTTAACGACTGAGCCACCCAGGCACCCCTTGTTTTTTTTTTTTTAAAGATTTTATTTTTATTTATTTGACAGACAGAGATCACAAGTAGGCAGACAGGCAGGCAGAGAGAGAGAGGAGGAAGCGGGCTCCCTGCAAAGCAGAGAGCCTGATGTGGGACTCGATCCCAGGACCCTGAGATCATGACCTGAGCTGAAGGCAGAGGCTTAACCCACTGAGCCACCCAGGCGCCCAGTGTTTGTTTTTTTTAAAGATTGTATTTATTTATCTGACAGAGAGGGGAGAGCACAAGCAGGGGGAGCAGCAGAGGGAGAGGAAGAAGCAGGCTCCCCGCTGAGCAAAGAGCTCGATGTGGGGCTCGATTCCAAGACCCTGGGATCATGACGAGCCAAAGGCAGCCGCTTAACAACTGAGCTACCCAGGTGCCCCTAATTTAATCATATTTTAAAAAGCAAAACAAAAGACCTCTCAACTCATCACCAGCATTTCCCCATGTCATTAGAAGGTTCTAACCAATGGTGGTTAGAAAACAAGGGTTGCAAAGTAAGAGAGCAAACAGTCATTATTTGGCAGAGGACTAAGGCTACAGAGCTGTAAGGAAGACGGAGACTACAGGCCAGAGTGGAGGCTAAAAACCACTCCAGGGAATGGCCCTTGGATGAATCCTGTGTGTGTGCGTCAAGCACCTGGCTATTCTTAGAGAAATTCTGATCCAGTGGAGTAATTCAAATACAGCAATGGAGCCTCCACGTTCAATATTCTATCTTCTAATGCGGAAATATCTCTCAAAGAATAATGCACATCTTTTGAGCGTCTGGTTTCTTTTGAGGGGATCGGGAACTTGACTGGTGCCAGGGGATTCAGTGAAAGAGAAAAGGAGAGGGAACTCTCATCTGGGAGTTGGGAGTCTGCTAAAAGACAGTGTATAGGAAGCAGGTGTGTCAAATCTCCCCTCTTGTTTTCTAACTCTTTCAGGCTTTCCTCAAGCCTGAATAAAAAATGAGAACCACATTATACTCAACACAGACTTGAATTAAAAACAACTGAGTAAAAAAAAAAGACTGCTTTGGGTCAAAGCAGAGACTTGGAGAAGCAATCACAAAGCAGTTGTAAAAAGCCAGGACTGACCCTGGAGAAACTGGAAAGAAAACAAGAGCCAATGGATGCCAATGAAGAGAAGTTAATTTCCAGGAGCAAATGGTTTCTCTGGCGAACGTCACCAAACATTTTAAAAAGAATTAACACCAACCCCTCTCATGCTCTTCCTAAAAGATGAAGAGGAAGGAACACTCCAAAAGTAATTTTGCAAATCCAACATTACTCTCATACCAAAACCAGGTAAATTCTGGGGTGCCTGAGTGGCTCAGTTGGTTGAGCGACTGCCTTCGGCTCAGGTCATGATCCTGGAATCCTAGGATCAAGTCCCACATCGGGGGTCCCCGGTCAGCGGGGGTTCTTCTCCCTCTGACCCTCTCCCCTCTTCATGCTCTCTCTCTCTCTCTCTCTCTCCCAAGTAAATAAAATCTTTAAAACAAAACAACAACAACAACAAAAACAGGTTAAGTTCACTACAAGAAAGAAAAAAACCAAAACACTACAGATCAGTATCCCTGATGATAAACAAATTCCCCCAAATATTAGCAAACCAATTTCAGTAACACATTAAAAGGATTATACCTCATGATCAAGTGTGAATTCATCCCAGAGAAGGAGGGCTGAACATCATACATGCACACACATGCACACACACACATGCACACAATAATAACCACCATGTTAACAAAATGAACAATAAAAATCATGATCATCTCCATGGATGCAGAAAAAAAAAAAAAACTTTGACAAAATACAACATCCCTTCATGATAAAGACTCTCAACAAACTGGGTATAGCTGGAACATACCTCAACATAATAGAGGCCATAAGGGACAAGCCTACACCTAACAGATTCAACCTTACTTAGAGAAAAAAGCTTTCAGCCTTGCAACAGGGCCATCCCCAACTACTCCACAGTACCAGAAGTCCTAGTCAGAGGAATTAGGCAAGAAAAAGAAATAAAAGTCATCCAAATCACAAAGGAAGAAGTTAAACTGTCTTTGTATGCAGACTAAATGATAGTACATATAAAAAATTCCAAAGACTCCACCAAAATACTTCTAAAACTAATAAATTCAGTAAAGTTGCAGGATACAAAAATATGTAAAAATTTGTTGTTTTTCTATAAACAACACAATATCTGAAAAAAATTAACCCCATTCATAATAGCATCAAAATGAATAAAACACTAAGAAGGAATTTAACCAAGGTGTTAAAAGATCTGTATGTTCAAAACTCAAGACTTTGATGAAAGAAACTGAAGAGGACACAAATAAATAAAAACATACCCTGTGTTCACGTATCAGAAGAATGATTATTAAAACATGTTCATATTACCCAAAGCCATCTATAGATTCAATGCAATCATTGTTAAAATTCTATTGCATTTTTCACAGAAATAGAAAAAAATAACCCTAAAATTTAGATGGAACCACAAAAGACCCTAATAGCCAAAGCTATCCTGAGAAAGAAGAACAAAGCCAAAAGGTATCACACTTCTTGATGTCAAACTATATTACAAAGCTATAGTAATAAAAACAGTATGGTATTGACATAAAACCAACACACAGATCAATGGAAAAGAATCAAAAGCCCAAAAGTAAGACTTCACACATATGGTCCACTAACATTTGACAAGGGAGCCAAGAATACTCAACCAGAGAACAATCCCTTAAATAAATGGTGCAGGGAAAACTAGATAATCCCCTGCAGAAGAATGAAATTGGACCCCAATCTTACACACTCACAAACATTAACTTAAAATGGGTTAAAGGCTTAAATGTAAGACTGAAAATCATTAAAATCCTAGAAGAAAACCACAAGGAAAAGCTCCTTGATATGGGTGTTGTGATGATTTTTTTGGATAGGCACGAGCAGCAAAAGCAAAAACAAACAAGTAGGACCACATCAAACTAAAAATTCTGCACAAAAAAATAAACCATCAACAGAATAAAAAGAAAACCTACTTAATGAGAGGAAATATCTGCAAATTATCTATATGTTAAGGGATTAATATCCAAAATTTGCAAGGAACTCATACAACTCAATAGCAAAAGAAATAATTTTAATTTAAAAATTTTAAGTTTTACTAATTTGACTTAAAATTCTTAAACTAGGGGTGCCTGGGTGGCTCAGTGGGTTAAAGCCTCTGCTTTCAGCTCAGCTCATGATCTCAGGGTCCTGGGATCGAGCCCTGCATCAGGCTTTCTGGTCAGCAGGGAGGCTGCTTCCCCCTCTCCCTCTGCCTGCCTCTCTGCCTACTTGTGATCTCTGTCTCTGTCAAATAAAATCTTTAAAAAAAAGATATTTTCTTTTTAAAAAAATAAATAAAATTCTTAAACTAAATGGGCAGAAGATCTGAATAGACTGTTTTCCTCAAAGACATAGAAATGGCCAACAAGCGCATGAAAACATGTGCAACATCACTAATCAGGGAAATACAAATCAAAACCACAATTGTCTCACAATGTTAGAAAGGTGATCAAAAAGACAAGAGGTAACAAGTGTTGGCCAGAATGTGGAGAAAAGAGAATCTTTGTGTAGTGTTGGTGAATGTATGTTGGTATAGACATCATGGAAAACAGTAAGAAAGTTCCTCCAAAAGTTAAAAATAGAACTACCATATGATCCAGCAATCCCACTTCTGAGTATACATCTAAAGGAAATGAAATCAGGAGGTCAGCGATCTATGCGTTCCTCTAGTTATTGCAACATATTTACAAGTTCAAGACATGGAAACAACCTAAGTGTCCGTCAACAGATGAATGGATGCTTTTATATTTACACACACTCAAATATACACATTAGAAAGAAGGAAGTCCCACCATTTGTGACAACATGGATGGACCCTGACATTACACTAAGTGAGGTAAGTCAGAGAAAAACAAATACTGTGGGATATCACTTAGATATAGAACCTTTAAAAAGCACAACGCAGAATCATGGTTTCCAGGGGCTGAGGAATACAGGGAGATGTAGGTCAAAGGGTATAAACTTCTGGCTATGAGATGAGTAAGTTCTAGGGATCTAATGTATGGCACGGTGATGACAGTTAACAAAACTGTATTATATACTTGGAAGAGTAGATTTGAAATGTCCCTACCACACACACACACACACACACATGCAAAGACACAGTAATTATGTGAGCTGATGTAGATATTAACTAATCCTGCTGTGACAATCATTTTGCAATATATAATTGATCAAGTCACCACAATGTACATCTTAAACTAATATGTCAATTACATCTCAATAAAAGCTGGGGTTGGGGGTGGGAGTCAACACTCACCCCACAGAATCCACAGAAATAAGTGTGTGTAGGAGGATAAACGAACACCCTTCAGTTATGTAGGAAGTCCGTTGTTTCATGTCATTTACATATTTGAAGAAAGTAGGACTCCCAAAGGCTGGAAAAGTTGGGATACTCAAGAAATCTCAAAGAAGCCAACTATAGACTAAGGGCAGCCAATAATCAAGTTTATCATAATAGAGAAACAAGATAAAAACTTTTCTTCAGCTGTCCCAAATGCCAGCAATACTCTGCTTTAAAAAAAGGCGGTGGTGGGGGGGAATGAAATAAAATTTGGACTCAGAAAGTAACCAAAATGTGACTTTAGGAATGACCCTAAAAAGAAAGATGCAAGGTTTCAACGACAAAAACTATAAATTTGAATGGCTAATCATAGCATGTTGCTGAATGCCAAGTCTGAATGAGTATTTCAGTTCTTCCAAAACAAAATCACAGGTTTACCACAATCAGATTTAAATCTTAATGAGAATTTTTAGAAAGATAAAGTATTTCAAGGCTTAAAGAAAACAGACAAGGGGCGCCTGGGTGGCTCAGTGGGTTAAAGCCTCGGCCTTCCGTTCAGGTCATGATCCCAGGGTCCTGGGATTGAGCCCCATATAGGGCTCTCTGCTCAGCAGGGAGCCTGCTTTCTCCTCTCTCTCTGCCTGCCTCTCTGCCTACTTGTGATGTCTCTCTCTGTCAAATAAATAAAATCTTTAAAAACAAACAAACTAACAAAAAGTAAGCTATGAGAATGGGTGCTACCTAAATCAAAGAGTAAAATGTATTTTAAATCAACAGTAATTCAGACAACTAATGGTATAGCAACATACTGATCAATAAAGGGGAAAAAATCTGAAATAAACCCTACACAGAAGAGGTCAACATTTGGGGGCACCTAGGTGGCTCAGTCAGTTAAGCATCTGACTCTTGATATTTGCTGAGGTCATGATCCTAGGATCACTGTGTGGGGCTCTGTGCTGGATGTGAAGCCTGCTTCAGATTCTCTCTCTCCCTCTGCCTCTCCTCCTTCTCCCCCTTACTAGCACACTCTTTAAAGAAAGGTTAAAAAAAAAAAAAACTCAAGAAAAATAATCATAGATATAATTACATCAAATATTAGAACTTCTCCTAAAAAGATAACACTGCTGTAAAACAGATGATCAGTAAAATCCCTATTTAGGGCCTGAGAGATTTCTACCACAAGCAAATTTCTGCCACAGCCAAATAAAAATTTTTTCCTTCTCACAGATGCTGATAGAGTGGAAAGTAACATTACCTGGAAGACAGTATTGACAGCTACATTTTCAAACTAAGGAAGAATGAGTAATCTATCAAAACCTTGCTTTTAGTACCTCTGTTTATTAAAGGAAAAGAAAGTCATAAAGGATTTGATCTGGGTTTTGGAGGTATTTCAGCATGGACAGTAAATAAATTTTTGCCTAGGCCCCAATAATCCACAGAGTTGCCGATCCAGGCACGAGGGTGGTACCTGTGAAATTCCCTTTGTGGTTGGTCTTCATCACTACATGACCCCGTGACTCCTCAGCCCACATCAAATTTAGGAAGGGACTAGAAACAGCACATATGATCTTCAGATTTGGTTTCAGCTTTACTTGTTGTAAAGAGCTGGTGATGCCCTTTCAAGCAGAGGCTGCCTGGTGCTAGACCCTGCCAGGCACTCTCTCTACAACCCACAGCTTGAATGTGACTGGTTCTGGCCAGTGGGAAGGGACTTCTGACAGGGATGTGGGGCTTTTGGAGAAAACGCTCAACTCTGATAAAAAAGAGACATGCCTGGAACAGTCAGGGCCCAAGGAAGAAACAGACTTGGGTAATTTGGGCAAAGTCTAACAAGAGCATGGGAAAGCATGGGTAAGGTATGGAAAACCATTAGAAGGAACACAGAATCAACAAGTTTATATCCACCCCAAGCAACCATGAGGGGAAAAAAGTGAAGAAACTCAAAGAAAGGCCAATCCGGAGCCCTGCATTGTTAAAAGCTCTGCACCAATCCTGAACTGCCAACCTCCAGACTTATTATTTTGGGAGAAAAATAAATCCTGTTATCTAGAGCCAAAAACATAATCAATAAAAAGAAAAAAGAAAAAAAAAACTACCGACCAGTCTCTGTCTCTTGACCCACTGAAAATATCTCATTAATATTAAAAGAATTAAAATTATAGCCTAACCTAGCACATTTTACAAGACCCAATAGACTGTAGGACACAAAAGTCAAAAGAGGAAAACAGAAATGGGTACTATCCAACCTCACAAGTTTTCTTATATGCAAGTTTATATTTCTCAAATCTTCAGATACATCCCTCAGAGATGATGAGGTTACAGTTTCACAAGGTCTCACGGGGTGTTCAAAATTGATAGAATGTTTCTGGACAAAATGTGGGCAATATGTATTGATTTCTTCACAACTAGGCTGTTACACCTTTCTTCTTCTGATCTCTACTACCTCAGAAATAACTAAAGTTGTGAGCTTGCAGTTAGCCAAATAATTAACTTTTTAATGTGGCTTAATTAGTTTTTTTTTAAGAGGTTTTTTATTTGTTTATTTGACAGATGGAGATCACAAGTAGGCAGAGAGGCAGGGTGAGAGAGAGGAAGGGAAGCAGGCAGAGAGCCCGATGCGGGACTCAATCCCAGCATCCTGGGATCATGACCGGAGCCGAAAGCAGAGGCCTTAACCCACTGAGCCACCCAGGCGCCCCTAATTAGTCCTTTTAATTACACTTATTTCTAGCTAACAACCCTACCATTTTACATTTTAAAAAGGCATGATGGAATGAAGCAGTGCCTCACATCCCTTCATCCTGTTAGTCAGATCTTTAATAAGCACAGCTGTTTGCACTAGTACCTAAGGAAGGCACTATCACCCACGAAGGAGCACCAGATGTTAAACCCTGGAAATGCAGTGAAGAAATCAACAGCCTCTGAAGTACTAGCCTCGTAAACCCAGCCCATAAAAATGCTCAAACATTACATAAAATATGGTTACAGCAAATTACTTCTGTCTGATCCTAAGTTATTTCCAATGGGACAAATCTTTGGTAATAAATTTTATTAGCTTAAAAATTAATAACGATTTCAATAGATTTTAAGAGGTGTTCACATCTACTATAATTATTTTAAGGAAGACAAAGGGATTTCTGAGTTCATCTATATGTGACACAATATTGATTTAAAATGACGCTCAGGGAATGAAGTTTTCTGGGTAACTGAATTTTAATCCAATAAATGATGTTTGGATTTAACTGTCAGGCTCTGAGCTGTGAAAAGCATTGAGCACCAACATCAGGACAAGCTGTAGAAATAAAGTTTTAAAATGAACCTCCGGTATCAACTTTCTTCTTAGTCCTGTTTTTAGGATCATAAATATAGTACACATCTCAAAATTGATATTCTGACTCCAGTTACTCTGACTGGGTAGTCGATTAAAGGAAGAGACCATGGACAGGACACTGGAAGACTAAGCTCAGGGGGAATGGAAAGAGCTTCTCCTGCCAGAATGTAAATACATCTGAGTTCAGAGGAAAACAAACGAGATGATGATTGACCCTTTCCCTCTGCTACCCCCACTCCACACTGACCTCACCATTGACAGAGCATATCAGTAGGTCCCTGCTTTAGCCAAAAAGGCTATGAAGAGGAAAAAACAGAAACAAAACATGAAAGAAGGTGCAGTCTGCCACCTGCACCCCTTAAGCATATGTATCCACCAGGCCTCACATCTGATATGGAAACCAAAATCCCATAGGAAAGAGCTCCCTTCCCACTGGGACTAGAGAGGTCAGAAAAGGGCTGAAATTCTGCAAAGACACAGCCATCCAGTCACCAAGGAGAGCAGGAGCCACGGGAGGAAGGCCTGAAGGTTGCCTGCCCTTCAGCTCTAGGAGTACATGCTCGTAAGGGACCAAATTAAGGTCCTGTGCTACTCAGGGTGCAATGCCATTAACGGCTTCTTCCCTTGGACTCTACCCGCTAACTCTGCTCAAACAGGTCCCTAGGTGGACTCTTGTGGCACTGGCTTGGCCACATCTAGCTTGCACCAGTGATGAAGGCAGCTGCATGAACACCTGCTACCTGATGTTGACCTTGTCCAAAACAGATGCCCTCCCGTGAGCATACCCAGACCACCATCCCAACAGGATGCCCCAGTGGCCACCTTCCTCCAAAGCCTTCCCATCACTTAAGTATCTCCAAGGTAAAGAAACACCACTAAAAACAAGTTTCAGTCTCTGCTGGACTGCACTACTAACTGAACTTCTTACCGGGTGGTAGTATTTTAAAGAAACTATGTTAAATAATTCATAACTTTTCCTTTGAATTGCAAAAAAATACTTAGATTTATCACAAAGTCCTCCAAAGTGCAAACTTGGAAAGCTTCCACATTATTAAATAAACATTATCCATAAATAAAATTGTCAATGAGATGGTTCTGTATATTGTAACTTTTGCTAAAATGCTAAGGCCTTGGGGTGCCTGGGTGGCTCAGTAGGTTAAGCATCTGCCTTTGGCTCAGATCATGATCCCAGGGTCTTAAGATTGAGCCCCGAATCGTGCTTCCTGCTCAGCGGGGAGCCTGCCTCTTCCACTGCCTCTCCCCCTATTCGTGCTTTCTCTCTCTCTCTCTCTCTCAAATAAATAAAATCTTAAAAAAGAAAAAACAAAATGCTAAGACATTTCCCATGAGATTTTTCAGAACTCATGAAACACATTCTTAATCTTCCACCTTCTCTCCTTAAGAAATGTTAAAAGTTTTTAGCAACAATAGTGTAGGGAGAAAAAAGTAAAGCTTCTCAGTCTTGTATCACCACACAAGGCCGGGCTGAGGAAAATTTTAAGATACCAAACCCCAAGAGTTTCTCTCTAGGGGCCATGCCACAGAGGAGACTTAGAAATTCAAAGTGTTTCAGCAGAAATTCACAGATCATTAAATTAATTCAAAACTCAACAGGGCAGCAAACTAACAACTTACCTCTACCGTATCTGGTGACAGCCTGAGAATTCTCGCAAAAATAAATCTCCTTCCTTCCGGCCATATAAAAGGACAAGCAGTTGAAGACAGTAGTTGAAAAGTGCACTGCAGATCTGATGCCAGGGTCAAGGCTTAAATACACAGATTTAAGGGAGGTAAAGTAGAGGGGAGGAGCCTGGAAAAGCTAAATCGGGAAGCAGAGATCTGCCAACCCACCTGGCTTGCATTCCTGGCTCTCAAGTCCTGGCGTACAGCTGATCACCTGTGGGAGGTTTTTAAACTTTATCCAAGCTCAGATCCCACTCAAAGCACTGGAATCAGAACCTTTGGTTGGTTTCAAAGCTCCCCCAGGTGACTGCACTGTGCATTCAGGGGTCAGCACCACTACCCTGAAGGAAAGGGAAAGAGAAGGCAGGGTGAGCAACAGACAGCCATGTACAGAGAAAGCTCCAGTCCACAGGCTGTCCTAACAGAAGCTGCTGCTCCATGCCCCACCTCTCTCAAAGACCTGTTCCAGCTTCCCATCTACCGGGTCCGTTACTGTGTGCAGGGTCAGCTTCCGAGTTCATCTCTCCCCGTGCTCTAGCTCTCCAGCGTTCAGTGCTATATACAGAGCAGTAATCTTTAATATGCAAGAGGTACCATGCTCAGACCCAGGAAAGAGAACGGGAATGTGGAACACTGCCAGTTCAGGGGCTCTAGAGACAGCTTGGGGAGTCTCCAGGCCCCTTGCTATGTGTTCTCAAATGTATACACACACTTAAGAGTAAATTATTGGATTGTGGGCCTCTGAAGCAGTTGGTTCTTTAATTTAATGAACTGTAAACTTACACTGAAGTAACTTTGTACCCCAGAAAAAAAAATGTCTGGGGCTTAGCAGGAGGTTCAGAGCACGGTGGGGGTGGGGGGGGGGGGGGGGGGGGGGGGATAAAATAAAGTGCAGTAATTTAAAAATCAAAGTTCTTACATTCTCTAATATGAGAAACTGATTTTGTTCAAAGTTGTTATTCCCCTATATTAAAATAGATTTGTATTGGGATTTTTAAAGCCCTTAAAAAAACCTAACAAACAGAACAGAATAGAGAACCCAGAAATGGACCCTCAACTCTATGGTCAACTAATCTTCAACAAAACAGTTAAGATTATCCAGTGGTAAAAAGACGGCCTCTTCAACAAATGGTGTTGGGAAAACTGGACAGCACATGCAGAAGAATGAAACTGGATCATTTCCTTACACCACACACAAAAATAGACTCAAATGGATGAAAGACCTAAATGTGAGACAGGAATCCATCAAAATCCATGAGGAGAACACAAGCAGCAACCTCTTTGACCTTGGCCACAGCAACTTCTAGCTAGCCACGCCTCCAGAGACAAGGGAAACAAAGGCAAAAATGAGTTATTGGGACTTCATCAAGATAAAAAGTTTCTGCACAGCAAAGAAAACAGTCAACAAAACTAAAAGGCAACCTGTGGAATGGGAGAAGTTATTTGCAAATGTCTTTATCAGAAAAAGGGTTAGAATCCAAAATCTATACAGAATTTATCAAACTCAATATCCATAAAAAACAAGAAATCCAGTCAAGAAATGGGCAGAAGACATGGACAGACATTTCTCCAAAGAAGACATACAAATGGCCAACACACACATGAAAAAATGCTCAACCTCACTCAGCACCAGGGAAATAAAAATCAAAACCACAATGAGATACGACCTCTCACCAGTCAGAATGGTTAAAATTAACAACCCAAGAAACAACAGATGCTGGCAAGGATGTAGAGAAAGGGGAACCCCCTTACACTGTTGGTAGGAATGCAAATTGGTGCAGCCACTCTGGAAAACAGTATGGGGGCTCCTCAAAAAGTTAAAAACAGAGTTACCCTATGACCCCGCAATTGCACTGCTACATATTTATCCAAAGGATACAAACACAGTGATCCGAAAGGGCACATGCACCCCAATGTTTATAGCAGCAATGTCCACAATAGCTAAAATATGGAAAGAGCCCAAATGTCCACTGACAGATAAATGTATGTACATACACATATACCCACAGTGAAATATTACTCAGCCATCAAAAGAATGAAATCTTATCATTTGCAAAGACATGGATGAAACTAGGGGGTATTACAACAAGTAAAATAAGTCAGTCAGAGAAAGACAGATACCATATGATTTCACTCATATGTGGAATTTAAGAAACAAAGCAGAGGAACCTAAGGGAAGGGAAGAAAAAATAAAATAAGATGAAAACAGAGAGGGAGGCAAACTATAAGAGACTCTTAACTATAGGGAACTAACTGAGGGCTGCTGGAGGAAGGTGGATGGGGGGATGGGGACTGGGTGATGGGAATTAAGGAGGGCACCTGAAGTAATGAGCACTGGGTGTTGTAATGCAACTGATGAATCACTGATTTCTACCTCTGAAACTAATAATACAGTACACATTAAGTAAACTGAATTTAAAGATAAAATTTTTTTGAAAACCTAATGAACTCTAAAATACTGACACTGTGTAATAAGCATTTAATGTCATAAATATGATCATATTTGATCCTCAGAACAACGCTGGAATTGGTAGTAGGTGTTAAACCACCACTGCTTCATAGAGGAAACTGAAGGAAAGTCAGAGGCTAAGCTCTCAGTCCAGTTTTACACAGTAAGGAGAAGAGGGAGTCAAGATGCAAAACTAGGTCTGTCTGACTCCAGATCTTGTAAGTAAGCTCTGATAAATGAATTCTGCCTCTCTCAATGCTGAAACAATATGAAAAAATGCTGCTGCTAGAAAACCATTTCGCACTTTTATATATTGTCTGTACTTTCTTATTTTTACTATATTGCCTCAATAAGCAGTTTCTTCCAGATACACACCTGGTGTTTTCAAAAGTCATACTGAGTTTTTATTTCAGTTTTAAACAATATCAGACATCCATGGGGCACGAGAGGACAACTATGAGGCCCCACTGCTGTGTAACGTATTACCCCAAAACTTACTGGCTTCAAACAACAAGCATTTTATTATCTCACACAGTGTCTCAGTTAATCTTCATAATGATCGTACAAGGAAGGCAGGAAAGAAATGAAGAGACTGGAATTAAGTACACTCTCATCATAGCTGGTAAGTGGCAGAAACAGGATTTGACCAAAGCTCTCCTACCTCAATAACCAAAGCATGAACCATTATTCTACAGAGCAGCCTAGCTAAGGAAAAAAATATATATTTGGCTCTTTAAAACAAGAGCCTCCAAAATCTCCAAGCACTTGGATGTAGAAATCCCTCTTCTAGAGCACTCAGGCTAGAGATAAAGTAAGCGAGGCCACTAAGCTGAGGAATACACATAGCATGTTCAGACAATGGTGTAAAAAACAAACTGGCCAGAGCAGAATATTTGAACAGAACAGGATTATACAGCTTTCAAAATGGAAGCTGGTTCTAGAGATTACTTAGTCCAACCCATTCACTGTATAGAGATAATTACTTAGTATTTATTCAAAATCAAACTTTTTTTCCAATGTGGTAAGACAAAAGAGGAATCTTTTATAAACAAATGGCTTTTCCTTTCTTTTTCCTAAGGCTGCCTGATTTCTAACCTCAGGAATTAATAAAAGGGAAGGTCTATCATCCTCTATAATTAATGGCCCCCAAATAAATGCATTTTTAGAAGTTGGGCTCTCTTTCATGTACAGTCCTTCCAGTCCTGTCTTTGCCATAGACTCAGAAATCAGATCAACTAACCTGTATGTGTGTTCATAAAATCCAACTGTTGATTTAGGTTCTTATGTTTTGAGTGAAATATATATGGGCTTTAAAGTATGGGCTTCAAGGTACTGGCTGGCTCATCCAGTGCCTCAGAGAGAGACCTCTCCTACCCCACCTTCTACTGTCAGGATATTTTCTAGAAGAAAGAAGCTAAGAGGAACCTATCCTGGAAAGAAAGAGAGAAAGAGAGAGAAGAAGAAAGAAAGAGAGAGATAGAAAGAAAAGAAAGAAAGAGAAGAAGGAAGGAAGGAAGGAGGAAGGGAGAGAGGGAGGGAAGGAAGAAGGGAGGGAGAGAGAGAGAAAGAGGAAGGAAGGAAGGAAGAGAACAGATGAGGTATAACAGTATACCTTGATTACAGCCAGTCAGAAAAAGCAGCTTAGCCTACATTAAAAAGAAGTTCATTCAATAAATATTTACTGCCAGCCCCCGTGTGCCAGACATTGTAGTAGGTGTTAAGGAGACCTCTCGATATATCCTAAAAAAAAAAAGTCCCTGACCTTACAAAGCATACATTCTAGTGAAGAAGACAGGTAACAACCAAAACAAAAAAGTAAATCATACAGTATGGTAGAAGGTATGATAAAGAAAAATAGAGCAGAAAGGACTCAGGGGAAGTGAGTTCAGAAGGTCAGGGAAGACCTCAGAAAGGAAACATTTGCACAGAGACCTGAAGGGGTGAGGGTAAGCCATGTGGAGTTCTGGGAGAAGAGCATTCCAGGCAGAAGAAACAGCAGGCACGGAGGCCCCAATGCAGAAACAAGCTGCATGTTTGAGAAACAAATAGACTTCATTTCTGACAACGTTATGACTCTTAAGTCTTTTTTTTTTTT
>ML105017.1:14947-36627 GCA_003697995.1 Taxidea taxus jeffersonii | reverse complement strand
GACCCGAGCCGAAGGCAGCGGCTTTAACCCACTGAGCCACCCAGGCGCCCCGACTCTTAAGTCTTAAAACTCAGAATACTTAAGATCAATCATTTTTGTCTTTTAAGAATTCTCTTAAGATAAACCTGACACCTTTCATTAAAGTGGCCAACCAAAACTGAACAATATTACTTTGAAGGCATGTTTCTCTAGAAAATGGACACCCTTTCATGAGTACACTTAAGTAAAACTGCCGTGACTTGATCTCAGGTAGCTCACATTCAACAAGGCACCAGCTGAAGGCAGAGTCATAATTAGGCAAATTAGCCATTCTAGGGAATGACCTTTGGTATGTAGACCCCACCTACAGGCAACTGGAGAAGACAGAAGTAACAAATTCTAAATCCATCATCTTCCCACCTCCCCCACCAGGTACTCCCACCCCCCACTCAAATCGAAACTTCTAAACCACCAGGTTCCACCAACGTTCCCCTCTAGACCCTCCCTCACTTGTGGTGGTAACATACCACCAGCAATTTCACTTATCCCCTGACGGCACTCCAACCATACAGGATTCTTCCGTCCCTGCTCCAGGACCTTTGCACGAGCTGTTCCCTCTGCCTAGAACTTCCGTTCCCACATCACCACCATTCAACCCATCAGAGTCCCTGCGGCATAGTCTACTATCACCGCCAACATTTCCTCCCCACACCTATGCACTCACACTCCTGCTCCCCCACTAAGCTGGAAGCTCCAGGCTGGGTGGGGCGGTACCAGTGCACCTCACCACACCATCTCAGGCCCAGTGATGGTGCCACAGTGCCAGATACCTAGAAGTTTCTCAAAATATATTTGTTCAATGAATGTCCAAAATTACATAGTTTTTTTTTTTTTCTACTCCACTCCAAGGTCATAGCTCTCATCACCTCACCACTACTGCCTTCCCAAACCCCAGGCTCTCCGCACTGCAATCCCACCTACAGTGGTAGTGACCCCACCAGCTTACCACCTTCCTAAAATCCCGCCAGGACTCTCCTCTATTCTGACTTATCACACACCAGGTCCTCACTCCCCTTCACGGTTTTCAGGTTCTTCCCTTAACAAGTAACACCAACTGGGTGTAATGCAATTTTTCCCCATTACCTCCAGGGTCAGCCAGCCTCCTCACTATCTCAGGAGTTCCACTGGGGAACCCCTACTTTCTGTGCATCTAAAGCGCACTTAGCCTTGTAAGTCAAATTCGAGACACACTTCTCCACGAGACTGTGCTTCCTACAGCGACATCACACTTCCCATCCCTGTCTAGATTTAACTGTGGGAAAGTCCTTAGTCTTTACTGGACACCACTAGGTGTCAGACATTACGAGAGATGTAAAACATCTGGGTACATGGTAAGTACTATTAAAACTTCCATGGAATTGACTGGCTCACATTTTCTTACGGGTAATCTTTAACTGCATATGGTCTTACTCTAGGAAGCAGCCCTGAAGAAGAAAATAATAAAATCCAGGGAATAAAAGAGTCATGAAAAAATGTAAATGCTCATGAGTCTGAGAAAAAACGAACTGTTTCATTCTCCTTCCCCTACCAAATCAGTCATCCAAGTTGTTGAAAACAAGAAATTTAATTGATTTTCCTAGGCCTTGTCCACTCTAGGAGGAGAATTGAAAAAGCAACAGTAATCCGTGAAGCCTGAGTAATGAAAAGTTGATTGTAGCTCAGGACTAGATAATCCACAGACACCACCTCCAGGCTTGAAAACTAGCACCTGTCACCCCAGCCACTCCAGGCACAAACCATCAGACTTGCAGAGCTAGAAGGTAACTGAGCTATTTATTCTAATGTT
This sequence comes from Taxidea taxus jeffersonii, assembly GCA_003697995.1. Classification (NCBI taxonomy): domain Eukaryota; kingdom Metazoa; phylum Chordata; class Mammalia; order Carnivora; family Mustelidae; genus Taxidea; species Taxidea taxus. The sequence goes on along the minus strand of ML105017.1, from coordinate 34,802 downwards.
CAAATGCTTGTATCAAACACGCATTTAACATACTCACTACCCAGGACCTGCAGGATCCTTTCCCATCCTTTACTCCGTTAAGAACAAACAGTTCCTGCATAAGAGGAGACAATTTCTCAGTCTCATTAATTTTGAAGAATGTTTTTTTAAATGTTACCCCTGCATGCACGGCCACAGCCAGAAATACCAGAATCATGTACTAGTGAACATACACGTGGATTGTGTATGCTACATCCTCAGCCCCCAAATTTCAATTTAAGGGGAAGTGTAAAATCTGTTAGTAAGCACTATAAAAAATTACAGATGTTTCCAACTATTTGGGTTCTTATTGGCTCTTACTCCTTTTTCTGCACTAAGAATTGAATGCAAGAATACAGTAAAACTGACCCAAATAGTGTCAATGAATCTTCCGTGGAGAAGAGATTAGCCAAAAATGAGAGCTAAGCTCTTTGACAAACATGCAACAAGACTTAAAATATGCCAGTCAGCTTAAGCCACTGGAGCTCATCATTTTTGGTCGAACATACTTCAGAAAACTAACAACCCGGCTTGTCTAATAAGCCAGGGATTCCACTCAAAGCAGCAGAATTCATTAAGCATGAGGGGATATGGTACATTTTGTTGTCACTTTGCTACCCCAGCCTCAGGCAGAAAGCACAAAATTATCTAACCATTTGAGGACAAAGGTGGAAACACATACCGCTAAAACCCGAGGTACACTGACCTGCCACTTTGTGCTGAAAACAACAGCATCCCTTGCTGGGGAGAAGGCTTTGGTCAGCTCAGCAGGGATGGTGGCAAGGGAAAAAAGCCCACGGAAGACCCAAGAAACTGTAAGCAATTTAACACATAAAATCACCACCCTCTCCCTAAGGGGGAAGAAAATCTTTATGTCGTTTTCAACTTTTCAAGGACTACAGATGGGAAGCATTTTATTTTATTTATTTATTTTCATTTGAGAAGCATTTTAAAACATGAATGAATTTACAAGGAAAGTTTTCAGAAAAATCTTTTTTTTTTTTAAATATTTTATTTATTTATTTGACAGAGAGAGAGATCACAAGTAGGCAGAGAGGCAGGCAGGCAGAGAGAGAGAGGGAAGCAGGCTCCCTGCTGAGCAGAGATTCCCGATGCGGGACTCCATCCCAGGACCCTGAGATCATGACCTGAGCTGAACGCAGCAGCTTAACCCACTGAGCCACCCAGGCGCCCAGAAAAATCCTTTTTTGACTAAAATGAGGTACACCCTATTGAATATGCACACTTGTTTTCAGGAGCCCTAATTTTCATACTTTAAAAAATACTGTTTCAGGGCATCAACACTGCTCAAACACAGGGGACCCAAATATTAAAATCATACTCCAACCTTAGGTCAGGGGCACCTGAGCAGCTCAATGGGTTAAGCATCTGCCTTCAGGTCAGGCCATGATCTCGGGGTTCTGGGATGGAGCCCCACGTCAGGCTCCCTGCTCAGCGGGAAGCCTGCTTTTCCCTCTCTATCCTGCTCATGCTCTATCTCTCACTCTCTATCAAATAAATAAATAAAACATTTCTTAAAAAATGTTAGGTCACTTATTTTTTTCCTTCTGGTGGAGGCATGTGCACACACGTGGCTCAGCATTTTCAAGCAGGAGGAAAACTAAGGATTTTTTACCTATAAACATACAAGGTTCCCAAGTTTCTTCACCATGATTCACAGGCTATTTGCAACCTAAGGGGATTGATCTGCTGTAAGCCTAGGTAGGGTCTCGTGTCCTTTATGGCCATGGTCTGGGAGTTGCCATCACACCTGTGTCAATGCCGATGTTTCCATGACACTGTCACAGCCTTCTCTCCCAGGTGCATGTAATGGCTTAAAGGCCGTCTAAGGAAAAGTTCTTCAGGGTTTCTGGGACAAAAGATTCTAGAAAATAATGATTTATTGAAGTTCTCATGATCCTCAAAATAAGGCAATTCAGATTCTTACAAAGGCTAAATCGTAATAAACTCAATGTCATCATCACTGAAATTAACCAAAAAATTGCAAGTCTTCATTTTTGATGCATAATTTTAGTTCTACAAGGAATTTTAATGAGTAAATCCTGCCAGATTTCCAAGCCAAAGCTTCACTTTTAAAACACATCGTGATCAAGATTATCTAAACTGAACTCACCTCTTTATGCTTGGGTAGGCAAATGGATGACTATGTTACCATTAATGCAAAGGGATTTATTTTCAGCTCTGACCTTCAAAAGTCTGAAAAGCTGAACATCAAGGTCAACATCAAAAAGAGAGAGGTAGGGAGGAAGCTGTAGTTGTTTTCAAAGTGATCTCTGTCCAACCCAATAAATCAGTTTTCTAGTCAGTAAATGCAGATACAAATAATAAAAAGCCTTTTCAGGGAAACTGTAATTTGGCTCATTGTTTAGAACTGTCTAAAGACATTCTAACTCATCATTTCACTCCTTTTTATCTCCCATTAGGCTTTGCACTGTATGGCTACATAACAATAACAGCTAATATTTATTGGGTATTTTTCATGTTATGCACGAGTCACTATTCTGAACGCTTATATGTTTTATTTCATTCAAATCCCATAGCCAACTATGAAGCAGGTGGTATTATTATCTTCATTTCCCTGATGAGGAAACTGAGGTACAGAGTTAAATAACTTGCAAAGGTCATCAGTTGGTAATTGTTAGAGTCACAAGATAATAATTATTAACACTTCATAGCACTTCAGGATTTTGTAAGAGTTTTTTCCAGCCATTATCTCCTTTAAGCCTCACAATGCCTGTGATATTGATGGAATAACACAGCATCAGTTTAATTTGACAAATGAAAAAGTAAGGCTCCAAACTACTGACTTTTCCAAACCAGGACATGAAAGAGCTTGAACAGGAATCCAGATCTTCTGAGTCTGTATTCTCTCCTTTCTCCCACGACACCGGCTGCTTTTTTTTTTAATTGGAGACACTTGATACAAGTATTTTCATCAAGCACTATTTATTTCTCGAAGTAAAACTCTAGATTTCTCAAAGCATACTTCTAGATCCAGATGGTTATAATTATGTCTCATTCCCCCTTTTATCCCCAGCATCGAGTGCAGTGCCTGGCACACAGGAGACTGAGTCTGAGTATTCTCAGACATTCCCTCTTCCTCCTCCAAATTCACTCCTCTGTGTTCATGCTACCTTGCCACCCTGGACTGGCTTCAGGAGACACAGTCCATCCTCACATGTCATCACTTTGAGGAGACCAAAGTCTATGTAAGTCCACAGTCTTCCACAATCCAACACCCAAGAAGATATGACAACTCGGAGTTTTATCTTAAGTTGCATGCCAAAACTCGGTTGATGACTGTGGCAGTCCACCTTCAAGACGGCTCCCAGGGACCTCTGCTTCACAATACTCACACTCTTACATAGTTTCCTCTCAGACCAAGGTGGGCTGGTGCGACCAACTGAATGAATATCGCAGAAGTAAAAAGAGGTTAAAAAGACTGTGGCTTCTACCCTGGGCTTTCTCACTCTGCGGCCACCTGCTTTGGAGGGAAGCCAGCCACCAGGCTATTAAGGACACTCAGAACCAACAGAGGGCTGCCACATGCGCATACGTGAGCTCCGAAACAGCTCCACCATCCCAGGTGACCGATGCCTCACTGACAGCTTGAGTCTCACCTCATTCAACTAGATTCAACTAGAATCATTCAGCTAAGCTGCTCCTGGATTCCATATCTACAGAATCTGTAAGTGATACACATTTGTTCTTTAAGCTGCTGACTTTTAGATGGAACACCTCAAACAGCATAGATAACCAACACAGGGACAAAACCTGCTACCGTCTCAACGGACACCCCCTACATACACATACACTTGTGAAGATCCAGACGATGAGCTGCTCCAATGTTAAGGTGCTTGTTTTATGATGCACCGCCACAGACCTGCCCAGGGGTAATGCAAACCGCATGGGTATACATTCTGTATTACCTTGCTGGAATCCGAAAAATTTCAAATCTCAAAACACACCTGGCCCCAAGGGTTTCTGATAAGGCACTGTAAGCTGTGTTCACTTTTTCTAAAACACCTTTTTTGATTAACCCCACCTTGGCATATTAGAAACATCATTTCTTAGAACAATTTATTTACCTCTTAGAATACCCACCACATAACTTATTACTTGGTTATAAATGGTCTTGTCTTCAGTCTATTGTTTTATAAGTTAATGTTCAGCTTTCCACCTCAAAGTTAAACTTCTTACAGGCAAGAGTCCCCCCTCTATTTTATCCTCACTGCCAGAAATCCTGGACGCTACCAGGTACACAGCAAGCTCAGAATACATTCTTGTAGAACTGAGTTCACAAAGCCATACCGACAACTACACTTACACAGTATTGGTCCAGACCCCCGTATATCCTCACACCCAAAAATCTATTTATCTTCAAATAACTGCCCAGAACATGATGTAAAAACAGTGCCTGAAAGGGGAAGGGGAAAAAAAAAAAAAAAAAGGCTGGCTCTCTGAGGAATTCTGGAAAATTTGCACATCCTCCAAGTGTCCTTGTAAACAGCTGCAGACACATGAAATAATCATTATCAAGGGAAAAGATCTATTAGCCTCCTGATGATTGGCCCATCTGAAACCTTTCAACGAAAGAGCAATTTTACCTTTCTGCTCTCCTCCCTCACACCCTCCCTCAGGCAGGGAGAAGGGTCACTAACCAGTTTTTAATTTTCTTTCCTGAAGAGATATTCAGAACAGAGCTATAAGAACTCAGCACAGAAGCTTTACAAAATAAAGACCAAGGAAGAACTCCAGACCTTTTGGATAAATAAGTGCTTCTTTTAAAGCCAAAAAATTAAAATGCAATGTGGTAAGTGTCTCTCTGGAAAGAAATAAGATTCCTTGAGACAAAAGGGTCTCTCTCTCATATGCTCTCCCTGAAAAGCGTGCCACAAATCCACATTCTAAGGGAAATCAGGCCAAATCGTAGCCCTATCAAGATTTGATTTAAGGAAGAGGGAGGAGGGTAGAGAGGGGGTTGGAACATGGGAGGAGATGGGATTGGCAGTAAACCTCAGTGATTTCCAATCAGTTCTGACCTCTTCCTTTATAATCGGCTCCCAGCCCTTCCTCTCTTGGGTGCAGCCAAGAAACCAGTGGTGGATGAGCATTGAGAAAAGGACCAGATGGGAAACCAAGAAACAGGATTCTGAGGACTCTGTGCTGGGCTCTAGCAAATCACTGCCCTTCACTGGACCCCTGTTCCCTCACTTACGGAATCAGAGGACAGGATAAGACAATTCTGAATGTCCACGCCAGGTCTAACTCTATTATAAATGAGAGCCAGTCTGCTGTAATTCACATCATGTCTTCGACATCCTCCCCGCTGGTGTCTGCAGCATATTCTGACAGCATCTTGGGACTGTGTCAAGTGAGGCCACGTGACCACACACAGGTTTGGTATAGAGAATCAGACGGCAAAAGGAGGAGAGGCTGGCAGGTAAAAGCCATGACAAGTAGAAACGAGTTTGTATGGAAGATTCTGTCCTGCTATGGCATTATCCAGAATCTAGACATCTGAGATTTTCTTCACTGAGGGAACTGCCCATAGCCTGCCTATCTATTGGGATTTTTTCGAAGGTTTGAATACTACCAACTTGCAAATCGTGTGACCCAGACAAAACTGCAAAGTTTACATGACACCACTTTCAGTACCACTAAGATTTGCTACAATTGTCCTCAGTCAGGGGGTGTTAGTCCAATTCCATACAGCCGCAGCTGCCTCCTAGGCTTGAACCTGCAATTCTGCTAGGAATCCTAGGAGTTCCAGGTTAAAAGGAAGGCCCCAGGGGAGGGGGATGGTGTTCACAAGTGGTCCTCTAGCCATCTGTGTTATTTTCCATTGTGCAGCGCACTTCTCGGGACAGACCTCTAGCAATTTCTCAGTATGTTTCAAGGGAATAGATAAAAACCACACACCTATTTAAATATTAACTTATCTAACATGCTACACCTTCACCTATCAAAACTAACAAAATTATTCATGAAACATGCAAATACCCTTTTCCTGGCCTTCTACCTAGAGTTTACAGAGTCAACAAGAATCAAAGGCAAAGCCTTTATACACAATGTAAGCAGCAACAGTCAAAGGCTGCAGAGAACAGTTTTTGGAAATCTAAGTATTCAACCAAGTTGCAAGTTACAAAAGCAGCAGCAACAACTTCACTAACACAGTCCTCCTACCAGTCCTTCAGGTACGCAAATACTGAGCACCACCAGGTATCTGACACCCTTCTAGGTTCTTGAAGAGTTGACAGTGGATGAAACAACCTTTTAACTGCCCCCACGAAGTTTTTCCCCATAATATTACATATCAAATTTGTTTTAACTGGGAGTGTTTCTTTGCTAAAGGACAAACACCTACTACCTTGACAAGGAACTAGTAAAAATAAATAAGACACATAAAAATAGGCATGTAGATCAATGGAATAGAACTGACAATGCAGAAATTAATCTTCACATTTATTGTCAAATTTTTTTAAGATTTTGAGAGAGAGTATGTTAAGTGGGAGGGAGGGACAGAGGGAAAGGGAGAAGCAGACTCCATCTGGAGCAAGGAACCTGACCCAGGACTCAATCCCAGGACTCTGGGATCCCAACCTGAGCTGAAGGCAGATGCCTAATCGACTGAGCCACCCAGGTGCCCCAGTTGTCAACTGATTTTTTTATAAAGGTGCTGAGACAATTCAATAAGAGAAAACAGGCATGGAGCTAAGGGTTTCGCATGCAGTACATCAGAATAAGGTGGAGAGCCTCATCCTAATTTTATGGATGAGGAAGCAGACTCAAAGAGGGTGAGTGACTGGCCACCCACACCTCTGAGACAGCCAGCATCATTTTGAGCAGGAGTGAGAGGGAAGATATCACAAATCAGAATTCAGAAAGAAATTTATTAGGAAATAATAGATCATACATAACTATCATTTATGAAGAAATTTTTGATCCTATGTGCTTAAAATTTGTTCTCAAATTCTTACAGTCATTCTGCAGCAGCCATCATGCCCCTCAGCTTACAGATGAGAAAACGGAGCCTAGTTCCAGGAAAGTCACGTGGTCAGTCACAGGGCAGAGCAGGGTTTGAACACGGTGCAGGAGTGGGGTGAAGGGAGAGGCTGAACGTGACCACACAGCTCCCAGGTTAGAATGTTGGTTCAGGTGTGACACATGGGGGCCAGGACTAAGTTGGGAACAGTGAGAATGGTGGAGAAAAAACAATTTGTTGAGTGACAATTAAGGTGACAAAAGCTCTAAAATTGCCTCTCAGACTCAGCTCTGAATGAAGGCCAAGGTGAGACCTGAATAGTTTAAAAATTCCAATGGTCTTTGTGGGCTAGCTCCAGAACCTGACCGTTACTACATCACTGTATGGAAAAGCTGCATTCTGAGCAAGGTACTTTCTACCCAACTTCTGGGACACCATCCCCACAAAGTTGGGAACCCCTGGCATTATTAATTATGCTTTCTCATGTGCTCAGATGTGTCATTTCTAAACCATCTGTTGCTACATTTTGTTCTCTGGTCGGTCTTGGTCAGCTAATTCCTCCCCCACCACCAGCCCTTTTGGTTATGATCCATGGGGGCCAGCATTAGACACCTCTTACTTTTCCTTGCCTGCCGGCAGCTCTCCTATCCTAACCTCCTCCTGGTATGTCAATATCCTTGAAAACAAAGTTCTCACACATTTGAAAACCACTACCAGGCCCTTTCACATCTTCAGTGATTATTCAGAAAGCCTCTGGGGGAGCCATCTCAGCCTTTGGGGAATCTCCTAGCAAAGGGTTTAGTTACAGAGTAATGTGTAAATAAACAACACTAAGGAACAGTGACCATTCCACTTAAAAAAAAAACAGGAACTCCATACATGGCTCAGAGGACAAAGGAATGCAATTCACATTTTTTAGAATGGTATCTTAGACTCACCAAAGTCTAGTTACAGGCTTTTTGAGTCACAAACCAAAACTGGCTGGTTCCTGACCTTAGCACACCTAGCCTATACCTAAATGAGTAATAATGGATGCCTGGTTAATTTTTCATACAAGAAATTTAGAAACAAATCTTGTGAGGCAGAAGAAAATGGCAATCACTCTTCACATCCCAAAGCAGGCTTGATGAGGAGCATTACGTATGAGCTAAACTTTCAGCTAAAATATTGGAAACAAAGCTCAGCAAAAGCAGCCAATCTCGGAGAAGCTGGAGGGGCATGGTAAATCTAGTCTCTGACTGTGTCTGTAACTGGCCTGTGGAAAAATACCCCATGCATAGGAATGAAAAACTTAACATTTGTCATTAAAAAAATAATATTTACTGACACTGTCTCTGCCATTAAGCCTTAGAGCCATGTCAGACGAGGTTGATGCAGCTTCAAGAGTAAAATGGGGAGGGTACAGCGAGATTAAAAAGTACACGGATGGTCCCTGGTGGTGTAAACCCACCGTGTGAAATCAACCGACAATCCTGACGGTTTTACAGAATAGGAGACCAGGAAGAAAAAAAACTCCTGGGTGAGGATTTATTATCCATTCTAGAAACATGCCCTTCTTGCAAAAGACTCTCAAGCTGTAAGGGGAAAGTTACACTTTTTGAAAATAAAGAGATACAGGAAAGACTTAATCCTGACCTCTAGGATACAAAAAGGGTGTGCTTCGTGTGTTCTGGAATAGCATCTCATCAGCTCTTGGGCGCGCTGTGTGCACCCTGCCCACTGTGCCGTCTCATTTTCCACCCATTATCAATATAAGAATTAGAGTATCTTGGCAACAGACTTTTCACAGCAAGGTTTACTTTATTCTAGGATCTTTTCTAGTAGAAATAAAATGGCAAAAGGACCTCATTATCCATAAGATTTTCAATGTGGCCTGTTCCAGCTGTAACACGCCTTCTGTTCCTCTATTTAAATGACAGTTAATAAGCATCTTCTGTGTGAGGCGTACCACACTAGCTGCTGGGGGACCATAGGTAGGGGCTCGCAGACTCCTGGAAGAGACAGATGTGTCCAGGAATAATGCTTGCAATGCAACAAGGGAAGTGCCCGAACAGGGTGTTTGGTAAGCCCTGGCTAGCACTTAATTCTGCCTGGTCAGCGGGTTTCCTGGCAAATAGGACACTTGATTCAAGTCTTAGAGGATGAGTTCAGATGAGTGTGTACATCAGGAAAGGTAAGAGGGTACACTACTTGGCAAGAATCAATGCATAAATGCACAAGAGTCTGATACGTTTGGGAAACTGAGCATTTCGGTGTGCCCACAGAGCAAGTCATCTGGGTAGGGCCTCAGAACTGTTACAGGTCTAGAGCAGGCAGGCTGCTAACACAAACAACGAAGTTTGGAATTTGTGCCTATTGCCCATCAGGAGACAGGTGGCGAAACCGGGGGTATTTTCAGCTGTCACGACTGGGCAGGAGGTGCTGTTGGCATCTCCTGGGTAGACTAGGAATATGGTCATCCCAGTGGATAGGACAACCTCCCAATGAAGAATTGCCCAGCCCTACTCTGAGAAACAACTGGACACAAACCATCAAAGAGTTTTGCATTTTATAAGCATCTTAATAAAAAAAAAAAAACACTGTCCATGTGGCTAATCGAAAGAATAGTCTAGACTTTCGCCTCTACAATTTATATTTAACTTTATCACCACCTGCAACGGTCAGAATATTTGTGTGCCCTTAAAATTCATATGTTGGAACCCTAACCCCAAGGTAGTAGGAGTTGGGGCCTTTGAGATTATTGCTCTTATAAATGAAGGCCAAAAAAGCGATGGGAGGATCCAAGAAGCTTTTCACCCAGAAAAGGGCCCTCACCTGACTATGCTGGCACTCTAATCTCAGATTTCAAGCTTCTAGGAACTATGGGAAATAAATTTCTCTTGTTTATAAGCCACCCAGTCTGTGATACGGATTACAGCAAAAAAAAAAAAAAAAAAAATCTCTGCATAATTTTTTTTTTCCCAATAAACTCTATTTCCAACATGGAACTTGAACTCATGACACCAAGATCAAGAGTCATATGCTCCTCTGACTGAGCCAGCCAGTGCTTCCTCAAGCCCTAGTTTCTGCACTAGTTGAACTTTAGTTCAAAGTCAGTTCAAGCTTAACACTACAGAATTCAAGAACAATGATATTAATAGGGCTAAAAAATGGTACAGTCCAGGGGAGCCTGGGTGGCTCAGTGTTAAGGTTAAGCCTCTGCCTTTGGCTCAGGTCATGACCCCAGGATAGAGCCCCACATCATCCCATTGGGCTCTCCGCTCAGCAGGGAGCCTGCTTCCCCCTCTCTCTCTGCCTGCCTCTCTGTTAAATAAATAAATAAAATCTTAAAAAAAAAAAGTACAGTCACCAAAAACTAGTAAAATTATAAGCACTTGGTGAAAGACAGCCATTACGGGGCCAACAATGCTCCTCCCTTAAATTACTTTTTTTTTCTTTTTTAAACTTTTTTTTTTTTTTTTTTGACAGATCACAAGTAGGCAGAGAGGCAGGCAGAGGACAGAGAGAGAGAGGGGGAAGCAGGGTCCCCCCTGAGCAGAGAGCCCGATGTGGGGCTCGATCCTGGGACCCCTAGATCACGACCTGAGCCGAAGGCAGAGGCTTTAACCTACTGAGCCACCCAGGCGCCCCTTAAATTACTTTTAAATAACTTTCAAACCATGGATGATAAATGGTATTTTTAATCTTTTTTTTTTTCAAGGAAAAAAAAATACAAAATTGAGGGGACTTTACAGTTTGAGGATCTTGATAAGGCTGTATTGCAGAACTGAAATTTGCTAAGAGAGTAGAACTCAGGTATTCTCAAAAACAGCAGAAAGTAATTATGTGAGGTGATGGATGTGTTCATTACCTCAATGGTGGAATAGTGGGAATCCTTCTGCAACTTATGTTCTATCAAATCATGCCGTACAATTCAATCTAATTCCATTTGTCAATTATACCTTTATAAAGCTGAAAAAATACTCTGAATCATTTTAAAAACAAAAAGACATTTGAAGGAGCATTTATGTAGTAGTCCATCTTCAACAGCCACAATAATTATACAGATATCCTATTTGAATTTCTGAAACAAGCGGCAGTGTTGGTGAGGGAGACTTCTATCCCAGTCACGTCTAATTTACCAAACAATCAAGACCCACACCCAACCTCACATTGACAGAAATGTTGGTGTATGATTACTTTAACCTATGTTTATCATCCATGACTCTATATCTTATGAGGTTGATATTAGAAGACATAGGCATTCACATATATATATTTAATATAATTTATGAAGCATTAGTGCTTTTCACTGTGTTCCAATCTTCTTAGATGTTTTCTTCACCGGTCCAAATGGACTGGAAATTACAATCCTTGGTAAGTGAGATGCAAAAAATTTAAATCCCCACCATCTAACTGCTTTTCTAGGTTATTAGGAAGTTTATAATCAAAACATCAAAACTGACAATATTTCCTCAGAAACCTCAGGATGCTTAGGAAGAAACTTCATTTAGAAGGTAATGAATAAATTATACACTTCAACTGTGTGAACTGTGTATGTCAAATAACGCCTTTTAAAAAAAATTAATGGAATTTCCATCTTGCTGTCATATTGGTTTCATTAATGTAATCAAATACAACAAGGGAAAAATGAGCACCTCAGTGTTTATTACATTAGTGCTCGGAGCACAAAAACCTCACTGAAATGAAATTATTAATCTAGTTCACATTTTTAGCAGGAATTCTGAGGACTAAATTTATAATCAAACCTTGTGATTTTTTTTTCCCCTGGAAAATCTTTTGCTAATCGTTTGACAACGTATTCAAGTAGTTTGAGCCACAATCAAATTTTGTTTTCTCAAAGAACAAAAAGTAAGATCTCTACCTCCCCCAGCACAGAGAACTACAAAGGACATAACAAAAGTTTCCCTGAACAAACATTACTCAAAAAACCAAAAGACCAACCACAGCAGAAATTCTTACTTAAACAAACAATAGAGACAGCAGCATAGAACAAACAACTAAAAGCTATTGTGGGGGTCAACACACAACCAATAGCTCTTGGTTTATATAAACTTGGGTTCTTAAATCTTGGATAAGGCTCAAATTATAAACTGCATGTGAAGAAAAGACTTCCCGCCTGTCAAGGTGAGGTTACCTCTAAGGCAAGATAAGAAGCAAATTTCTATATAACATTAGTATGAATACAAATACATTATTTTATTTTTTAAACAGAAAATTATTTTCCATTTAAATGCTATTCATCTTGACATAGATGATGTCTAACTATTGTCTCCAGGCTAAAATGCTTTCCATGGGAGCAAACACATCAATTTTTTTTCTATTTGATGAAAGAAAGAAAATCACTTCATGACTAACTTTAATTTGTAATTTGGTGCTTAAACAAATCCAAAAAGTATTTTCAAAATGGCACACAGAAAAAATGTTTTACCAACTTTCTCTCATATTTCTTCTACTTAAATTCACTACAATTCATTTTTTAAGCTCACAATGCATTATTGTAACAGTAATACAAACATATTCTTAGGTAACTACTTAGGAATCACTAAAATCCTATCAGTAAAATCCATGCTTCCACGAAGGGATGAAATAAGTGAATAATTTTAATGCAAAATTAACTATTTTCATTTCATTTGAGATAGAATGTGGAAAGCGTCATCTCAAAATGTTAGGAAATACTTTTGAAAAATAAAAAAGATTTTTCTATTTTAATTTCAGAAGGAAAGTGGGCTAATTGATGTCATATGCTTAATTTTTATTTTATTTTCATTAATTGTGAAAATAAAAGCTACCAAGTACTATCCTGGGGAAAACACCATAATAGTAGCTATTGATTATTTTATTTACATTTTAGTTGACTATTTCATTTACAAACTAAAGTATGAGTTAAAGAAAATGCCAAATATGTACATAATAGTAATATACACATATCTATTCAATGTTCGAATAGCATCTACATGTGAGATGCTATTCGTGCATTATTCCATTTATAAATACACGTCTTTAATTTAGTACATACCACAAGTAGATAGGTGCTTAACACATGCATTTAATGGTAGCCTGGTAGTTACAGATAATGTGGTTAACTTCAGCAGACAACATCTGTGTTACACATATGGCCATCAAAATAATTGTGGCATGCTTTTGTGACACCGAAAGAGGCCAAGCCTGTTGCAAAATGATTACTTCCAACAAAAGCCTGCTTAAATTATCGTTTAGTTAAATGGCATATACTCCAAATAACAGCATTATAAAGTTGCTATTGCCTTCGAATCACTCACCCATTTCCAACATTCATTTGTAAAACAAGATAAGCAACATCAGGTTATAAAAAGTAATTATGGATCAGGATTTTCTTATTCATGTTTCTTTGACAAAATTATTCCATTTGATCCCAAGTCCTGGCTGCTCCCCTGACAGAATAATGTACGTGCTCCACAGCTGACAGGGGTATGGCTTTCATGATTAAATAGGAAGCTCACACTCCAAATGACTTTAGACTGTGCACTTTAGAAAGATTTGTTTTAGTATCAGATCACCCATTATTTTTTTCTAATTGCTTCTTTCCCCAAGCCAAAGAGAATTTCTGCATTATCAAAAATTTATGTCTTTGTGATTTTTGCCTATTTGCACAGTACACCAAAGAATGCTGCATCCTCTTGAAAAGTTTTTTTTTCCCCTGGTTTCATGGGGGGAGGGAGGGAGTGGAACATAAAGAAAAGCTGGAAATATAAAGTATGAAAATATGAAACACCCTTTTCCAGGAGTCCTTTATTGGCCTTGAGGGGAAACACCAAATGAGAATCTGACTGACGTTTGCATTTTATAATCCCTGGGAGACAATGTTCAAAACAATTTCCAGGGAAGAAAGGGTTAACTTTATCTTGTGGCTTTAATTGACCACTTTTGCCCCCATCTCCTGCTTAAGAATGACACCTGTGAAATTAGAATTCTATGCACCAGGAATGGCGACCTCAAAGCTAAAGCTTTTGGCCAGTAACAGTTACTTCAGTGTACATAAAGCTGTGTAAAAACTGATTCACACAAGGAAATGCCGAGGGCCTGCGCCATTGGGATTAACTTCTGACATACAAAACCACAAGAGGACACTGGCAGCTCTACGGGGATGGAGGATGGGGGGCAATAATGGGGCGGAGGAGCTGTAGCCCTTCACTGGACTCAGCTGCGAAGGTTAAATTGCTCCGGCCATCTAAATATGCAGAAAAAGAAACAAAACAAAACGCTCCGAATTCGGATCACCTTTGGGTAGTTAACGTTGTAGCAAGAGCAAAATAAGCGCGCAGGCGCGTCCGGCAGGTTGTCAACCATAAACATAAGAACTCATCAAAATTAAGGAAGTGGATCTCTGCAATCTCCCACAGCCTAGGTTCTCCAGGTTAATAGCAGTAATTGCATTTTAATGGCCTACAAACAGGCGCAAAGTTATGTACCGAGGCGCTTTGAGAGATGTTTACTTAAATGTGGGGATAAAACCAGTTCGCTTGTAGACTGGAAATTATTTTCCGTCCAAACGTAGCATTACCCAACTACAAACCCAGGCACAGTCACCCAGTAAACGTGCTCCAGCGAGTGAACTGTATGTTCACTGCCCATGACCCTAACAGAAAAAAAGCCTTTGACAAAGCCAGGGGAAATCGTGCCTTCAACACTGTAGGCAGCCTGTACATTCGTTTCTGCGCCTCTTTGGAGCTGCGGGGGCCTTAGATGCTCGGGGAGGAAACCGGTGCTGGGAAGAGTTTTGGTCTCCGTTGCAGGACTGTGGGTTACAACTGAAGAGCGGATGGCGGACTACCTTTTGAGACATGAAACTTACTTCCCTTTATGAAGGGACTCCAAGTCAATCCCCCCGGACCCGTCCACCCTGTACCTGAGCGCAGGGCAGCTGCGGCTCCTTCCCAGCGCGCGGAGAGCAGTCGCTGGCCGAGCCCCTGACAGCCCTCAGACAAAGCCGCGGACCCCCGAGCCTGCCCGGCTGCCGACCCTCCACCCCCGGGACACGCCCCCGGCCCGCGCCTACCTTGATGCCCTGCTGCTGGGTGGTGAGGGTTAACTTGGATTCATTCAGAAGCAAAACTTCGCAGTAAAATTCTTCCGGAACAGCGCAGAAGCAGCCCATGTCGGCTGTGGCCGTCTCCAGTCAGGAGAGAAAGCTGCGACTAAGGCGCCGAGCCGCCCCCTCCCCTCAAGCGCGAAGCATTAATTTATTGTCCGCGCGGCGGCCAGGGCGAGAGGACCGGTTCCCGGCGGAGTCCCGGGCCACGCGGACGAGGCGCCCGGCGCGGGCTGGAGGTAAGAAGGGCCGAGAAGCCGCGGGGGAGTCAGCGCCCGGGAGCCGCCGGGGAAGCGCCGGCGGAACTGAGCACGGAGGGCGGCGGCGCGTCCCCGCGCATCCTGCGGCTCCGGCTCCTCCGAAGGCGGGGGCGCCGCGGCCCCTCCCGCAATCCTGGGGACGACAAAAGTCGCCTGGCAATGGGGGCAAGAAACAGGAAAAGGGAGGGACGCGAGCTCGAGGCCCTCCCCAGACGAGAAAACCCCTGGGAGCTGTGCAGTCCCCTTCGCCTCAGCCCGCCTGGAGCACGGCCGCGACACTCGGCCTCCCTTCCCTGCGGAGTCCCTAGAGGGCTTGCACTTCCAGCCCCGACTCCACCCCGCAGCCCCCAGTCCGGTCCGCCGATTGGGAATCCTCGGCCGTTCCTTTGTGTCAGGGGTACCCACGACGCCCCAGTCCCAGTGCAAGGCCAGTGGCGAAGGCCGTCACTCAGTCAGCTACCTCCGCCACCCCATCCCGTGGGCACCCAGCCGCCCGAAGAGTGTCGGAAAGGGCTGCGGGCTCCTTACCGAGACTGGCGAGCGCAAGTCAGCTCTCGGCGGGGCACGGCTCCCGTCTGGGGACCCTGGAACTCATCATGAGGGACTGTGTGTGACCAAGTTCAAGCTCGCTCTCCGAGAACGCCTTGCGGTAGCTGCGGAGTGCTGCTCCTCCGGGAGATTCTGAGAAGTGGGGAGTCGGAGGGCTTGCGGGCGCGCGGGCGGGCTGAGAAGCGGGAGCCCAAGCTGGGAACGCGCCGGCGGGCGGATGGGGGTGTGCCCTGGGCGCGCAGGCCGCGGCGGCTCCCGGGAAAGTTCTCTAGGCGGCGCGAGGGGTGGCGCCCCGGGCGGGAGCAGCCCAGGTGCTGCTGGGCTGGGCCTCGGCGTCAGCCGAGAACCCTGGAGCAGAGCCGGGGTCCAGAGGTCGGGAAAGGGCGCCCCTTCCGGGCGGGGTCCCGGCTAAGGGCGGAAGGCGGGGCAGAGGTGGTCGAACAGCGAGGTGCGGGCAGGTCCGCACGGGAACCCGCGCGCCGCACCCTGGCCGCCCCGCTGTGGGGAGCCCTGGCCCTGCTGGCCGTGTGGGTTTCCCAGGGAGACCCGAGGCTGGCTCCAGGAAGACCCGGCGCAGTTCTGCTCGGACCCTGGCGTTCGGCGCTCCCAGTCCCACGCCCTCCGCGCGGCGGGCCGTGTCCGGGACTGGCGGGCACAATAGCTCTGAGGCTGCAGTGACCCCTGGTGGGTCTTCGTGTCCGTGCACGAGTAGCAGAGGCTGAGCGCCGGATGAGGCCGGAGCCCCGCTGGCCTTCGGAGCAGGTGCAGTCTGTGTTCTCCAGCTGGGAACTAGCCGCGAGTCAATGCAAGATAGAAGTCAGAGCTGACGAGGGGGGAGAACGTGGAGCAGGGTTGACGGTAGGCCTTCCAGAAAACTTCACTTCATATTGAGTATTAGAAAGGGCAAGAGCTTTGGCATCTCATAGTTGTTTTTTTTTTTTTTTAAGATTTTATTTATTTATTTGTTAGAGCTCAAGCACAGGCAAAGTGGCAGAGGCAGAGGGAGAAGCAGGCTCCCTGCCGAGCAAGGAGCCAGATGTGGGACTCGATCCCAGGACGCTAGGATCCTGACCTGAGCCAAAGGCAGCCTCTTAACCAACTGAGCCACCCAGGCGTCCCGCATCTCATAGTTTTGAGTTCCCTCCTCTACCACTTATAAGGTAGGTAGTCAAAACTCACAAAATTTGCTTAAAACCTTAAATATTTGAAGAAAAAAAAAATACTGGCAGCCGCAGCACAGTAGAATGGAAATGAACAATTTGCAACTTCGGAGGGAGTTTCCTTCCATAGTCTTTTGCCACGAAGGATCTTCTAAGACACTGCCTTCCCTGGTATCTCAGGCCCATCTAAACATGAATTAGCACAATCCTCAAATTGCAATAGACATAAACCCTCATGTTTAGTATGAACTTTACCTAAAGCTAAGAACCAAACGCCATTGTATCTTGTAAGGCTGCTGTGAAATTGAAACCGGTTTTTGAATTCCTAATCAAATTCTGTGTCCAACTTTGGGTTGTGTTGTCAATGTTTTGCCTGACATGAGCTGGCACATTATTCTGGATTTTAACTTCTTTACTTCTGGAGGCTTTTCTGTAACTGAATGTTCCTGACATAAATTACCAAATAGGATTGAAAGGCTTCATAACAGGTTTTCATTCTTTACCACAATATCCAATAGGGTCACCTGTGCTTGCAAAAACAAAAGGTAAAATCCAAGTATAACAATTTGTTTCCCAGTTTTGAGTTTCACTGACACTTGTTTTATGTCCTTTGACTTTGTTTTGTTTTTGCTCTACCTCCGATGGTAATGAAACGGCTGGGGGTTTGGGGTGAGGGCAAGGTTCTGTTCCAGGCCCCTCACGAAGGAGAATACAAAGCCATGAATTCCCATACATATGACAGCCCTTTCTGAGTGAAGCACTTTCTTTTCCATTTCTTTGTCAGAGATTGGAAAAAAGAAAAAAAAGGACTATTTAACACAGAATTGGAGTTTCCTGGAGATAGTAGGAAGATTCCACAGGTTGTTAGTTTTTTTTAAAACAGCCTTTTTGAACTTTAATTGGCATACAGTAAACTGTATATAGTTTGATAAGTTTGATGTAGGTGTGCATGAAACCATAACTATAATCAAGCTAGTAAATGTATTCATCACCCCCTAAAATTTCCTCCTGTACCTTTGTAATCTTTCCTTCTCTTTCCTCACCACACCTCACTCCCAGGCAACTACAGGTCTGCTTTCTGTCTCTATAGCTTATCTGCATTTCCTAGATTTTAATAGAAATGGCATAATAGTGAAACTCTTTTTTTTTTCCTGGTCTGGTCTGTTTCACTCAGCATAACTTAGATGTGTCTGTGTTGTATATAGCAACAGTCCATTCACTTGTATTGCTCATTAGTATTCCTTAATGTGTGTGTACCACAACTTGTTTATCCATTCATTTGTGTGGTTTCAGTTTTGTACTGTTACCAATAATATAGATATTACAAATCCCACTATGAGGATTGTGTCAGTCAGCTCAGGCCGCCATAACAAAATGCCACAGACTGGGTAGCTTACACAACAGTCACTTTTTTTCTCGTAGTTCTGAAAGCTGGCAGTCCAAGATCAGCATGCCAGCATGTTTGGTTTCTGGTAAAAACCTTTCTTCCTGATTTACAGATGCCTGCCATCCCACCACGTGCTCACACAACCTCCTTCTTGTTGGAAGGTGTAGGAATTAGCACAAGCCCTACACAGTCCCTTCTTATAAGGACACTAACCCTATGGTACCAAGGCCCCACCCATATGACCTCTTCTAACCTCCTTACCTCCTGATAGGCTCTATCTCCAAATACAGTCACACTGGGGAAAAGAGCTTCAACATAAGAATTTGGAGGTACACATGCAGACCATAGCAAGGATCCATGTCTTTGTATGGACATGTGCTTGTATTTCTTTTGAAATAAAAAAGAATAAGTGATTGGATCGTAAGATAGATAAATGGCAAAAAGAGCACTGGAAAAGATGTTCAACATCATTAGTCATTAGAGAAATGCAAATTAAAACCACTGTAAGATACCACTACAGGCCTGATAGGATGGCTACCATACTACCATACCAAATGTCAACCAGGATGTGGAACAGTTTGAATTCTCCTATGCAGCTGGTATGGACATGAGGTGGTACTCTAGATGACACTTAGAGGGTTTTCTTAAAAACTGCATGTATACTGTCCACAGCATTTTGGAGGAAGACTTTCTCTGCCTGTCCAAAAAAGAAATTAACGAAATACTGTTCAAACACATTTTTCCCCAGGAAAATAGTATTGTTTTCAACATGTGCATAATAGTCTATTTAAAGCCTTGTGCCAAAGACTGGTCTCTTTTCAGAGATTTTTTTTTATTTAAGCTTTTTTTTATTTAAACATATAATGTAACCCCACCCTCTCCCAACCCCTCTCCCCCCCACCCCCCTCAGTTTGTTTTATGACATTAAGAGTCTCTTTTGGTTTGTCTCCCTCCCGATCCCATCTTGTTTCTTTTTTACTTTTCCTACCACCTTAACTCCCACCCCCGTTGCATCTCTACTTCCTCATATCAGGGAGATCATGTGATAGTTGTCTTTCTCCAGTTGACTTATTTCGCTAAGCATAATACGCTCTAGTTCCATCCATGTCGTCGCAAATGGTAAGATTTCATTTCTTTTGATGGCTGCATAGTATTCCATCGTATATATATACCACCTCTTCTTTATCCATTCATCTGTTGATGGACATCTAGGTTCTTTCCATAACTTGGCTATTGTGGACATTGCTGCTATAAACATTCGGGTACACGTGCCCCTTTGGATCACTACGTTTGTATCTTTAGGGTAAATACCCAGTAGTACAATTGCTGGATCATAAGGTAGCTCTATTTTCAATTTTTTGAGGAACCTCCATGCTGTTTTCCAGAGTGGTTGCACCAGCTTGC
>ML105017.1:0-14547 GCA_003697995.1 Taxidea taxus jeffersonii | reverse complement strand
GCTGTGCAAAAGCTTTTGATCTTGATGAAGTCCCAATAGTTCATTTTTTCCCTTGCTTCCCTTGCCTTTGGTGTTGTTCCTCTTTTCAGAGATTTTTAGAAAAATACTTCCTTTGGTCAAGACGACATTTTGTCATAATAGGCCTATGTAGATGAGTCAAATGACAAGTTCATAGCAGATATATTATGGAAATATGTAGACCATCTGTGAAAGACTGCCTGAAAACCCAACCTAGAAGAAGCAATTTCAGTTTACATAGAGCAGGTCCCCCACACCTTGCCGAACCGTGCACTTCAAAATACCAGACAGAATTCTTAAAGCACCACATTCTTTTTAGGAAGGTGTCTTTAAATAATGCATGTCTTTCATCATCTTTTTATAATTTTACATTTTCCAAACTTCGGGAAGTTGAGTGTAATTTGCCAAAAAAAAAGAAAAAAGAACACCTTAAAAACATTGACAGTAAGTAATTTAATAATTTAACTACCCAGAAACAGTGCAGCAGAATCACCAGGAAGACTGGTTAAAACAGAGTGCTGGCTCCCTCCCCCAGTTTTGGATTCAGTACCTCTGTAGTGGAGCCTGGAATTTTTCATTTTAACAGATTCCCAGGTGATGCTCATGCTACTAGTTTGAGAACCACTGTTTTAGAGCTTATCCTTCCAATAAATAATAAATGTTGGTGTTGATCACCTATAAATAATTTTTTCAAAGGGGGTTGGCTCATTCTTTACCCCCCTGTTTATCTCATCCATCGAAATCATGCCTCTCAGGGAAAAGAGTCTTGAAGACCCTGCCAAGGAGGTTACATCAGAAAGAGTCGTTTTTAAGGAAGATAAATATCCCTGTTTTAGTTTCAGCATACTGCTGCCGATTCTATTCAAACACCTTACTCATTTTCGTTCTAATATAGTATGTGCTCAGGCACATCCAGTTTTTAAGACAATCCTGCCTTCTGACTCACTTCATATATATGTCATTAACCTGCTATTCTCTTCTACTGAAGCCTTAGATCCCATTTACTGAAATGCCTCAAGGGTGTTACCCACATTTCAAGGGAAGACATCTCCTGAGACAACAATCTAAGCTGTTTCTTCATCTTTGTGATCTCCATATAAACGTTCTTTGGGGTTTACCGAAAATCCTTATTTTGCAGTTTTAGTCCTTGTTGGTGATGCATTGATACGGTTTGTATTTAGTTTAAATGCTTTGGAACTTTCACTTTGAAATACCCTAGTTCCCCCTTCACTATTCGTATGTATACTATCAAAAAAAAAAAAGGAGGCGGGAGCAGGAGAGCTGGTTGATAAGTCTAGTTTCTTTAGGGACATTTTGTTTTGTTTTGTTTTTTTTAAACAACTGATTAACATCTTTGCCTATTGGACTGAGAGATGTCAAGGAGCAAGAATGGGTGAAAGGGGTTTTTTGATACACTGTTGATAGAGTTGTGAATTGATTCAGGCTCTCTGGAATGCACAGAAATTTAAATATGCATACACTTTGAACCAGAAGTTCAACATCTAGGAATTTATCTTCATCAAATAACAGACGCAGATATATGAACAAAGATATTTACTACAGCATGTCTATAATATTAAAGCTCTTTCAGCAATCCACATGCTCAGTAATAGGGAGTTGTTCTATTAATTCTAGCACGTGCATGTCATAGTATTCCCAGCAGTGGGCTCCTGGTTGGCTCAGTGGGTTAAAGCCTCTGCCTTCAGCCCAGGTCATGATCCCAAGGTCCTGGGATCAAGACGGCATGGAGAGGGCATAGGGCTCTCTGCTCAGTGGGGAACCTGCTTCCTCCTCTCTTTCTGTCTGCCTCTCTGCCTCCTTATGATCTCTGTCTGTCAAATAAATAAATAAAATCTTTTAAAAATTCCCAGCAGCTGTTAGAAAAGATGAGATGGAATTATGTCCACTGATGTGCAAAGTTTTCCAGGTAAGCAGTGAGGCAAAAAAAAAACAAAACAAAACCAGCTTATATAATAATATATATAGAAAGGTCCATTTTGGTTTGTTTTTAAAATAAAGTTTGGATTTTCTTTACAATGAGCATGAATTAATTTAAATGAAAATAGATTTTTTTATATTAAAAGACCATCATTAGTGGTTAACAAAATTAACCTTCATTTAAAAATGAACTACTTTCTTAGGTTCTAACTGGGACTCTAATGACTGTTTTACCTGGTTCATGTATTGTGTTCATACCCTGAATAAAGCATACCAACTTAATTTTACTGATATCAATTTACTAACCCACCTATAGAAATTTGAGGATGGGATGGGGAAATTAGCTTTTAGTTATCCTGCAATTATTGTGGTTGTATGTCAAACTAGCCATGTGACCTTAAAGAAGTCCTGTCATCTGTGCCTCGGAATGTTCTACAAAGTAAGGGACGTGTATTCTGCTGCTTCTAGATCTTCATGCTAGCATGCTGCTTTCCCATTCCTTTCTTCTGTAAATAACACATTGCTCTTCCTATAAGAGTGGCATTACAGGGAAAGAACAAATCACTATAACATCTGGCAAAAAAAAAAAAAAAATCTGAAAAAGTTGAGCTCTGAGCTCAATGTCTAGCCTTCTGATTCTAAAATTAAGAAGTTGCCAAGAAAAACTGAAAATAGTCCTTCACTCCAGGGAGGGAACATGGATTAACATTTTCTTGTATTCCTTTCTGTATATTTAGAATTTTGAATCCTATTATTCAGACATGTATTACCTAGTCATTACATAAATACTTTTAAATCATTTTAAATTTTTTTAAGATTTTATTGATTTATTGGAGAGAATGAGAGCAAGAGAAAGACACCATGAGTGGGGGAGGGGCAAAAGTAGAGGGAGAAGCAGACTCCCTGATGAGCAGGGAGTAACTCTTGACTCCGGCTAGAATCCCAGGACCCTGGGAGCATACCTGAGCCAAAGGCAGATGCTTAACCAACTGAGCCACCTAGGCATCCCTAAAATAATTTTTAAATAGAGTATAATTTATGACCCCTTTTCTTTTAATGGGCATTCATAGAATAAGGACTAGATTTATCTATGTAAAGATATCAACAGTGATTATCTTTTTGTAGAATTGTGAATGAATTTTGTCTTCTCTGGTTTTGTTTATTTTTTATAGATTTTCTTCCATGAATATTATTTCTATAGCTAGATAAGTCTTACTTTTAAGCATTAATCACATAAAATAAAAAATGTACAATAAAGAACAAAAAGGTGAGGGGGCACCTGGGTGGCTCAGTTGTTAAGCATCTACCTTCAGCTCAGGTCATGATCCCAGGGTCCTGGGATCGAGCCCCACTTCGGGCTCCCTGCTCCAAGGGAAGCCTGCTTCTCCCTCTCCCGCTCCCCATGCTTGTGTTCCCTCTCTTGCTGTCTCTCTGTCAAATAAATAAATAAACTCTTTTTAAAAAAGAAAGAAAGAAAAAGAACAAAAGGGGGCCTAATTAGCACATAAAACAAAGAGGGGAGCCACAAAATCTCTATTAGCAACCATGTCATCTGACACAGACAAGTGCTGAGTTGATGGCCCATGAATCACTCTTCTTTAGCCCCTGCATTCTCATGTCTTCTCTCACTGTGAGCTGTTTTCTCGGCTTAAAGCCCTCCTCTTCCTAAAACCCTCCTCTCTCAAAACCTTCACCTGCTCCTCCACTTTCATTTCATAGATCCATTTGCTCCTCAGGTATCCCCTTTGCTCTTCCTTCCCCAGGAAGCTCCCCTAACTCCCAGGTCTGGTTTGATTCCCCATCTGATCTGCATTATTACCACTCCCTTACCAGACTGTAGCTCCTGAAATCAGGACCGTGTTTGACTTCATCACTTTTGTTTCCCCAGTACCTGTTACGGTGCTTGATAGACTCTCAATGAGTATGTGCAGACTGAATGAGATTACTTATACTAGCTTCTTTTCTCCCATGCTGCATGCACATTTCCTTTGAGCACTCTCACCTGAACTCTGTATTTTCTTCTAGAAAATTCTTACTTTCCCAGCTATCCATCTTAACCCAAAGCAACTTTTGTTGATGTGGTAATAAAGAGTTGGAGTAATTAAAGAAAAGAAAAAACAAAGAAAAAAAAATCGGGAGAGAGGGTTGGGGGCATGTGGGTGACTCAATGGGTTAAGCCACCAGCTCTTGGTTTCAGCTCAGGTCATGATCTCAGAGTCATGGAATTGAGCCCGGCAATAGGCTCCATGCCCAGCAAGGAGTCCACTTGAGGATTCTCTCTCTCTCCATCTTCCTTCTGTCCTTCCCCCTGTTCACATGCTCTCTTTCTCTCAAATAAATAAATAAATCTTTAAAAAAAAAAACAAAAACGAGTTGCAGCCATTGCTCTATACAGAAATATGCACTTTAACCTTGAGGGTTCTCATTGCTCTGTACATTGCTGGGTTCTGTGGTTGGCACTTGGATCTCAGAAATTTTATGAGATATTTCCTTATTTTCTGTAGAAATTAACTTGAGTGTGCAATTAGGGCAATAGTAAACGCTTTAGACCTTTGTGCAAACTTATAGACCAGAGTTTATACTCAAGTTGCATTGAATAAATATTGAATGATATTAGAGCTTGCACTTGAGCTGGTAACCAAGACAATTTGCAGTAATCTGTTCCTTTGAAAGGAACTCACTTTGAGTTGCCCAAAATGAGGAACAATCTCTAATAAATCATTTAATCTGCGTTTAGAACATGCTTTACTGAAATTATGTAATATAGTTATTGGTGACATCATAAAACAGCAGCAAGTCATACAATTACATAGGATCTGTAGCATATGAAATCTGGAAAGAACTTTTTTTTGAAGATTTTATTTATTTATTTGACAAAGGGAGACACAGCGAGAAAGGGAACACAAGCAGGGGGGTGGGAGAGGGAGAAGCAGGCTTCCTGCTGAGCCAGGAGCCCGATGTGGGGCTCTATCCCAGGATCCTAGGATCCTGACCTGTGTCAAAGGCAGATGCTAAACGACTGAGGCACCCTGGTGCCCCTGGAAGGAACCTTAATGATCACCTAATCCCACCACCTAATTATTTTACAGATGAAGGGATCAAGACACAAAGAAAGGAAGTGCCTAGCACTTGGGAGAGTTGAGTTTGACCACAAAACTCCTGCCCATAAGTCTTAATTAATTTATTTTTTCAGTTTTTAACTTGTCACTACTTGTAATATATCCCCAGCCAGGACTCTGGGAAAGTATGAAATTAATTTAAACTTTGTTGTATATACATATAATGTATATATCACCAGTATATATCTGAGTCCAGGTTGTACATAGGATAAAATAATATTAAAGAGATTTATATCCAATTTTAATTAAATGACTGTATTTCATTGAATCTAAGATGCCACTAGTTACATTTGTAACTTAGTGCTAAGAAAGAAAAACTGCCAATTAATTGAAGATACTATCAATTACAGGAGGTAGCCCTATTTCGGAAATATTAACATGTGGAAAAATGTCATTTTGAAAATTGAAGATGTATGGTACTTATTAGGACCATGTTTATACTCTTTTCTGCTAAAATAATCTTTTTTTTAATAAATGGTTTTTTTTTTTTAGATTTTATATTTATTTATTAGTTAGAGAGAGAGTGAGCACAGGCAAACAGAGAGGCAGGCAGAGGCAGAGGGAGAAGCAGGCTCCCTGCCAAGCAAGGAGCCCGATGTGGGACTCGATCCCAGGACGCTGAGATCATGACCTGAGCCGAAGACAGCCGCTTAACCAACTGAGCCACCCAGGCGTCCCTAAAATAATCTTTTTTTAAAAGACATTTATTTATTTATTTATTTATTTATTTGAGAGAGAAAGAGCACAGTGGGGAGGGCAGAGGGAGAGAGAAACTTAAGCAGGCTCCATGCTGAATGTAGAGCCCAACACAGGGCTTGATCTCACAACCTGGAGATCAAGACCTGACCCAAAGCCAAGAGTGGAATGTTCAACTGACTGTGCCACCCAGATGCCCCTGAAATAATCTATTTAATATTCTTAATGTCTCTGTATTTATACCATGTTCATTGGTAAATACAAATGATGGGCACAGGTGCAAATATTTTCATGTAACAGGATGCAGATAAGAAAGAATGCATTTATATAAATTGTTTTTATAAATCAAATGATATCAGGATGCTTTTGAAAACCCAACTTAGGGGCGCCTGGGTGGCTCAGTGGGTTAAGCCTCTGCTTTCAGCTCAGGTCATGGTCTCAAGGTCCTGGGATCGAGCCCCGCATCCGGCTCTCTGCTCAGCAAGGAGCCTGCTTCCCCCTCTCTCTCTGCCTGCCTCTACCTACTTGTGATCTCTCCCTCTTTCCAATAAATTTAAAAAAAAATCTTTAAAAAAAATTTTAAAAAAAGAAAACCCAACTTAAACCAACCTTTATAATAGAGTTTATTGCCCCACTGACTACACATTTCAAACAGCATCCAGGAACTGACCCTGATTCTCTCTGTCCTTTCACCTCTACCACCTCCATGTATTGGTCTTGAACTCGGCCCAGCTTCTCTTGAAACAATCAGATCCTGGTGGAGTTCCAGGACTCACATCTGGTGTCCATACCACATAGAGCAAAGGGAGCCAACCTTCCTAACTCTTTTAGCTGGAGGCTCAAGGTTCACTCTGACTGACCAGCTTGAGTCATAAGCAGTTCAGTGGAGTCATTAGGAGCATACATTCCAGAGCCAAACTGCCCGAGTTCAGACTCCAAACCACCTCGCTATTTACCAGCTCTAAGCCTTGGAGTAGCAAAGATGAGGG
Organism: Taxidea taxus jeffersonii; assembly: GCA_003697995.1. Classification (NCBI taxonomy): domain Eukaryota; kingdom Metazoa; phylum Chordata; class Mammalia; order Carnivora; family Mustelidae; genus Taxidea; species Taxidea taxus. The sequence continues at coordinate 7,787 of ML105017.1, read as the reverse complement.
GTTATAGTAGCGCCTTACTTCATGTGGTTGTTGTAAAGATTCAGTGGACTAATGCAGTGCTTAGAACAGTGCCTAGTCCTCTCTAAACACTATGAAAATGTTGACGATGGTGATGATGATGATGATGATGATGATGTCATCCACCCCTGAAGCAATGGCAGTGGCTAAAGGGAAACTGTGCTGAATGGCTTAGTCAAGGTCAAAAGGTACCTCCAGAGTGATAGACAGAATTTGCTTCAATGGAATCACATGGGTCCCCAAACAGGGGCTCTGGGAAGGAATAACTAAGCAGTTGAGGCTTAAGAACAAGTAGAAATAACCAACAAATGGCCAGACACAAGTCATCACTCAAATATACAGGGTTGTTTGACAAATCATGTTCTAAAATGAAGACCATGTGTTCAAGGTAGATAATCATTCTATGCTTTACATTTTTGACAAATATGTATTTCCATTTCCCAAGATTCCACATTATATAAATCATACATTTGAAAAATGCTACCCACATATTTCCATTCATTTGACTACTCAGTACTCATTGACAATCCACCATGTATCAAGCTTAGCAGTGAACAAACTGGATATGGTCTCTGATCCCATGGACTTTGAAGTCTTATAGAAGGATAGTTCTCAACAATTATTCATCTTCCTTTAGCTAGATCACTATTATATAAAATAGAAGTACAAGAGTGCCTGGGTGGTGCAGTTAGTTAAGCATCTGACTCTTGGTTTCAGCTCAGATCATGATCTCAGAGTCTCGAGATCAAGCCCGAATTAGGTTCTGTGCTCAGTGGGGAGTCTGATTCTCTCTCTCCCTTTCCCTCTGCCTCTCCCTACCCTTAAAAAATATAGAAATACAAATAGAACCCTAGAAAAGCAACATATGAGTTTTTGATTAAGTAGTTTATTTTCTAACTACAGTATTATAATTATGAACTCATTTTGCGTGTCTGTCTTCTCTATTAGACTCTGAGTTGCCTGAAGGCAGAGGCAACACCCTATTCAGTTTTTTATCTGTAACCCCTAAAAGACTTCCTGGCACATCCTACATATTTACATCTTTTAATTAATTAATTTGGTCCAGGCTCTGGAGCAGTAGTGTGCATGGCTGGAGTAGATAAGAGGTAGGAAGAGGAGTTCCTGAGTTTTTATCCAAAAGATACCGCTGATTCTGCAATTTATGATAACTTGAGGTTAAAGTTTTCATTCCCATTATCTATATGCTAAAGCAAAATATGGCATATAACCTACCACCAAAACTAAACCCCAATTTTTTTTAAAAGATTTTATTTATTTATTTGACGGAGAGAAATCACAAGTAGGCAGAGAGGCAGGCAGAGAGAGGGGGAGGGAAGCAGGCTCCCTGCCAAGCAGAGAGCCCGATGTGGGACTCGATCCCAGGACCCTGAGATCATGACCCGAGCCGAAGGCAGAGGCCTAACCCACTGAGCCACCCAGACGCCCTAAACCCCAATTTTTAGCTGGGCATTTTCTCCAAATTTTCTTGCAAGTAGGTATGGACATGTGGCCCCTGGCCAATGAGATGTATGTACATGTTAAGTATTAAATGGTACCTAATGAGAGTTTTTTAACTTCCTGAAAGTCTCTAAAAAGAAGGAAGGAGACATACAGCATCTCCGTCCTCCTTGTGATGGCTGGAATTGGAAAGGAGTGATGGGTGCAAATAGCCCTGTAAAGATGATGGTAGGGGAACAAGAAGGGGGCCCGCACCCTGCAAGCATGAAGCCAGCGCACCAGCCTTGGGCCGCCTATCTCTGGGCTTCTTTATGAGAAACGTCCACCTGTTCAAATCCCTGTTGTTTGTTTTGGGGAGGTTGTTTGTTGTTTGTTTGTTGTTTGTGACCAAATGTAATCCCAGTTGGAATCCACATGTGTCTACTATGTAAGATAGCAAGAAACCAAAGAACCTACATCATTTTTTTAGGGACCACTTGCTTGTGTGCTATATGCCACTCTTTGAAATAAGTCTTGTCTATTATTGAATGAAACTATCTAACTTCTTTCATTCTTTGGATCCTTGAAATTAGTAAGTTTCATTTCTTTGAAAATCTGTAACTGAATTTCTTAATTCAGAAAGAACAAAAAGGAAATAGGGATTTCTTCACCTGCAAAAGTCCCCATGGTCACCTGTAACAACAGCCCATCCTGTCTTTGCCTCTCCTTGGACCCCTCTGGGCCTGGGAAGCAGAAAGGGGGTCAGAAAGCCAATGCGGAGTGAAGGGATACCACAGAATGACCTGTTCTCAGAAGTCATCCTATTTAACTTTTTAAAATCCACAGCCCTTTTCTCCAAGCCTCGTTATGTAATTAACCTCACTTGAGCTTCTAAACCCTATGACAAAGACAGGACCAATATTATTATCATCCACGGGGTGTGGAGTAAACTCAGGCTTAGAGAGGTGATGGGACTTCCCAAGCAAGCAATATTGCAGGGGGAGGGAGTCTCTTCCAGGAAGACATGCTGCAACTGTCCACACACTCCTTTCTTGAATAAAAGTGAACATAACCAAAGATACACTTCTCCTCCTCAGTCTGGTTTAACAAAGGCTCCCGTGGGACCCTCTGAAGTTGAGCAATCAATATCCATCCTATTTTTCCTCTTTTGGATTTTAGATTTTGCAAGCTGCCTTTGGTGGAAGGATTGGTGCCTGTGTGTTGGGGGCGGGGGGAGGTGGGGGGAATGAATGCACAAGCAGGAGAACCCAATTGATATTTCAGTCTCTCCCCAGACTATGCTCCTGAATGACGGAGGCCCCTGCTTGCGAGCTGGCAGATCCCCTGACTGATCGAACCTGCCAGCACACTTCAGCTGACACCCCGGCAAACATATGGTATCAGGGTCAATATTTACCTTCATTATACATGGGCAGCACTTCATCTATCTATTTATTTATTTATTTCTTCAGCAGGCAATTAGGCTTCATGGAGCAAAATCCCTTTGTTTTCCACAGGGGTTACTGAATACCAGAGCCATGGAAAACAGCTTTTAGACAAGACCATCCAACGTTTAGTGTGCAATGTTCACATGCCAGTTGCTTGTTCTATGAGAGGAAAAGGGAATACATACACCCATGTATACTCACAAATATATATTAGGAATATATTATTATTATATGATATAGTCATATTTGATATGTATTTGATAATATAATCTGTATGTTATTTGGGAAACATTATGTATTATTCTTTTTTTTTAAGGTTTTTATTTATTTTAGAGAGAGAAAGACAGCAGGAACAGGAGGGACAGGGAGAGGGAGAGAGAACCTTAAGCAGATTCTGTGCTGAGCATGGAGTCCAATGTGGGGCTGGATCCCAGGACCCTGAGATCATGACCTGAGCCGAAACCAAGAATGAGACACTTAACCAACTCAGCCACCGAGGCACCCCTATAGTATTCTTTTTACTTAGGCGTACACTACATCAGTATATTTGTGTTTTTAGTAACTTTGTGAAACTTGTGCCAACACAAACAATTATTCAGGAACATTAGTTGTTTTTTTACAGCAGTCTATTGAAGTTAAAAATGAAAAATCTAGGTTTTTCTTGAGTTTTTAGTTCACTTACAAATCTTACTCTGTTCATAAAAGTAATAAAAGTTTAACAAGCACTTTTAAGAAAGTTTTAATTAATATATTAAATTAATTTATAAACTTAGTTAATAAAAATACCCTTAAACATTTTAAACTGTATTTATACATTTTAGTTTCATCTTGAGTATTTCAGTTGTCTAAAGAACAAGTAAATCCTTTTTAAGAACCTAAATTACTCTTGTACATGGATGTTAAGCATATTTTTCAAATGTTTTAAGATTTCTAATGTTTTTAAACTTGGTAAAATATTCTTTTATTTTCCAACTTATAGTCACAAGTTTAAATTAATGATTTACTTACAAATTTATTTTGGAAACAAGGCTGCTTATTTATTCTAAAATGCTCAATTCCCTTAACTATTACAAACACTTAGGTACCAAGTATGCACAGGTCCCTTAGCACAAAAATCATTGATTCCCTGTATTTACCTCCATACTTAATTCTAAATCTTCCTTAGGTTTTAAAAGATGCTTTAAAATTAAGGTCATAATGTCATCCCAGATAATTTTAGAGTTACTGTCTAAGCATGCTCACATTTCTTCAAGATCATGTAGGGTGCCTGGGTGGCTCAGTGGGTTAAGCCTCTGCCTTTGGCTCAGGTCATGGTCTCAGGGTCCTGGGATTGAGCCCTGCATTGGGCTCTCTGCTCGGCAGGGAGCCTGCTTCTCCCTCCCACTCTGCCTGCCTCTCTGCCTACTTGTGATCTCTCTCTCTCTCTCTCTCTCTCTCTTTCTCTCTCTCTGTCAAATAAATAAAAATAATTTTTTTTAAAAAGATCATGAAAACTAACTGGGACATGAGGTTAGGGGTTAGAAATAAGCAGCACCCATCCCTGCGGTCAGGCTGAGCCCCTTCCCACAGTCACTATATCAAGTCTAAGTGACTGGGCTTCCTCTCTCCTGACCCCACAGGGTGGTGGGCTCTTAAGAGTAGGTGTGCTATAATCTTTTCTCCCTTTTCTTCTGTCACCACACTTGGGGCTCAAGCAACAATCAGATTCTTCCTATGTCACCTACAACATCCGAGATGTCTATCAAATCTGCCCCACCCTCTCCTTCTAGGCTTCCTCATTTGCCTTGCCTCTGGTTACTCCATAGCCCACTCACCAGTCTCACCTGTTCCAGAGGCTCTGCCATAAGCCACCCTCTTCAATCATGATGATAACAACCACCCTGCCACCACCATCCACCACCCCTGCCATTTACCAGCACCTACTGCATAGCCAGCAGCAAGCTACTACCTATGTTATCCCACTGGCTTTCACCAGAGCCCTGCAGAAGTCTTCTAAGATGACTAAGTTGAGGCTCAGAGGGTTTAAATAAGTTTTCAAGGTCCTACAGCTAGTGCAGAGATAAATCAGGATTTAAACCCAATGCTTAGTTGTTCTCCAAACAAGGCTATCCCCCTTCTCCACCTATAACACTCCTACTATTTTTCAAAACTATATTCATGGCGGCACCTGGGTGGCTCAGTGGGCTAAAGCCTCTGCCTTCAGCTCAGGTCATGATCCCAGGGTCCTGGGTTCGAGCCCTCTGCTCAGGCTCTCTGAATCGGGCTCTCTGCTTGGCGGGGAGCCTGCTTCCTCCTCTCTCTCTCTCAATTCCTGTCTCTCTGCCTAGCTGTGATCTCTATCTGTTAAATAAATAAAATCTTAAAAAAAAAAACTATATTCATGGATCTGTTCCCTGAGAAGACTGTCCTACTCCTGACCCTGGTCTGCTTTTTCTCTGCCCTGGTTTTCCACAGCACTTTCCACATCCCTTTATCAGAGCACTGAGCACACTTACTATATAAATGATTCGCTGACACTTACCTTGCCAGCATGGAGGAAAATGCCTGACATGCTCTTAAGTAAATGAGTGTGAGGATGGGGAGAGGAGGAAGCAAACAAACTGCTTTATCTTATGACTCAAGCCCAGATTTTAGAGACCAAGAGACTCTCACTTATTAGCCCAGTGACCTCGGGCAACTCATTTAACCTCTCTGTCTTATTTCAATGATGAAAGAAGAAGAAGAATTCCTCTTGCTTGGTTGTTGTGAGAAGCGAATTCAAACATAACACAGAACACAAGCACACTGCTTGACAAATAAGTAATAAATAACAGCTGCCATTTCGGTATCATTATGGTTCCTGACCATCACGGAAGCTGTTTCTGAGTAGGTGGTGTGAATGATGGACATAAAAGTAGAGTGTCTTGCAAACAAGAGCCTGCCTTCTCTGGGAACCAGCAATAAGTCTGTGACTTTGGAATCTGTTTCCCATCTCTAAACACAGCTTCCTTTCAAACGAATTAGAGGATGCTGAACGTCATCCCCTTCGCATGTTTTATGCTAATTGAAGTGCAGACATTAATTGACCTCCTACTGGATGCCAGACACAAAGCCTTGTGGAAGATATACTAATGAGGAACACAGGCCTCTGCCCTCCAGCAGCTGGTTCTAGGTATTCCAGGGAAAAGACTAGCTACACTCAGCGTGGACCCCGATGAAGGACATCACTGGCTCCAGGGGAGCTGGGAACCTACAAAGGGGTGAAGAAAAGAGACAATCAGTGAGATCAGATAGGGAATCCATCAGTTCAGGTCTAGTCTGGGTTGTGGAAAGCCCAAAGTGGCTACAGTATGAAATACTGAGATTGAGGATTGAGCTGCAGAGCTCTTAACATATACACTTTCCATGTCTGGGTGCCATGGATTGATGGAACTAAATCAAAGCCCACGAATATACCCAGATTCTGCCGCTCCATACAGTGAGTTCAGTGTAGAGCAGGAATCCGATTGTGACAGATCTTGATCTTGATTTTACTTTACCCTCTTCTAAACGTCTTTGTTTTTTGGGGGGGGGGGGTTTGTTTATTTTTTACATTATTTCACTGGATTCTCATAACCAAACATGGCACTTGGAACTTTCTCCTGCCCAGCCAGGTTAATGCGGTTTATCTAGATGATTTCCCATGTTGTATGATGTGACAGGCCTGAAAGGCCCAAGTTCCAAACCTCTCTGTCTCCCAGAGATCACAGGTTAGGCTGCTGTCTTGTATATGTTGGTGTCATCTAGTTAATCATCTTCTTAGTAACCAGAAGAAAGCTCAGAATAAGCAATACTTACTGAGCACTTACTATGCGGCAATCTTGAGGCCAGAGGCTGGGACACAAAAACGAGCAGGAGCCAGTGGCCGCCCTCTCCGGGGGCCCACAGTGTAGCACCTCCTGCCTTTTGGAGCCAGTAGCAGTGCTGGAGGGAGGCAGGTTTGCAGAGGCCCCGTGTGGAGAGTTCTGGGTAGTCCAGGGTAGTACAAAGGCCCAGCCCAAAAGGATAAAGAAAAATTCAATATAAATCTGAGCTATTTCACAAGTTGATCTTGGGCAGCCTTATTTCCTAGTCTTCTCACCTCCGGCTCGAGGGTATCTGTATTATTAAAGCATCCCAGTGTGCAGTGTTCATTAGGTGGCCAGTGGGCTTCACACTCTAAGTGTCTCGTAGGTACCCATGCCCCTTAGGCCTGCTGCCTCACATCAGACCCTCATTTTCCTGCATCTGAACTTCTCTCTTCACGGCCAGTTACCTCATCTCCCTGACTGCAGCCCTGTGACTAGCCACCCTCGTTCTGTATGTAGCCAGAGCATCCTCCCAAACACTAATTCTGATCTTCATCACTTTCTAGATCCTGCAGTAAAACTCCACCAGGGCTTTCCCCTGCACAGATGAGCTTCCCAGCGAATCCCTGAGTCTCACCCTGGGTGTTTCTCCTGCCAAACACTCACACAGTTCCAGCCAAAATGAACCACTAGGGGGTATAGCTCAGTGGTAGAGCATTTGACTGCAAAATGAACCACTAGTCAAAGGAGGATATGTGTCCTCTTATTTTTAACAGATCCCACCAGCTTTTTTTCCCCAAAGATGTAGCAACTATTTCTCCCCATCCTCATTAGCCCTTTATTTTTTTTTAAAGATTTATTTATTTATTTAACAGACAGACATCACAAGTAGGCAGAGACAGAGAGAGGAGGAAACAGGCTCCCCACTGAGCAGAGAGCCCAATGTGGGGCTCGATCCCAGGACCCTGAGATCATGAGCCGAAGGCAAAGGCTTCAACCCACTGAGCCACCCAGGCGCCCCCTCATTAGCCCTTTATAATTTTGCCAGCCTGTATATGGAACATAATATCTCATTGGT
>RCUC01143672.1:0-20904 GCA_003697995.1 Taxidea taxus jeffersonii | reverse complement strand
GCTCAGGTCATGATCCCAGGGTCCTGGGATTGAGCCCCACATTGGGCTCTCTGCTCATTGGGGAGCCTACTTCCTCCTCTCTCTCTCTGTCTGCCTCTCTGCCTGCTTGTGATCTCTATCAAATAAATTTAAAAAAAAAAAGAAAGACAGAATTGGCACTCCTTGTTGTGATCCCATGATGCATGGGACTATTCCCTGCTTCTCTGGCTACTCACAGTAACCTGTGCCTTGCCTGCCAGTGGTCCTATTTTACAGATGAGAAAACTGGCTTAGTGCAAGATAGAGGTGGCCATGTTCTTTCCCCTACGCCAGTGGTTCTCAGCTCTAAGTGCTCACTGGAAACCCCCGGGGAAGCCTTCCAAAAAATACTGACACCTGGGTGCCATTCCCCACCCACCCACCCCGAGAGATTCCAACCTACTTGGGTCTGGGCGCAGCCTGAGCAGTGAGCGGTGTTAAGCCTTCCTAGGTAATTCCAATGTGCGGCATGTTTTGTTTTTTTGTTTTTTTAAAGAGAATCACAATAGACCTAGATGAGGTATGTGATAAGATTTTTTTTTTTTTAATTTGACAGAGATCACAAGTAGGCAGAGAGAAGGCAGGGAGAGAGGAAGGGAAGCAGGCTCTCCTCGGAGCAGAAAACCCGATGCGGGGCTCGATCCCAGGACCCTGGGATCATGACCCGAGCCAAAGGCAGAGGCTTTAACCCACTGAGCCACCCAGGTGCCCCCAATGTGCGGCATGTTTGAAAATAACTGTCCACACTCTTCAGTGTGGGAGGAGGGCGTGAGCTTTTTACTCCACTCTGTGACTAGGTAGGTCTCCTCTCCCAGCCATTGGGGCCAGGCCAGTCTACTTCGTGCTCAGACTTTCTGGCCCACTCTGGGCCATCAGTAGGCACTTCCTCATGGTGCTGCCTTTGGCACAGCAGCGTCATTTGGCCCATTTATTCACTATTCCTTGCCCCCAGCCCCATTATTTAGGCATGTTCCTTTATCCTTTCTGAAAGTTCTTATCCCTGCTCTGTTCCACTAACTGGTATGCATATTTTCCGTCTGGTATCTCTCTATGCTAATTATTTGAGCTTTATAACAGGTTGAATCTGTTTGGATTAGATCCTCTTCACTTTTCCCTTCCCTTCACTATTCCCTCTTCGGGGTGCCTGGTGGCTCATTCGGTTAACCGTCTGCCTTCACCTCAGGTCATGGTCCGGGGTCCTGGAATCCAGTCCTGCATCAGGCTCCCTGCTTGGTGGGGAATCTGTTTCTCCCTTCCCCTCTGCCCCCCAACCCCACCTCATGCTCTCTCTCCTGTGCTCTCTCATAATGCTCTCTCTCTCTCTCGTAAATAAAATCTTTAATCATTCCCTCTTAATTCTTCCAAGGGAACTCTAGAATCTTTTAGTCAGGTTTCAAAAACCTCCTATTTTGATGTGATTAAACCTGAATCAGGGGAGCCTGGGTGGCTCAGTCAGTTAAGCATCCAACTCTTGGTCATGATCTCGGGGTCATGATCTTGGAGCTATGATCTTTGGGTTGTGGGATTAAACCTGATGTTGGGCTCTGAGCTCAGTGAGGAATCTTCTTGGGATTATCTCTCCCTATCCCTCTGCCCCTGCCACTTGTTCTCTCTCTCAGAAATAGATAAATCTTTAAAAAAAATTTTTTTTAAACAATTTTGGGAGAAATCGATGTCTACCTGATGCTTCTAGCCAGGAATACAGACTGTCATTCCACCTACCCAAGCCTTTTTTATAGTTGAACTAATGTTTATTGTTTTACTCATATGCCATTCATATTTCTTTTTAGAAACTATTGCAAATGGAATAGCCTTTCTAAAATACCTCTATATATCCTCCCCACCTATTGATGGTACACAGGAATACCATGGTGTCTGTATATTTTATCATTTAGCCATTTCACTGAATTATTGAGTTTTTCAGTTGACTGGACTTCCTGTGCATGATTATAGCATCTGAAGTTAATAAATCTCTCTCTTCCTTTCAATATTTTTTTTAAAGATTTTATTTATTTATTTGTCAAAGAGAGAGAGAGAGCGAACGAGCACAGGCAGACAGAGTGACAGGCAGAGGCAGAGGGAGAAGCAGGCTCCCTGCTGAGCAAGGAGCCCGATGCGGGACTCGATCCCAGGACGCTGAGATCATGACCTGAGCCAAAGGCAGCCGCTTAACCAACTGAGCCACCCAGGCGTCCCTCTTCCTTTCAATATTTACAGTCCTTATTTGTTTCTGTTTTCTGTCCTAGTACCAGGGGCAACTTTTTTTTTTTAACTTGAGAGAGAGACCAAATGAGCATGATGGGGGAGGGGCAAAGGGAGACAGAGAAGCAGACTCCAGCTGAGTGGGGTGCCCAACTCAGGGGTCAATCCCAGATCCTGGGACCCCGGGACCAGGACCTGAGCTGAAGGCAGACACTTAACCGACTGAGCCACCCAGGAGCTCTGGGCCAACATTTCCAAACAGATACTAAATAATGGGGGCAAGATCTGGTCCTCTCCTTTTTATAGGGAGTGCCTTTCGTTTGGTGTGTGAATGATGGGTATCAGCTTGGCCTAACTCATGAAGAATGTGAAGTTCACAGGTCAGTGGGGAGGGAGAGGCAGAGGGCATGGCCTGAGCAAAGGCCTGGAAGGATGGAGAGCCATGTGGGATGTTGATGAGGCCATGTGGCTTGCTGTAGTCAGGTTGCGGGTTGCACGGGCTTTCCCCCCAGAAACACAGAAAACCAAATACCCAATGCTTGCCCCCCACCTCGCCCACTGGTCACTCTGGGGTGGGGAGAGGCAGGGCGGTACCTGTCCACTGCTGCTCGATAGCGTGGACGTGGGCCTCAGTGAACTCCCAGCAATACGCCAGCTTCTTCCACTCATGAGGCCGCAGGTCCCTGGAGGCCAGTTGCCACAGCACAGAGTGGAATTGCTGCCTTTCCTGCCGATGGTCCTGCTTAAAGGTCAAGTTCTTCCCATAGGGATCCCTGGGGTCCCTGAGCAAGGGGTGATCCTGTGGAGCAGATCCCAAAAGTGCAGCTGTCGTCTGGGGGGACATCCCTGCCAGGCTCTCCTGTGGGAGTTTGGACGGGGCCCCGGCAGCATCCCAGGGCTGGGGGGCATCGTGTGTGCTACTTGGGTTTCTCGCTCTGTGCCTTGCTTTGACTTTGGGAACCCCAGCAGCTCACACTGTTCCTCCGTCCAGAATTCCTTTTCTCACCCGTCTATCCCTCAACCCCACTGCCACAGTCTAAAGATCACCCACATGCCAACTCTTCCAGGAAGCCTTCCAATTCCTCTCTTTTCTCTGTGTTTTTGCTACACACGCGCGAGCAGAAAGACTCGGCAGCTGTGGCTAACACCAGTCAAGCCAAACCAAGGATCAGGCACTAACTAGACTTCCTGAATCCCAACAAGTAGTGAAGACGGGGTTACAGAATTCTTTCTATGCAAAGCAGGTGATAAAATGAGAAGTTACGAAAGAATTATGTGATAGCCTAAGTTAACCCCACAAAAGCCTAAGTAAGCCCCTCTAAAGGATGTGGGTACAGAGTTCTGGTTCTTAAAAAAGCTCAGGTGGGTTCTGGTGTCTGCAGCAGCAAATCTTATATCCTGGTCAACAGTGGCCAGTGACACGACGACCCAGGAGAGTGCTGTCACCTGGGGAGGTTCCTCAGCAGGATTCCCAGCTGCTGTGCATTGGGATCATCTGGGAGCTTTAAGAACCACTGACTCCTGGGGCACCTGGCTGGCTCATTCTGTGGAGCATGAGATTCTTGATTGTGGAGGTGTAAGCTTGAGCCTCATGTTGGGTGTCGAGATTAATTAAAAAAATAAAATCTAGGGACTCCTGGGTGGCTCAGTTGGTTAAGCAGCTGCCTTCGGCTCAGGTCATGATCCCAGCATCCTGGGATCGAGTCCCGCATCGGGCTCCTTGCTCGGCAGGGAGCCTGCTTCTCCCTCTGCCTGCCTCCTGTCTGCCTGTGCTCGCCCGCTCTCTCTCTAACTAATAAATAAAAATCTTAAAAAAAAAAGTTAAAAAAAATAAAATCTAGGGGTGCCTGGGTGGCTCAGTGGGTTAAGGCCTCTGCCTTTGGCTCAGGTCGTGGTCCCAGGGTCCTGGGATCGAGCCCCACATTGGGCTCTCTGCTCAGCAGGAAGCCTGCTTCCCCCCCCCTCTCTCTCTGCCTGCCTCTCTGCCTACTTGTGATCTCTCTCTCTCTGTTAAATAAATAAAAATAAAAATAAAAAATAAAATCTAAAAAAAAGCCTCAAAAAACAAAAAAACTGCAGATGCTTGGTCCCCACACCAGGGATTCTGATTGAATTAGCCTGTGGGTGGGAGGGTGGTTTGTAGTTCTAACTGCCCAGATGCCTTGGCATTGAGAACAAGTCTGAGGTGTTAGAATCAAGCACAGAGATCAATCAGTTCATCAAACCCTTGGTATTAATATTTTGGGGTCACAGTTAGGAGTAACCTTTTGTATGAAAAGGGGCTGTAATGTTTCTGAGAATCTAGCATGTCCATGAAAGAGAATACCTTATGATTCCTATTGAAATTTGTTATTGGCCATGATCGTATAGTGGTTAGTACTCTGCATTGTGAAATTTGTTAACTGATCTTGAAATAGCCATTTTTTTGAGCGTACAGAAGAAGCTAAGTTTGCAAACAATATTGGAATGTTTAAGATATTTGGGATTCACTTTATAGGTTTAATTTACTGGATTTACTGGGATAATTTAAAAATTTAGGGGGCACCTGGGGCACCTGGTTGGCTCAGTGGGTTAAAGCCTCTACCTTCAGTTCAGGTCATGATCTCAGTGTCCCCACATAGGGCTCTCTGCTCAGCAGGGAGCCTGCTTCCCCACAGCCTGCCTCTCTGCTTACTTGTGATCTCTGTCTGTCAAATAAATAAAATCTTAAAAATAATTTAGGGGGCACGTGGGTGGCTCAGTCAGTTAAGTGTCCACTCTTAACTTGAGCTCAGGTCATAATCTTAGGGTGTGGGATCAAGCCCCGTGGTCTGCTTGGGATTCTCTCTCTTCCTCTGCCCCCACCTCCCACTCTAAAAAAAAAAAAGAAAAGAAAAAAAAAGGAAACAAAGTGCTTTTAAAAAAATCTATCAAATTTAATCAGCTGCTTAAATTGTTTAAGATAGTTTAAGTTTAAACATGAGTCCAAACATTATTTAAAAGCCTTCCTAGAAAATGGAAATTCCCAAGATTCCTAAAAAATACCAGTTGTGTAAATGGAGTAAGATTTATAAAATGCATTTAAAAGTTTAAGGAAAACCAGATTTTTTTTTCAATTTAATTTTATTTTTTTATTTAAAGGAGTAAGCAAGAGAGGGAGTAAGAGTAAGCATGAGCAGGCGCAGAGGGAGAGGAAGAAGCAGACTTCCGGCTGAGCAGGGATTCCCGAGAAGGGACTCCATCCCAGTACCTTGGGATCTTGTGTCCGTGGAAGGCATACACTTAACCAACTGAGCCACCCAGGCACCCCAAGGAAAAGCAGCTCTTAAAATTTGTGTGACAAATTATTAATTTTTAAAAGTGAAGTAAATGCAAAAATTATTTTCCAACTATAAAAACAACCTCAAAGACCAAAAAAAAACCCTCCCCACCTGACCCCCACTTACTGGGGACTGGAACAGCATGGCCTTACATCGGCTACTCTTCTTCCCCTAGCAAGCATCACTAATCCATCCCGGGACTCTTTCCTTCTGGGCTCAGAAAGTTCCCCGGAGACAACACCCCCAGCAGCAATCCCAGTCACCTGGAGATGGCAGTGAGCGGAAACTAACTTGCCCTCTCGTTCCTCATGCATGCAGGCATGCGCACACGCGTCCATCCGCCGGACGCTCTAATAGCATCCGTACTACCTCCACACTGGCACGGCCCCCGGACTACCTTGGCTCACTCAGCTCCAGATGCTCACAGACAGCTGTGGTGGTGGGTAAGACCAGGAGTATCCCCTCCTCGGAAACAGGGGTGGGCGGTGCGGGGACCTGAATTGGGTCAGGCCTGGGGTTCAAAGCCAGCCCCACCTCGCGCCTTGGCCGCTCCCTCTGCAACATGGACAGACCTTGTGCAGGGTGTCCGTACCTTCTCCCACGTGTAGAGGCGATCAGCCTTTATGATCATGTCCACCAGGCTGACGTGGTTGCTGCGAGCGGCCACTGCCAGGGCGGTTTTCCCTTGCTGTGAGGAAGAAATAAGGGAAGGCAGAGTTTCTACAGGAGGGCTATAGGGTGGCCTCTAGCATCCACTAGAAACGTTCTTGCCCCCAAGAAAGCAGCTTCCAGTAGAAAGGAGAGCAGAAATGTTTTATGGGCATGACAAGAGGCATGGAAGGCACGGGAAGAATTAGGCAATAATTCCAGCAACTGCTTCTTGTTTAGATGTAGGAAGTCTTAGAGCATATGAAACTCAGCCTGCATAACCCTTCAACATCACCTGTGAAATAGGGGTCACCTGGCCCTCTTCTCAGCTGAAACCAGAGCCCAGAGAGGGCGACTGGGATCGTCAGGTCACGTTTGCCTGCCCCTCTCAGGCCCTTTGCTCCAGGTCTCCTGCACAGGGTCAGCCTCAGTCGCCAGGCAGGTGCAGGGAGTTGGGAAGCTCCTCCTTGCACCTGGCAGGCCGCCCTGGGGCCCAGCTCAAGCCAGGGAGCCCCGCTCCAGGTCTAGCCTCAGGGCCTATCTCTGCCCCCCCCCCAACTTTTCTGCACACCATGTCAAGGACTGCCTCACGTGTGCAAGCCCCTTTCCCTCACAAGCTTGTGACCTCCTTATCCTTATACCAAGTCCTCAGCTCATCTGGAACCTCTGCCACCTGAGGACTGTGAAACGGAAGACAACCACCTCATAGTTCTAGACCAGCAGTAGGGCAGGCCAAGTCCTGAGGGACCTCAGAGGAGGAAGGGGAAGGGGATGGAGGGCTAGGAAGGCTTCTTGGTGGAAGCAGCATCTGAGCTCTAGTATATAAAGGATGGGAAGACTTCAACAGTCTGAGAGCAGGAGGTATTTGTAGTAGAGTCTCTGGCAAAGAGGAAGCCATGAAAGCTTGAAAGGGAGGCTGGTTGGGAACAGATGTACCTTATCTCTCAGGTTCAAGTTAACCCCTGCGATGAGGAGCATCTCCGCTATGTCCTGCCTGGCGTGCTCAGCCGCAAGGTGGAGGGGCGTCTGCTGCCTCTGGGGAAGAAGCCAAGAGGATAGGAGAGTAGAAAAGCATGTACAAGTGGCCCAAAACTCAAACCAGGACAGGTCCAAGGTGGGTACACTTCTAACTGCATCTTAACAAGTTTCTCTAAGAAGTTATGGGAGGAGAAAAAAAAAAAAAGTTATGGGAGGGAGTAAGATGGGTTGAGTCATAAACTCAGTACCAGAGAAAACTTGATAAAAACAAAAAAGCAGAGGGACGCCTGGGTGGCTCAGTTGGTTGAGCAGCTGCCTTCGGCTCAGGTCATGATCCCAGCATCCTGGGATCGAGTCCCACATTGGGCTCCTGGCTCAACAGTGAGCCTGCTTCTCCCTCTGCCTCTGCCTGTGCTCACTCTTGCGCTCTCTCTCTATCTGACAAATAAATAAATTAAAAAAAAAAAAAAAGCAGAAAGAACAAAGAAAAAAATGCCATTTGCTATTTACCCTAAAGATACAAACGTAGTAATCCAAAGGGGCACATGTACCCAAATGTTTATAGCAGCAATGTCCACAATAGCCAAGTTATGGAAAGAACCTAGATGTCCATCAACAGATGAATGGATAAAGAAGAGGTGGTATATATATACAATGGAATACTACGCAGCCATCAAAAGAAATGAAATCTTACCATTTGCGACAACATGGATGGAACTAGAGCGTATTATGCTTAGCGAAATAAGTCAACTGGAGAAAGACAACTATCACATGATCTCCCTGATATGAGGAAGTGGAGATGCAATGGGGGTGGGGGTTAAGGTGGTAGGAAAAGAAAAAATGAAACAAGATGGGATCGGGAGGGAGACAAAACAAAAGAGACTCTTAATGTCATAAAACAAACTGAGGGGGGTGGGGGGGAGAGGGGTTGGGAGAGGGTGGTGGGGTTACATTATATGTTTAAATAAAAAAAGCTTAAATAAATAAATAAATAAATATACCATTTGCTAGCTAAGTCAATCTCTGTGACGAGCCCAATATAATTCTTCTACTCTTTAATGTGGAATGCTTTTGGCTTGTTGATTTTACATGAGATCATCCCATCTATATATTTTGCATCCATTTTTCTACCTAACGTGTCCACATATTATAAACCCTGAAAAAGCCCATTTTTAACAGCTCCATAGTAATCTACATCTAGCCCATAATCTATCTGATCACTTCTCAATTACTAAATATTTGGGCAATTTGCAAGTTGAAGATTGATAAGCAATGTTGCAAGAGGTATCTTTGTGCATGAGCTTCTAATGTATTTCTTGAGGCCCAGTTCACTGAAGCACAAAGCCTGATCGTTTTGAAGGTATGTGCTGCATCCTGCCAAGTTGCTTTCCACTGCTGTGGTTGTAGGTACGGGTACTGAGGACTACATAGTCGGGGGGAGGCATGTGGGGAAGGGGCATTGAAAGGGCTCCTGACTGAGCACAACTTCAGGACTCGGAGACCTCTTGTGACACAAGACTGTCCCACTCACCCTTGTCCTGGAAATTTTCCCAAAGCGGGGATAAAAATATCAATGAAAGGAGATGGTAGAACGTAGGAAGATGTTTACTGGAGTGTTTGATGAACCATAGCAGCAATGTGGAAACCACCAAAATGTTCCAAATAGAGGAATGGTTGATAAAATGCCATTCCCTTCAACAAATATTCACACAGCATTTTTTACAAACTAAAGAAGTAATTTCTCAGCTCTGAGCCAGGCTAAGAGATGGCAGCCAAGCCCTGCCAGCCTGGGAGGGTGCCCAGAAGCCCTCTGGGGCCCAAATGGTTTCTGCAACCACTTACATTGTCGGTGGCATCCAGGTCGCTGCCAGCATCGAGGAGGAGCTGGACCAAGGCAGGGAAGTTGTGTTTCACAGCTAGGTGCAGAGGAGAGATGCCCTGCTGGGGGAGGAGACACATGGGTCATCTGATGGGTCCCTCCCAGGACGGCTGCACAGGTTGGTAGGTTAGTGCTGGGGGTGGATGGAGGGAAAGATGTATACATATAGTGCTTTTCGGTTTGGCCCTTCTTGCTCATCAGAGGACATCATTGGCTCAAGGAATCGATAGCCCCAAAGGCTGAAACCCTGGAGTTTCCACATCCTAAGGTGGGTGAGGGCCTGAAGATCCAAGTTTGAGACCTCGCTATCCCAGGAACTCACTATGTGACTGTGGGCAAGTCATTTCCCTTCTCTGGACTCTTCATCTAACAAGTGATGTTTCCTGAGGTTCCCTTCTAGCAACATTTTAAAATTCTCTAATATCTCATTGAATCCACACATGAACCTAGGCAGCATATATAGAAATGATGTTACTAGTATTTTCTTCTTATGAACAGGAATGCTGAGGTTCAGAAGACATAAATGACTTGCCCATAGCTAACAAGAACCTTGTGTTATTGGGAGTTTCTCCCCCGAGTACCTTGGTAGGTGCCTGATTACTGTTTATGCATGAAAGGAATGAATGAGAGAGTCAGCCGGGACCAGAACAGAGACCTCACAAGTGCAACACACATCCAGGGCCTTGCTCAAGGCTGGAAGACTCCTTCATCAATGGTCCCATATGACCCCCTGTTGACCATATGACAAAGTGGAGATACTGCCATCCTTGTCACTTGGTAATATAGTGACACACACATAGAAGAATAGTACAAAGCCGGTAAGATCGATGGTGGAAAAACACCCTCATATATTGAGTATAAAAAGATTACAGAACAGAACACACACACAGACACACAAAATGATAAAAATGTCTTCTACCAATGTCTATTAGTTTAGGCCAGAAATTTTTAAAAATAAAAAAAGGAAAAAGGTTTATTGATATTGGAAAAGAAGATTTAAACTATATGATGATTTTGTAGACAATGTGATTGTATATCTAGACAGGTTAAAAAGTTATTATTCCCCCCCCAAAAAAACTGTAGTAAAATTAATTCAAAGTCATATAAAAGATAAAATCCAAGTCAATAGCATTCCTGTTTTGAATCCCTACAAGAAATGACATATTTTTTAGAAGATATCTTTTCCATGACAGCCAAAAATACAAAGTATCTATGAAGAGTATAATTGTTAATGGGCGTATCAAAGGCAAAATAAAGCCATATAACATCACTGAGGGATAGAAAAGAAGACAAAGAAATAGCAAGACTTCATGATCCTAGTGAAAATATAAGGATGACCATTTTCTCTTATATTATTTACAAGTTTAATGTAATCCCATACCCAAATTTCAATAAATGCCAAAAAGGATTCTGAAACACATTTAGAAAAAAAATTTTTTTTAAGATTTTATTTATTTATTTGTCAGAGAGCACAAGCAGGCAAGGTGGCAGGCAAAGGCAGAGAAGCAGGCTCCCCGCTGAGCAAGGAGCCCGATGTGGGACTCCATCCCAGGACCCTGGGATCAGACCAAAGCCGAGGGCAGCGGCTTAACCAACTGAGCCACCCAGGTGTCCCTAGAAAAAAAATTTTTAAACCCAAGTAAAACTACTCTAAGAATTTCAACAGTGTCCTCAGATCATTGCTGGATGACTGTGAAATCAAATTCCAGCCTAGAAAAGGTGTGCTCTACCATTGAATGGGCAGAGACTAAAACTGGCTCGAATGCACGTCTCAGGTGAGAAACAAGTTCTGCAAACTTGTCAGAACTACAAGGATTGGCTTTCCAGGAAGCTGCAGACTATGGACATAAGATAAGTGAATACACCGGATCTAGCCTCAGTCATCCTGGAAACACATCTGGGTGTATGTGGTCCGAAGGGGGAGTGGAAAGAGAGAAAGTATGACTTTTAGTTGTTTTACATTTTATTTATAAAAACCAAAAGAACCAAAAAGTACACAAGGTACCTAGTGAAAGCCTTCTTCCAGCCCTACCACCCATCTGCTTACATTCTGCACTCCTAAACCCCACTGATAATTTTTTTTTTAATTTGTCAGAGAGAGAAGGAATAAGCAGAGGGAGCAACAGGCAGAGGGAGAAGCAGGCTTCCCTCTGAGCAGGGAGCCTGCTGCAGGACTCGACCCCAGGCTGGGATCATGACCTGAGCTGAAGGCAGATGCTTAACCAACTGAGCCACCCAGGCACCCCCAAAAAGCTGTTTTTATTACACATATGAGCCATACCTTGCAGCAATCTGAAAGGACAAAGGAGGGCAGGGCATCCCTAAAAGAGACCAGGATGTGCCCCACACTGCAGTATTGGTTCTATCACCTTGCATCAGAGGGAGAGGACATCCATACTAGAGGCAGACAAAGATCCCTAGCTAGCAGAACACTGGTCCTCCTGGACCAGCAGATAGAGGTAGCTGAAATTGGTGAATGTTTAGCTGGTATTCATTCATTCAATGAGTATGTATTCAGTGTCCACTGTGTGCAAAGTACGTTCTAGGCACTGAGGATCCAGCAGTGAACAGAACAGACAAAGCAT
Organism: Taxidea taxus jeffersonii; assembly: GCA_003697995.1. Taxonomy (NCBI): domain Eukaryota; kingdom Metazoa; phylum Chordata; class Mammalia; order Carnivora; family Mustelidae; genus Taxidea; species Taxidea taxus. Next base: position 9,295 of record RCUC01143672.1, on the reverse strand, counting down.
CATCAGCAAGAGCATCAGCAAAGAGTTTGCATTCTGTTGGGGGAAACTGACAATAAACACAAGAAACAGCTTGTCCTATCAGTTGTGCCAAATGCTAAGAAGAAAGCAGATCCCATCAGAGGCAGAAAGTCATCAGAGATGGGGGGAACAAATGGGAGCGTCTGCTCTTTTGGAAGAGTGAACACAGGTTGAGGTTGCCTCTGATGAACACATCCTAGGGGTGGCCACTGTGTTGACTGAATCAGCCCTCAACAGGGGCAGAAAGAGCACAAAACAGGAAACAGTTCATTGTAATAGTCCATCAAATCTAAGCATTTAATACTCAAAGGGTCTGTCCAACAAGAAGATCTAACAATTTTCAATATCTATGCCCCTAACATGGGAGCAGCCAACTATATAAACCAATTAATAACAAAATCAAAGAAACACATTGGCAATAATACAATAATAGTAGGGGACTTTAACACTCCCCTTACTGAAATGGACAGATCGTCCAAGCAAAAGATCAACAAGAAATAAAGGCCTTAAATGACACACTGGACCAGATGGACATCACAGATATATTCAGAACATTCCATCCCAAAGCAGCAGAATACACATTCTTCTCTAGTGCACATGGAACATTCTCCAGAATAGATCACATCCTGGGCCATAAATCAGGTCTCAACCGGTATCAAAGATTGGGATCATTCCCTGCATATTTTCAGACCACAATGCTCTGAAGCTAGAACTCAATCCCAAGAAGAAATTTGGAAAGGACCCAAATACATGGAGACTAAAGAACATCCTAAAGAATGAATGGGTCAACCAGGAAATTAAAGAAGAATTGAAAAAAATTCATGGAAACAAATGATAATGAAAATACAATGGTTTAAAATCTGTGGGACACAGCAAAGGCAGCCCTGATAGGAAAATATATAGTGATACAAACCTTTCTCAAGAAACAAGAAAGGTCTCAAATACACAACCTAACCCTACACCTAAAGGAGCTGGAGAAAGAACAACAAAGAAAGCCTAACCCCAGCAGGAGAAGAGAAATAATAAAGATCAGAGCAGAAATCAATGAAATAGAAACCAAAAAAACAATAGAACAAATCAATGAAACTAGGAGCTGGTTCTTTGAAAGAATTAATAAGATTGATAAACCCCTGGCCAGACTTTCAAAAAGAAAAGAGAAAGGACCCAAATAAATAAAATCATGAATGAAAGAGGAGAGATCACAACCAACACCAAAGAAATACAAACAATTATAAGAACATATAATGAGCAACTATACACCAGCAGATTTGACAATCTGGAAGAAATGGATGCATTCCTAGAGACATATAAACTGCCAAAACTGAACCAGGAAGAAATAGAAAACCTGAACAGACCCATAACCAGTAAAGAGATTGAAGCAGTCATCAAAAATCTCCCAACAAACAAGAGCCCAGGGCCAGACAGCTTCCCAGGGGAATTCTACCAAACATCTAAAGAAGAATTAATTCCTATTCTCCTGAAACTGTTCCAAAAAATAGAAATGGAAGGAAAACTTCCAAACTCATTTTATGAGGCCAGCATCACCTTGATCCCCAAACCAGACAAGGATCCCATCAAAAAAGAGAATTACAGACCAATATCCTTGATGAACACAGATGTGAAAATTCTCACCAAAATACTAGCCAATAGGATCCAACAGTACATTAAAAGGATTATTCACCATGACCAAGTGGGATTTATTCCAGGGCTGCAAGTTTGGCTCAACATCTGCAAATCAATCGATGTGATACAATACATTAAGAAAGAACAAGAACCATATGATACTCTCAATAGATGCTGAAAAAGCATTTGACAAAGTACAGCATCCCTTCCTGATCAAAACTCTTCAAAGTGTAGGGATAGAGGGCACATACCTCAATATCATCAAAGCCATCTATGAAAAACCTACCACAAATATCATTCTCAATGGAGAAAAACTGAGAGCTTTTCCGCTAAGGTCAGGAACATGGCAGGGATGTCCATTATCACCACTGCTATTCAACATAGTAATAGAAGTCTTAGCCTCAGCAATAAGACAACAAAAAGAAATTAAAGGCATCCAAATCAGCAAAAAAGAAGTCAAACTATCACTCTTTGCATATGATGTGATACTTTATGTGGAAAACCCAAAAGACTCCATTCCAAATCTGCTAGAACTTGTACAGGAATTCAGTAAAGTGTCAGGATATAAAATCAATGCACAGAAATCAGCTGCATTTCTTTACACCACCACCAAGACAGAAGAAAGAGAAATTAAGGAGTCAATCCCATTTACAATTGCACCCAAAACCATAAAATACCTAGGAATAAACCTAACCAAAGAGGCAAAGAATCTATACTCAGAAAACTATAAAGTACTCATGAAAGAAATTGAGGAGGACACAAAGAAATGGAAAAATGTTCTATGCTCATGGATTGGAAGAACAAATATTGTGAAAATGTCTATGCTACCTAAAGCAATCTACACATTTAATGCAATCCCTATCAAAATCCCATCAGGAATCCCATCAGGAATCCCGTCAGGAAAGGACAGATGTTGGCGAGGATGCGGAGAAAGGGGAACCCTCCTACACTGTTGGTGGGAATGCAAGCTGGTGCAACCACTCTGGAAAACAGCATGGAGATTCCTCAAAAAGTTGAAAATAGAGCTACCCTATGACCCAGCAATTGCACTACTGGGTATTTACCCTAAAGATACAACTGTAGTGATCCGAAGGAGCACGTACACCCGAATGTTTATAGCAGCAATGTCCAAAATAGCCAAACTATGGAAAGAACCTAGATGTCCATCAACAGATGAATGGATAAAGAAGATGTGACACACACACACACACACACACACACACACACGGTGGAATATTATGTAGCCATCAAAAGAAATGAAATCTTGCCATTTGCGACAATGTGGATGGAACTAGAGGGTATTATGCTTAGCAAAATGAGTCAATCAAAGAAAGACAACTATCATATGATCTCCCTGATTTGAGGAAGTGGAGATGCAACGTGAGGGGTTTGGGGGGTAGGAAAAGAATAAATGAAAGAAGATGGGATCGGGAAGGAGATAAACCATAAGAGACTCTTAATCTCACAAAAGAAACTGAGGGTTGCTGGGGGTTGGGAGAGGGTGGTGGGGTTATGGACATTGGGGAGGGTATGTGCTATGGTGAGTGCTGTGAAGTGTGTAAACCGGGCAATTCACAGACCTGTACCCCTGGAGCAAATAATACATTATATGTTTATTAAAAAATTTTAAAATTATTTTAAAAATCTAAGTATTTAGTAAGATGTGTCACAGAAGGGAGGCTTATTCAGTAAGAGGTGTTGAGATAAGTAGTTAGTCATTTTGGAGGGAAAAATACACATCGATCCCTGTTTGACACCATAGATATTTAAATTTTGATATTTTTTTTATCTGATTTTCAAAAGTTGGCTTTTAAAAATCAATTTATGGAGAGGTGTCTGGCTGGCTCAGAAGAGCATGCAACTCTTGATCTTGGGATTGTGAGTTCAAGCCCCATCTTGGGTGTAGAGATTACTTAAATAACTAAATGGTAAATAAGATAAATCTTTAAAAATCAACTTATGAAAAAAATTAGAAGAGAACAAATTGTTTTGAAGTTATGAGCAAAGAGATTCATTTTCTAGGCATAGAAACAGTATAAAAAAGCAAAGGAAAAACATCAGATTTGATTTGTTAGGATCTTCACTCTTTAGGACTGTGTCTTTTGACACTATTACTACCAGCAGATTACTTTTCATTTTAAAAAAAAATGTAAATGTAACAAATATAAATAATATAAATAAATAAATAAATAAATAGGGGCAAACCTAGCCCAAATGAAAAGGCAAACAGCTTACCAGGAAGAAATCTTTCTTTCAAGAAAGATTTCTTTCAAGAGAAAGATTTCTGGAGGCAGAAGGCTGATATATATACAACCTAAGAAGTAGTATACAGTAGTAGTAAAGTCCTAGTAGTACTAGTAGTAGTAAAGTAAAGAGTAGTAAAGATGCAAACTAATTGAAAATCAAATTAGATCCCTATATGTAAATGTGCAAACAATTTGAAGAGACAATTTACTACAAATGGAAAAATGTTCACTTTCAATAATAATTGAAGGGGTGGGGCACCTGGGTGGCTCAGTCAGTTGATCTCATCCAATTCTTGATCTCAGCACAGGTCTCAATCTCAGGGTTATGAGTTCAAGTCCCATGTTGGGCTCTGTGCTGGGTATGGAGACTATTTAAAAGAAAAAAAAAACAGTAATATAACTGAAGGGGTGTAAATTAAGACAATGATGAGGGATACTTGATATTTAAAGTTTGTCTTCTTGCATATTCACTACACCCAACATGCGCCTCAGACTCACAACCCTGAGATCCAGAGTCCCAGGCTCTTCTGACTGAGCCAGCCAGTGTCATTGGGGTCTTTTTTAATTGGGAGAAAATGCAAAGCTCTTGGGGTGAGAGGACCAGGAAACTCGCAGCCTCGAGCTCGTGGTTCTGCAGATGAGCACAAGACTTTCAGGAAGTGGTCCAGCTTACATATCAAGAGCTAGAAAGATGCTTACAATGTTTGATCTCAAATTCCCTATTTCTGAGAATCTTTCCAAAAAAAGACAAGAAGTCATATATATACAGCTGTGCTACCTGTACTGGCAAGTAAACCAAATGCTCTATCCCAGTGGAGGAGGTTAATAAATCACGGTGCCTCCATTCATCAGACCAGACATCACATCAGTACCTATGCAGCCATATGGAAATGCTTGTGATTACCTTGACCCAAAATTACATACGTAGTATAATTCTAACCAAAGTAGAATATATGTATACATAATATATGTAGTGTAATCTATACCGAAGTAGGCAATTAAAAAAGAGAGTAAATAAAGAAGAATATTTGTACCAGGATAGTAAAAATCTGGATGATTCTGTTTTCCAAACTTCCTTTTATGTTTCATTCCCTCAAAAAAAATTGTTTTTAAAGATTTTATTTATTTATTTGTCAGAGAGAGAGAGCGAGCACAGGCAGACAGAGAGGCAGGCAGAGGCAGAGGGAGAAGCAGGCTCCCTGCTGAGCAAGGAGCCTTATGTGGGACTTGATCCCAGGATGCTGGGATCATGACCTGAGCCAAAGGCAGCCGCTTAACCAACTGAGCCACCCAGGCATCCCTATTAATCTTTTTCTTAACATATAATGTATTATTTGTTTCAGGGGTATAGGTCTGTGTTGTTATTTTTTTTTCATCATGATAATGTATACTCTTTAATCCCCATCACCTGTTTTATCCATCCCTCCACCCACCTCCCCTCTGGTAACCATTAGTTTGTTCTCTAAAGTTAAAAGTCTGTTCTTGGTTTGCCTCCATCTCTCTTTTTTTTTCCTTTGCTTGTTTGTTTTGATTCACAAATTCCACATATGACCAAAATCATGTGGTATTAGTCTTTCTCTAACCGACCTATTTCCTTAGCGTTATACGTTCCAGCTCCATCCGTGTTGTTGCAAATGGCAAGATATGGCTGAACAATATTCCATTAACTATATATACCACATCTTCTTTATCTATTTACCTATCAATGGACACTTGAGCTGCTTCCATAGTCTGGCTATTGTAAATAATGCTTCAATAAACATAGGGGTGCATGTATTCCTTTGAATTAGTGGTTTTGTATTTTTTGAGTAAATATCCAGTAGTGCAATTACTGGATCATAGGGTAGCTTTTTAATTTTTTGAGGAATCTCCACACTGTTTTCCAGAGTGTCTGCACCAGTTTGCATTCCCACCAACAGTGCAAGAGGCTTCCTTTTTTCCACATCCTCACCAATACTTGTTTCTTGTGTTTTTTATTTTAGCCATTCTGACCAGTATGAGGTGATCTGTCATTGTAGTTTTGATTTGCATTTCCCTCGTGATGACACATAGAACATCTTTTCTTGTGTGTATTGGCCATCTGGATGTCTTCTTTGGAGAAATGTCTGTGCCTTCTGCCTATTTTTAAATTGGATTATTTGGTTTTTGGGTGTTGAGTCTTTATATATTTTGGATCACTAACCCTTTATCAGATATGTCATTTGCAAATATCTTCTCTCATTCCATAGATTGCCTTTTAGTTTTGTTGACTGTTTCCTTTGCTGTGCAGAAGCTTTTTATTTTGATGTAGTCCCAATTGTTTACTTTTGCTTTTGTTTCCCTTGCCTCCAGAGACCTTTCTAGAAAAAAGTTGCTATGGCTGGGTGCTTGTGTGGCTCAGTGCGTTGAAACGTCCACCTTTGGCTCAGGTCATGATCCCAGGGTCCTGGGATCAAGTCCCACATCCAGCTCCCTGATCAGTGGGGAGTCTGCTTCTCCCTCTGCCTGCCACTCCCCCTGCTTGTGCTCTCTCTCTCTCTCCCTCTCAAAAATAAATAAATGAAAATTCTTAACCAACTTAGCTACCCAGGTGCCCCGTAATAAATGAAAATTCTTAAAACAAAAAAAAAAAGTTGCTATGGCCAATGTCAGAGAAATTACTGCCTGTGTTCTCTTCAAAGATTTTTATGATTTCAGGTCTCACATTTAGGTCTTTCATCCATTTTGAGCTTATTTTTGTGGGTGGTGGAACTGGTCCAGTTTCATTCTTCTGCATGTGGCTTCCCAGTTTCCCCAGCACCATTTGTTGAACAGACTCTTCTTCCCATCCTATATACATTCCTCCTTCATCAAAGATTAATTGACCATATAATTGTGGGTTCATTTTCTGTTCTATTCCATTGATCAGTGTGTCTGTTTTTATGTCAGTACTATACTGTTTTAATTGCTATAGCTTTGAAATATAACTTGAAGTCTGGAATTATGATGCCTCCAATTTTGTTTTCCTTTTTCAAGATTCTTTGGGTTATTCAGGGTCTACAAATTTTAGGATTGTTTGTTCTAGCTCTGTGAAACATGCTATTGGTATTTTGAGAGGGTTTGCATTAAATCAGTAGATTGCTTTGGGTGTTATAGACATTTTAATATTTGTTCTTCCAACCCTGAGCGTGGAATGTCTTTCCATTTCTTTGCATCAACTTGAATTTCTTTCACCAGTGTTTTATAATTTTCAGAGTACAGATCTTTCACCTCTTTGGTTAAGTTTATTCCTAGATATTTTATTGTTTCTGGTGTAATTGTAGATGTGATTATTTTCTTAATTTCACTTTCTGCTATTTCATTATTAGTGTATAGGAATGCAACAGATTTCTGTACATCGATTTTATATCCTGCAACTTTACTGAATTCATTTATCAGCCCTAGTAGTTTCTTGGTGGAGTCTTTAGGATTTTCTGTACATAGTATCATGTCATCTGCAAATAATGAGAATTTTACTTCTTCCTTACCAATTTGGATGCCTTTAATTTGTCTGTGTTGTCTAATTGCTGTGGCTAGGGCTTCCTTTCCTGTGTTGAAAAAAAGTGGTGAGAGTGGACATCCTTTTCTTGTTACTGACCTTAGTGGAAAAGCTCTCAGTTTTTCTCCATTAAGTATGATGTTGGCTGTGGATTTTTCATATAACACCTTTATTATGTTGAGATATGTTCCTTCTAGACCTACTTTGCAGAGGCCTTTTATCATAAATGGATATTGTACTTTGTCATATGCATTTTCCACATCTATTGAAATAATATGGTTTTTATCCTTTCTCTTATTGATGTGATGTGGGATTGTTCTCTTAATTTCACTGTCTGCTGTTTCATTATTAGTGTACAGGAATGCAAAAGGTTTCTGTATGTTCATTTGGTACCCTTAGGTTGATTTTTTAATTGGAAAAAACACAACTCTCAGCTGGAAAAATAAACATGTGAGAATATAAAAGAGTAAAAGATTAGGATATTTAAGAAGACGAGCTTTATATGACTTTAGAACAAATTATGAGGCAACAATAATTAAAATACTATGGTACCAGCTAAAGATTACACATATAACTTATTTTTTAAAATTTTTAAAAGATTTTATTTTTTTATTTGATGGACAGCGATCACAAGTAGGCAGGGAGGCAGGCAGAGAGAGAGGAGGAAGCAGGCTCCCTGCGAGCAAAGAGCCCGATGCCCGGCTCGATCCCAGGACCCTGAGATCATGACCTGAGCTGAAGGCAGAGGCTTAATCCACTGAGCCACCCAGGTGCCCCTACACATATAACTGATTGAAAGAGAATCACTTGCCCAGACATAGAGCCTATCATATATCAAAATGCAAATATGTGATAAAGGAAAGAATGAAAAAGTGCTAAGAAATGTTATAATTATTTAATAAATATATCTGACATAGAAATATTAAAAAATTGGGGGGAATCTATTGAGTAATGTATCATACCATATACAAAAAAATACAGTGTAGAGCACCTGGGTGGCTCAGTTGTTAAGCGTCTGCCTTGGCTCAGGTCATGATCCCACGGTCCCGGGATCAAGGCCCACATCATGCTCCCGGCTCTGCAGGAAGCCTGCTTCTCCCTCTTCCACTCCCCCTGCTTGTGTTCCCTCTCTCTGTGTGTCTTTCTCTGTCAAATAAATAAGATCTTTTTTTAAAAAAAGTACAATGTAGGAGGATTAAAGAGTCAAACATCAAAAATCAAATCATAGCTACAAGATTCCTAAATTAAAATTCAAAACTTGCATCAAGAATATCCGTGATTACACAAATATTTACATCTTCAGCATGTCGAAAAGTTGTTAGAGCAAGCAACAGCAACATATATTATGATCCAAGAGTAATAACCTCAAAGAAATTGGTTAAAGAAAATCCACACAAGTATAGATAAAGGATTGGAAGAAATAACTCACAATAGAAGAACTTCAACGAGAAAAACAAATTCCTGGAAAAATTTCAGGGTCAACAGTAATCAAAGAGATTCTAAATAAAACAATAACAAAGAATCATTTAACTATGAAATTTATAGAAATGGTTAATACCTAATATTGGTGAAAGGTCACTTATAAATTATTGGGGCTATGTGATCTGACCTTTCTGGAAAGGATTTAACAAGTTACATGAAAAATCACAAAAATGTTTTTACCAACTGACCCAGAAATCCTATTTGGAGAATTCATATATTATGCAAAAGAAAATACAAAGTTACAATCCATAAAGATGTTCATAAATCATTATTTATCCTGTCAAAGTCAAAAACAAATACTCGACAGCTGAGGAACTGTTAAGTGTGATGTAGTCATTGAACCACATCTGGCATTAAAAATGGTTGCTAGTGGGGCGCCTGGGTGGCTCAGTGGGTTAAGCCTCTGCCTTCAGCTCAGGTCATGATCCCA
>RCUC01143671.1:0-33410 GCA_003697995.1 Taxidea taxus jeffersonii | reverse complement strand
GGGGGGGGGGGGCTGGATGGGTGGTGGGTGTGTGTTCTTAGAATGCTTACCTAGCATGGTTTCATCACGACTAGGGACCACAGGACTTTGCTTTTCTAAAAATATCTAAGTGAGACCTTCATTGGGTTCACCCACTGTGGTTTGGGGGTTACTTTGTAGCAGCCACTGGTGCTATCCTAACATTTGCATCTGTCCCTCAGTCCCTAGCATGGAGCACACAGTGTTTTTTTCCCTTGATTACTCTTCTCCAACCATTTTTAGGATTCCTATCAATATATAGCTCCATTAGCAAGCTCCACTAGGGACTGTTTTTATGTAAATTTTTAAAAAGATTTTATTTATTTGACAGAGATCACAAGCAGGCAGAGAGGCAGGCAGAGAGAGAGGTGGAAGCAGGCTCCCCGCTGAGCAGAGAGCCCGATTGGGGCTCCATTCCAGGACCCTGAGATCATGACCTGAGCCAAAGGCAGAGGCTTAACCTACTGAGCCATCCAGGTGCCCCTGTTTTTATATAATTTGATTATAATTCTGATTAATAGCAAGTAGAAATTATCATCTTTCTTTTATTTTAAAAGACAGAATGCAGTGATTTTTTTTTTAATTTTTGAAAATTTGTGATGAAAACAACTGAAGTCATGCTCTTTGTGGTACAAAAATTGGGGGACCTAATCATTTGTTCTTAAGGACTGGAGAGTTATTTTTTTTCCAGGCCCTTAATTAAAAAAAATTATTATTATGTTCGGTTAGCCAACAAAAAGAAGGAAAAAAAAAGTCCTTAATTTTGCTTGCAGGAGAAATCTGTTAGCCTCTTCTTGGCAATGACGGGATGGCCCTCCAGTTAGATGAAAGCCAAAATGAACATGACGTCCTTACCATCTGTTCATTTGGTTTTGGGAGAATATAGACTCGGAGTATCTGTGCCAGAGAACATATCCCTGAGCTCTCTATTGTTTAGCTTCCATCAAAGCCCCCGAATATGTCATAGTTATTCTAAGAACGTGTAGTTTATTCATTTTTTGGAGCTAGTTTTACCCTTGGATGAGGCCAGAGTATCAAAAAGCTGGGTCACGTCGGCCCCTCCTCCCCTTCATGGGCTCGTCACCCCTCCTCTGACTCCCTCTGGAATTGTTTGTACTGAAATCCAGTTTTTAAAAAGATTTTGAATGAGAGCAGGAGTGAGAGAGAGAGAGCATGAGCTGGGGGGAGGGGTAGAGGGAGAAGCAGACTCCCCACTAAGCAAGGAGCCCAACAACCTGGACCCCACCTCTGGCCCCCAGAATCATGACCTGAGCTGAAGGCAGATGCTTAACCGACTGAGCCATCTATGCGCCACTGAGATCCATGTTTAAATTATGCCTGACTTTGGCTAGAGTCGCTACATTGAACGGCCTTGTGGAAAACACTTTTGCTGCAGGAATGCTCCCAAGGCACCACCCACTGCCTTTCTCAGGGCTCACTGTGTAACAAGGAGGACCAAGAGCCTTGACTATCACTGCATTAAAAATAAAAAGTCTGAAGAAACAGAGCAAAATCTCAAAATTTGTAATGTTCGGCTGGTAAATGCATATTATTATTCTCTGTGCTTTTCCCTATTTTTGAACTATTTCATACTAATGACAATTATTGTCACTATTGCTGTAATGCGACTCAAATTCTTACCAGCCCCAAGTATCCACTTTCTTTTTTATTGTTGTAAAGATTTTAAAATTTATTTGAGAGAGAGGGTGTGCTCGTGTATGTGCAAGCGGGGTGAGGGGCAGAGATCGAAGGAGACTCCCCAGGCAGACTCTCCACTGAGTGGGGAGCCTGATACAGGGCTTGACCCCAGGACCCTGGGATCACAATCTGAGCCGAAATCAAGAGCTGGACGCTCAATGGGCAGAGTCACCAGGTTCTCCTGAAGGAATCCGCTTTCAAAGCCTGTGCCCATCCTTCCTGACACCTCGCTACTAAGGGATGGTTAGGAGCATGTGGGGACCAAAGTGGGACCGACCTAGGTCCATCTGTGCTTCGGCAGCTTCCACTCTTGACCTTGAGGCGAGTTATATCAGACGATCTGAGCTTCGGTCTCCACATCTCTAAAACAGGGACTGTAACGCTGTGCTACTGACACGGTTCCGGTGAGGAATGAATGAGAGGACGTGTGTGACATCCTTAGCTCAGTGCTGAGGACACAGCGAACACCCATGAAGGTGAGCCATGCTCATGGACATGACATGCCCAAGTGGACTGGGCTAGGGGCAGCTTCCTAGCCAGCAACTATAATCCAGGGCATGGAAAAAATACACGTATACCTTTGGGACTTACTTCAACTCCCTATGTCATTGTTCAGACCCCCTGAGAGCCACCTGGCATCCCCCCAGCAGTGGGATGGGGGATGAAAAGAAGGGAAGGGAGCAGAAACAAGCTCAGAACAGCAGGCAGGAAGGAGAGCGAGAAGAAGGGCTTTGTGACCCAAGACTTTGAGATTATTCCTCATGATGTTTGGCTCTTGCTGTCATCTAATCGGCATGAATTTTCATTGCGTACAGGACTTTCTCAGGTGCTCTCTGCCCGCCCGGGGTTTGTCTTACATCTCGATGGGCGGGAAGCCTTCAGCTATTATCCCTGGTGCAACTGTGAGTTTTCATAAAGGACGCCACTCGAGGGTTGTCACGGGCTCTGGCTCACGCCGGTGTCTGATGACTCCTGGAGTCAGCTCCTCATTATCTATGTGGAGATTGGGCACTTTGTGTTTTGGCAGCAAATGTTTCATCCAAGGTCAATTTCTCTCAAGGGCTCAGCACCATTTCAGACAGTATGTGCTCGGGGAATGCAAATTAATTTAATGTTAGCTTTAGCCAAACCCAGCTAGGGAAGTAAACCTTCTTCTAAAAACACCATAAACCCTGATAAACATCATTGGAATGATGTGCTGTTTGTGCATATATATATAAATGTGTAAAATTTCACCTTAATTCCAGAGGCATCATTCCATAGCATTTGCCTTATTTTTGCCTTATTTTTGTTCTTTGATGAGAAGTGCATTTTAATTTGAAATTATCTGAATATCTTTGTCATTATATTTTGTTATACAATTGGGGGCTCTCAGAATGCGTTGAAGATATCTGTATGTTTCCTATTTTTGTTTGATTATAAAAATGCAACATGTGCCCCCTCACAAATTGCCGCACATGCTTATAAGAGAAAATGAGGAAATACAGAAAACTCTAGAGGAAAACAAGCCATTTATAATCCCTTCATACAGAAATAATCAAGATGAACATTTTCCTGTTATCTCTCCCATACATTCTTGAAGTTGTAGAAGTTCTTAAGATGGATTTGTAGATGGCTTCCAGAAAAAAGGTCAATTTCTAGAGTTCTAAGGGTACCTTCAGATTTACCTGCATTCTCCACAAGGCCTTCCCACCAGGAAGCAAGCAGGGCAGGGAGACTGTCTGACCTACTTTTCCATATCTTTTCTTCCTAGCTTTATTTTCTATCTGAGCTGGGATGGAGAGGCTGAGAAAGACCGGCACACCAGCAGCCATGAGGTCTTTTCTGGCTGAATTCAAGTGGGTTGAGGCATCTGGCTTTCTACACACATCCAGGAATCTCAGTGCAATTGCATTGTTCCATTCGACAGGACAGAGGGCAGGACCCTCCACCACACTCAGTACAATCCCTGTGGCAGAATTCCGTCCATGATTTCGGGGTGCTTCCCAATCCTATGCTGTTCGTGACCTCAAAGTGTGGCACAGCCCATTTTCACCCCTCTCATGTCCTTTCTTCTGGAACCACATTCCTATTCTTTTGGAGGATTCTCCCCAGTTCCCTCCCTCACCCCCGAGCATCTCACTGGGGCTGCCCAGCATCACTGTCTCTCCTTCCAACAGAGCAACACACAACGCAAGCCAGGCCAATCACAGACCTTCCCTGAGGTTTTGAAATGAGAACCAAGAGACCTTCTTCTGGTAGCAGAACTGAGACGTGAGCCTGCTCCGCGCTCCTGTGTCTGCCTTCTACCATGTGTAACAGAGGGAGCCTGCAGGAAGAGGTAGTAGTCCTGCCCTCAGAGAGGGGCGGTCAAGCAGAGATAATAGAGGGATCGAGGCACAGAGGAGAGAGGGGCAGGAGAGGGTCAACAGCCTCTAGTCTTCGTTGTAGTCCTCCAGATTCCCTGGATTTTCTTCCAAAATATTAGTTTGCCCTTTCTTAAATTCCATGACCTACACTAGGAATTTTCCCTACAAATGAATTCCGAATTGGTTTTTAGTCATTTGCAACAACAAGAACTCTGAGCAGTAGGACAGGACTCCCCCCACCCCCAGCCCTCAGTCTCCTGCTCTCTAGACTTCTCTGGCTTTCCATGCCTCAAAAGCCCCAAGTTCCTAAGATAGCCTATCCCTCTCCTAACCCCTCCCCCTCTCCCTGTCTTCGGGGCAATCTCTAATTCTGTGGCAGGTAGCAGCTCTGATTAAGCTCGTATTTGTTCTTAAAGGGTTGCTGGTTAGGAGGCTCCTGGGTGGCTCAGTTGGTGACGCATCTGCCTTTGGCTCAGGACATGATGCTGGGGTCTTGGGATGAAGCCCCACCTCGGGGGGTTCACTGCTCAGTAGGAGTCTGCTTTTCCCTCTCCCTCTGGTCCTTCCCCTGCTTGTGCTAGCTTTCTCCCTCTCTCAAATAAATAGATAAAAATCTTAAAAAAAATAAAAAAGAGTGGCTGGCTGGTTCTGAAGAATCCCCAGTCGGCCGAATGTGCCAGGAGGGAGGCCTGCCTTACCTGTCTTTGCTCCGGACCTCATTTTGGGAAATATACCCAGAAATGGCTCTATCAGTTCCACTCCCCCTCCCACTTGCCCAGCCCTCCTCTGTGGCCATGGATCCCTCCAGAAAGGGAACACAAGCCAGGGGAGTGGGAGAGGGAGAAGCAGGCTTCCCACTGAGTAGGGAGCCCAACGTAGGGCTCAATCTCAGGACCCTGGGATCATGACCCGAGCCAAAGGCAGATGCTTAACTGACTGAGCCACCCAGGCGCCCCTCTTTTTAACTTCTAACTTTATTCCATACTGCCACAATAGCAAGAGACGTCACTTGAAAAGAGGTGACAGATGGCATGGGTTAAAATGAGGGAATGTTTCTAATTAAAAGCCAATACACATAATGAAAAAATGGTACAAAACCATCCTAATCTTGTAACAATATAAAGTATACCCCTCCTGGTCTTGCTGGCTTTTCTGAATAAACCTGGAGTTATGGTTCAAGATGGGCTTGGTTTTGCCCAGTACATGATCTGCAGCTTCCCAGATGAGCCAGGCACCGCACTAGGCTCAGGGACCCTGCCCACCACCGTGAGGCAATCTTCTTTACACCTATTTGATTGATTGCACCAGAAACTGTAACTGCCCATTGTCAATTTCCTAGGAAAGACCTGTGCTTAAAATACCCTCTAGTATTTCCTGCTGAAGGCCAAGCGTAAACTCCATATCAAGTTATGAATTTGACATCCACCGCTGCTCAAACACGGACAGGACTTGGGCCCTTTCTTTGCAACCTGAACTTGCCACAGCAGCCAGCCGAATCCGAAAGAGGTCTGACTACTGCTGAACCCCTGCCAAATGGCACTCCACTCTCTGACAAAACAGTATCCCCTGCTGTTCTTATCCCTGACAGGTATCTATTTTGAACGCCTTCTAGAGAATGCGGTGACAGTTCCCATCCTTGATCTTTTGGCTTAGTTCCCAGGGAGACCTCCTCATGCTATGTTTTATTCATGGCGCCTCCCAGGCTGGTTTCTTCATTGTGAAAATCGGTGGTGGGGGTAGGGACAATCAATGAACCTGAAATAAAATTGGACTGTCATAATAAAACCATCCCTTTGTGTGCTGAAAGCCTACAACCGGAGTCTGAGATTCTGGGGAAGTTCTGTGTTTTGAGGATTTTTCGGGCGAAGCATCCACAGGGGGGAAAAAAAAAGTTATTCATATTGTGTTGGAGTCGCGAAAGTAGGTCAGATAAACCAAAATAACCTTTGCTGGGAAACATGATAAGCTTCAGACATCTGAGAGCATGGAGAAAAAAGATGGTGTGATAGATAAAAACAGGAGGCTGATAGATGTGTGAGTCTAAAAGCAGCAAGATGCAAGGAATAGACACAGCAAACATTTATCCCACCCTCTCCCTGAGAATGTCCTCACCGTTAACTCCGTCATTGTCTTTCCCCTAGTATTGATACATGGTTCTACTTCCCTGGTTAGGACTTTGTAGGAGAAAGTGTAATAAGGCCCCAAAACAAAGCCAGCGCCCAAGTACAAGAGAGGATAGAGATCGTAATACAGTATCACATACGCTCGGTGAGCGCACAGTATGTATACCTTGAGAAATACGGTCCTCTCGTGCCGGGTGATGTTCACGCTGTGGGGTTGTCCATTGGCCATGTTCCTATGATCCACATCAATGTTGTAGGGCTCCCTGGTGCCGCCCAGGTTGTACCGAATCTGTAAGCTTCCTATAAAGGAAAAGAAAAGAAACTCTTGTCATTTCTTTGCTCCAGGTTTCATTGGATGGTCAGGCTTGCCCCCCCTTGCTGTTTCTGCCGATACCGTGGCTGCTCTGAATTCTGGCTCAATGGCATGCTGAATCAGAAGGGTTAAGAGCCCTGGGCCCACAGGGGCTTGCAGTCTACCAACAGTGAGCTACCCATGACCATCATCTCTGAGCTGAAGTGGCAAATGGTCTAAATGATCTGAGCTGGGACTGTGCCTGGGAAGGAGGAGGAGAACACATTCAATATAGGACTGTGGAGAGGCCTGCAGACTGACAAAATACCATATGAAATAAAAAATAAATGCTGGATGCAGGGATGGTCTCACGCCCTCAGCAAAGTGTGACATTCGGCATATAAAAGAATCATGAGCATACAATATTAAAAATAAACATAATTTACAAAAGATAAATACATGGGATTTGGGGTGGCCTCACTGAGACCAAGAAAATGAAGCGACAAATTTTATTCTAGGTTAGAGATTGCATCAGTCCGAATGCAAATCAAAGGAAAGATGGGCTTTCTGGGCCCCTGAGTCCTCACTGCCCCTCCGCTCCAGCTGACTTGGCCTCGACAAATTATTGTTTTTCTCTCCATCTTGCTGCTCCTTAGTAATGACAGATAATATTCAGAAAGACTGATATAATATTCTAGATCCTGTTGTTAATTAATCTGCACAGCAAACATAACTTGCATTTCTTATTTATGATTTTTAAAGACATCAATTTTTTATCCCATTTTTTTAAAAGATATTATTTATTTATTTGTCAGAGAGAAAGCGAACGAGCACAGGCAGACAGAGTGGCAGGCAGAGGCAGAGGGAGAAGCATGCTCCCTGCCGAGCAAGGAGCCCGATGTGGGACTCCATCCCAGGACGCTGGGATCATGACCTGAGCCGAAGGCAGCCGCTTAACCAACTGAGCCACCCAGGCGTCCCTTTTATCCCATTTTTAACTCAGATTACGATCTTCATGTTAATAGTTTTGACATCCCATAGCTTAAAGATGAAGCCAGCAACCTAGCAAGAGTTTGACCCACTAAATCATCTCACAGGGTTTTTGTTGCCTCTTTCATTTTCTGTCTTGAGAGACAAAATGGATATCCTAATTTAAAAAAAAAAAAGATTTATTTATTTATTTATTTATTTGACAGAGACAGAGAGAGAGACAGCACAAGTAGGCAGAGAGGCAGGCAGAGAGAGGGGGGGAGGCAGGCTCCCTGCCTAGCAGAGAGCCAGATGTGGGGCTCGATCCCAGGACCCTGAGACCAGGACCTGAGCCAAAGGCAGAGGCTTCAACCCACTGAGCCACCAAGGTGCCCCAGATATCCTGATTTTTAAGTCAAGAAATAAAACACAATAATTAAAACTTAGAAAGTAAACAGAAAGAAAAAGAAAGAAAGAAAAGAAAGTCACCAGAAATCCCACCATCGAGAGAGAACTACGCTAAATATTTGGCAGCATCTTCTCCCAGAAATTGATCATGTCCGTATTTATCCATATATACACACAAAAAATCCAACAGTTTCTAAACACTGCCCTTCCTTAGTGAGGCACTGTAGCATTACATGGGTGGTTTAAATGTTCTGTAAATATTCTACCGTGTTCCTGGAATTGAAAGCAGTATACATTAGATCAATAAAAAATTAACTGTATTTCCTAATTTTGCTTTCTGAGTAAATTTGACAAACCTTCCCCGTTTCTGAGTTTTACCTTAGTTTTTCATCCTAGATTTGTTTACTTAGAGCTTTCGGCCAAGCGCTGCTGATTTTCACCTCCTAGGTGTGTCTGAACTCACATACTCTCCTCCACCTCCATCGAAGCACAGGCATCCCCTGGCACCCGGGGTGCCCTGGGTGGACCCTAGGGGAGCCTTCCTCCTGGCAGATGCAGCTCCGGCCGGAGCTGTCTTGTCTTGGCGCCTTGGTGCTGACCACGTGGTTTCAGGGACTTGACGGCCACCACCTGAGCCTCGCCCGCGTCCTCTTTGCCTGGACCACCCGATCCGAATCCGTTTCTCCTTAACAATGACTCCTCTTGGCCTCATTTCATTGTTAGCTGAATCCCCTCTTTCTCCGCTCATCTTCACTACCAATCCCGTTAAAGGAGAGGTTTACTGGCACTTTAAACACATCATATGCAACAAACAAACTCTTAACCTTTCCCCCCAAAAAGTACTCCATCTCAATTTTCCACATTTCGGCTAATAGCTGCTTCAACCTTCAGGCTATTCCTGGCAAAAGCCTTGCCTCCCCTCTTCTTCCTGTATTACACATTCGATCTGTCAGCAGCTCTCTTTGGCTCTTTCAGATACACCCCGACCCTTGTGTCCTTTCATCCCCCCCATTCCCACCGCCCGGACCTAGCCACCACCATCATTTACCTGGATTACTGGACTCGCCGCCATACTAACAAGCCTCCTTGCTTCTGCCGTTCTCCCACCGCCCCTACCCCAAGCCAGCCTCTGCCCCCACATACCCAGACCCTTCTCAGAGGGCAGAGAGATCCTCTGCTCAGAACCCTCCATGGCTCCCTATATCAACCAGAGTAAAAATCATAGTCTGCCTAATAGCTCACCAGGCCCTATATGATCTTGCCCTGTTATCTCTGACACAATCTCTTATTCTCCTCCTTAGTCTATTTTAGCCTCCTTGTTGTTTCCTCAGAAGCCAGCATGTTCCTGCCTCAGGACAGGAGCTGTCCTGGCTGGCTCTTCTGTCTAGGATGCTCAGTCCCCAGTATTCTGCACGGTGAACTCCTTACCCGCTTTAGATCTTTGCTTAAATATCTTCTCAGTGATTATTTCTGTGACCTCCTCATTAAAAGAAGAATTTATCCACTCTTTTCCGTTGGCCAGGTCCTCCCTTTTCTGCTTTATTTTTTCCCCATGAGAGTAATAAATTTTGTTTATATTCTCTGTACTTTATTCCCAGTTCCTCAAATAATGCCTGATACTTAGTAGTTGCTGAATAAACATGTCTATTGAATGAATGAGTGACGGTCTCCCTGCTTCTGTGCTTTTTTTCTTGCAGAGAGATTTTTTCAAGATGCATAATTGATGATGCCACTGGGTCACTAAAAACTCTTCAAAGCCTTCTAGTTGCTCATAGGATGAACACATAGATTCCTAATATAATGTATGATGCCTTGTCTGATGTGAGTTCTGCCTTTATGTTATTTTCAAACAATGCCATTTACTCTCTCACTTTTTACATTCAAGCTACCTTGGACTTCCGTTATCCCCTAGAAAATGCAATTCTCCTTTCTACCCTAGGACCTTTGAATACCCTGCTCCCTTTTTCTGAGCTGCCTCTTTCCCCACGCCTCGGTGTTTTACCTAATTTTTTCCCTTTACCCTAATAGCATTAAAAACAATCTATTGTTTGGGACTGAACAGGAGGTGATTAGACAGTTGCGTGGCTACGTGCAGAAGAACAAGTTGACTGTCTTGTATTCCCTCCTTCTTGTGCTTGGACCGCATATAATCACAGCCAGTTTTCTTTCATACACAGCTGTATTCATTCATCATCTATTTACTCATTTCTTCAGAAGACATTTATTCAGTGCTCGTGAAAAGCACCGTTGAATCCAATTTTTCTTTTCTTTTTTTTAAAGATTTTTATTTACTTATTTATTTGACAGAGAGAGAGAGAGAGAGAGAGAGATCACAAGTAGGCAGAGAGGCAGGCAGAGAGAGAGAAGAGGAAGCAGGCTCCCAGTGGAGCAGAGAGCCCGATGCGGGGCTTGATCCCAGGACCCTGGGATCATGACCTGAGCTGAAGGCAGAGGCTTAACCCACTGAGCCACCCAGGTGCCCCTGAATCCAATTTTTCAAGGCCTGAACATGGGCTGCCTCACTGGCATCAGTGCAGAGTCCCCCTCTAAGACCCAGGTCCATCTCCAAACCCCTGTGTCTGGCCCTGGGGATACAAAGAGAAGAAAGACCGGACCCCACCTTTTAGGACTGGAGGTCAGAGGAAATAGTAATCAAGCAAAAAACCAGACATTTTCTGCCCTATTGTCTTTGTCATTGGTCCCATTATGTTCCCCAGCTCATTAAAATCAGTATTAAGCTGTTTTCATTATTTTTTCTCTTTTCTGGCTTTCTTTCTTTGTAAATATGATTTAAAATTTCTGTAACTGCCTCACTTAATGGCAACCACAATGATTTGCTTTGAGAAAACAGACGAGTTGGAACGTTAAATTTATATGTAGTGGATATCCATAAACAGTAATGGCAATTTTCTTGAATAATAAAATTTAAATGATATATTTATTCCTTTCAAATAATAGAACCAGAGAACCACTAAATGGTGGTGGGAGAATATTAATATTTTCCATTAATATAAAATATTATTAAAATGGAAAAATACTTCACTTTCTGCATCTCATGTTCATCTCCCAAGTGAATTAAAGCGGTTATAAGGGAAGACTCTTTTTTTTGGCTACAGCAAATAATGGGCTTAACAGATTTATTCTCTCCTGGCCATCATCAGTATCATCAGCAAACACTTATGGGGCACCTATCGTAGGCAGCAAATGTAGTGCTGGGGGCTTCTCATCTCACTGGGAAGACAGCGAGTATTTATAACAAGGACAGACAACAGTACAGTAAATGCCAAAGAAATGCCAGGGGAAGTAAGCGGAATGGGAGTCTAAAGTAAGGAGAAGTCACTGAAAGGAGGGGAGACTTGATCTGGCTCCGGAGTGAAAGGTGGGTGTTAGCGCCCAGAGGCAGATGCAGCTCCTCCGGGAACAAGAGCACGGTGGCAGGCAGGGGCACGGTGTCACGTGAGCTTGGGGAATAATGAGAAGCAGGGCTGTGTGGCACTGAATACGTGGCAGGATGTAGAGTAAATCTGTGGGCCGGGGCCAGTAGTAACGGCTGACACCTCTCTGGATGAGAGACTGCATGGGGACAGGGTCCTGCTTTCCCCTTACTGACTCCTGCCATTTTCACAATACCCCCACGAGGGAGGCGCTGTTTCACACAAGAGAGCCCTGGGCACAGAAGGGCTAACTGCCTACGGTCACGGTCACGGTCACGGTCACGGTCACGGTCACACACCCTGCACGAGGCAGAAGCAGATTCAAACCCAGACTTTCCGGTTCTACACTTGGAGCTCCCCCCTTGGGAGACCTCACTCTGGAGCCACGGGCAGGTTGTGGGACTTGGGGTTTCTTCTGCCCTTCCTGGGAGGAGGAGAGCCCTACTGGAGGCATGATGAGGGACACGGCGTAATGGAGGCCGTGGTGGGTAAGAGCGAGCAGGGAGGGACCAGAAGAAGGGAGAGGGATGGGCGCACTACTGTTCCATGAAGGGGCCAACGCTATTCTAGGAGCTGGGTGCCCCTCAGACCTCGGCAGACCCTCAGTGGGCTGGGCTGCTGGAGTCAGCAGGTTGGTGGCCTCCCGAACACTAATGGCCTAGTCCATTTACTCAAGTGCCATTTCATCTGTAATAACCTGTATGTGCCATGGCAGGAACCAAGCTGGGAAATGTTTGTCAGGAGACCAGCAGTGGGGGAGGAAGGAGAGAGACACCCCTGAGGGACACAGTGTGACTGGACTCTGCAGCCCTCGTTTGCCTGGGTGGCCCCCCAAAGGGGAAGGATGGCGCATTTGTGAATGACAGCACACTTGGGCATTGGGGGTCTGGAGGGGGTAGCACTGGCAGAAGCTGAGGTCCAGAGGAGGGGCCTGTCTCAGGGAACCGTGATGGTGCTTTGACTTTCAATATGTTAAGTATGAGGGATGCTGGGACATTAAGTGAAGACTTTCTGGTTTTTCATTTTTTTCCTGGTATTTTGGCATAGAACGTATTGATATTTTTTTCCTGAACGAATTCTTCACATTTTTCTGACTTTAAATGTTAATTAATAAAAAAAATGCAGTCTTTGAAGTGTGAACAAAACGACATTTTCATCAGCAGTTTGAAGATAGCCTTGCAAAGTTCAAGAAACCGACCGGTCCTGCTTTCCAAGCACGCTGGGAGCGTGCTAGAGATCTCTGCCATATGGAGAGAGCAGAGGAGGTCTCGGGGCCTGGAATCAGACACCTGAGCTTAGGAATCCTGGTTTTTGCCTTCACCAGCTCAGTGTGCAAGTCACTTAACCTTTCCGTACTCCCCAGTTTTATAATCTGTTGACAGGGAATAAAGAATGACATCTACCTCGTGGCTCTGTGGCTTGTAGGAATTCATGCGTGTGCAACACAGCCCACCTTCGGGCATCATTAAATGATAGCACCAATATGAACTGATTACCCAAAACCCTTGCACACGGTGAACGCCCAGAGACACCAGCATGAGTGCTCGTGGGGACGGGGGTGGCTTATGGGAAGGTGAGTTCCCGCTACAGTTGGGGACAAGGTTTGATGGGGCAGTGACTTAAGGACTAGTAGTATCTTTTCTGATTACAACAGTGATGCTTGCTCATTGTGAGCATTTGACATTTATAAAAGAATATTATTCAGGAGAAGCAAATTGACCATAAAGAACTACTTTGTGCTCATTTTATCGCTTTCTGTTTTCCATCTTTATTTTTCACAGACCTAAGCCAATACTGTATAGTCAAGGCTCTATCTTGCCTTTTTTCTTTCTTTCCTTTTTTTTTTGGGGGGGGGGGTTTAACATTGTAGTACATCATTTTTTTCTCTATACTTTTTTCTCCATTGCTCCACATTAAGTATTATTCTTAATAAATACATAATATTCCTTAAAATGGTGACTCCCTCTTTTACTAACCATTTTACTACAGTTGAACTTTTGTAGGTCCTTCCTAATGCTTATTTTTATAAATAATACTAAGAGGGACATTCTCATGCTGCATCTTTGTCTGGCTTTTGGCTTATTTCTTTAGGAATAATTTCTGAAAAGGAAAATCTTAGGAAATATTCCCCATGCCCCATCTTTTTAACCAAAAATGAATTGACCAGAGAAACTTATGGTTTTGAGTTTTTTCAAACTCAAGCTGACCTGGATCTGTAATAATAATTTTTGCTCCCACAGAAGAGAATCCTGATCTTTACGAAGCTAAGACTTTGGAATACTCCGTGCAGAGCCAGGAGATGTGGGCAATTAGACAGGCCGTCTCCACATCCTCAGCCCATGTCATCTTTCTGGGAAATGAATCAGAGAAATTCGCTCCCTGATCAACCTACAATATTCTTATTTGGGAAAAAGTGATCTTCTTAGAACTTTTCTCTCTTTAAAGATTTTATTTATTGGACAGACAGAACACAAGTAGGCAGAGAGGCAGGCAGAGGGAGAGGGAGAAACAGGCTCTCCACTGAGCAGGGAGCCTGACATGGGGCCTGATCCCATGACCCTGGGATCATGACCTGAGCTTAAGGCAGCTGCTTAACCAACCGAGCCACCCAGGCACCCCAAGAACTTTTACGTGTCTCAGGATTCAGATTTTCTGAGAGGAACGGCCCCTCAGTGTTGGGCACACTCCTGTGTTCCAGAACTGCTCAGACTTCTCTGAAAGGTCATGAGCACACTTGGCTATTCTCACAAGATGCCAATTTTAGTCTCACTCTGACCCTCTTGGGCTCCAAGCATATTTGCAAATCAAGGCGGTAAATTATGCTCCTGCTTTAACTAGCCTTACGCCAGGTAAGTATTTTATGAATGTAACATTCTGAGAGGGTTTAGGAATAAAAACATCTCTGGTTTTCCATTTCTATTGAAAACTACATATGTTCTTAAGGAACCTACCGATACGTTATCATACATCAGGATACCTTATTGATTTATGTTAAATTTTTACTACTTCAGAGCTCATCTCTATTTAGTACATCAGTGCATGTCTTCATTTGACAGGAACAAAAAAATCATCATTATACATATGAAACAACCTCATATTCATGTAATATGCTTCCCATAAAGAACCTGACGTGGCTTAGCGACATCACTACTGTGACACTGACAAGTTGCCTTCCTGGCTCTCACATAGGGAAATGAGGTTCAAAGACATTGGATGACTCACTCAGCATCCTGCGGAGAATAAAGGACAAGACCAGAGCAACCCAGACTTTCTAGAACATTCTGTTCACCCGACATTAAATATTAGCAGAGGCTAGGCATGCTTGTCCATACCGGCGGGTTTGATGAGCACTGCCAAGAAGTCTGTCGTGGAGGAGCTCACGTAGAGGAGAATGCAGGGCGCCTTGGAGGTACTGAAGCTGAAGCGGATCCCCTCGTGCGCCAGGTCGGCAGGGGCGCTCTGCTGATCAGGGGAGTTGTCTGACCTGACGCCCGATTCTTTGCCGCTGACCCCCGATGCCTGGAAGTTATACCGTAGCCACATCCCCTCTTCAAAAAATGCGCCAACATCTGTTGAAACAAAACGGGTGGAGGAAATTGACAAATGAGGGGAAATTGGATGCTGGTACTGCCGACACCTCAAGCTCGTTGTTCAGGGAAGGCAGGCCCTGCCTCCAGGATGGGATCAGATGGGGCTACTGTCTATAGAGATGGGCCTGATTTCATGGACATGGATCACCTATGCCCTCCCCCCCAAAAAAGAAGTAGCATGTAATAGAGCATGGAGATCTGTAAATTAAAAAGATATATATATATATATTAATAAAAATTAAGAAACTGAAATCATACCAGAAAGAATTTTCATGTACAGGGCTTAGGCCAAAAAACTGATTTAGGTTAAAAAGCACCCTGAAAATAAAGGCAATAGTTTAACACGAACACCAATTTAAGGAGCTCACGGGCTTCCTCTTTGAGACTGGAGTTGTTCTGGATGTTTGCACAGGAGAGCCCTTGACCAGTCCCTGAGGAGGTCCCAGGAAGCTTTGGGCACAGTGCTTAAAATCTTAAGACTTGAAGTTTGAGAGAACTGGGTTCAAATATGACCATTAATTAATTACTGTGTGGCTTTATGGGAAGTTACTTAACCAACTGCTTTAGGCCTCAGTATTTTATAGGTGAATGGGAGACAATAAAAGATAATGTGAAATGATCAACACAAAGTAAATCATATCTATTATTATTATTATTAAATCAGAAGAACAGTCACTAACCCTTCATTGGTCTCTGTCAATGGCCTAATCATTGCTAATTGGTTCCATTCTTTTTAAAGAATTTATTTTTTTATTTTTAAGAGAGAAAGAGAGAGAACGCGTGTGCACACATGAGTGGGGGGGAGGAGCGGAGGGAGAAGCAGACTCCCCACTGAGCAGGGAGCCCAATTCTGGGCTCAATCCCAGGACCCTGGGATCATGACCTGAGCCGAAGGGAGATGCTTAACGACTAAGCCACCTAGACGCCCCCCCTTTTTTTTTTTTAAGATTTTATTTATTTTTGAGAGAGAGCGAGCGAGTGAGCACATTAGGGGGAGGGGCAGAGGGAGAAGCAGACTCTCTGACAAGCAGGGAGCCCAATTCGGGGCTCCACCCCAGGACCCCGGGATCATGACCCGAGCCGAAGGCAGCCGTCCAACTGACTGAGCCCCCCTGGCGCCCCCCCTAACTGGCTCATCATTGCTGGCAGACCAGCTCCTCCGTTGATTCGCCCATTGTGTGCTCCTCAGTGTTCCAAAATCATTTCCTACGTCAGGACGAAAGGCTGAGGTTCGCTTTGTTTGGTCTCGCAGTTACGGTTCCCCTGCCCTCTTTGGTGCTCTTCTGGAAGGAGTTCTCAAACTTCACTGCCGGTAGAACCCACAGGGTGGGCACGGCATAGTGAATCAGGGCCAGGAGTCACGCACCTGTGGGTGGATCTGGGCTGCGTTAACCCACTAACCGACTGTTAACCTGTTAACCAGCCGGCAGTGTGTGAGTCTTACAGAACTCAAAACTGTCTTGCTCAAATGCCGACAGTGCCTCCATGGGAAGCCCAGGATTAAACAATACATAACCACACGAGTCACCGAACGACTCACTGAGATGTCAGACGCATATAATACGGTCGCTGCCACCTTGGGGTTATCCTGTCCAGCCGTGGGCATGGGAGGGGACACATCCACAATCTGAAATCCTTCTGGTGAGTCTCATGGAGGCTTACACATGTTATAAGAACCCCCATCTCACTGCCTGGAGGGTCCCGAGTTGGCTTTCCCAGGCTCTTAGCAAACATCTGCCGAGTCCCCTCGGGATGCCAGGCACTCCGCTGGGCCCCGAGGTTACCATTGCTGTTCCCAGGAAGCCCTTGATCTAGGAGATCCAGGCCACCAGGCATCACTGGAAACAATGTGGTGGGCACAGGACCACGTAATACAGGGGCTCTGGAATGTGAGGGGCACCGGCCCTATCTCCAGCGGCCAAGGAAGTCTGGGGTGAAAAGTCATGGAACCTGGGACCCAAAGAGCCAGAGGCAGTAGCTTTGTAAAGGCGGAAGGGGAGACCAGCTTGGGAGTTGAGGGAGAAGCACGTGACAACACTTGGAGCGGGGACAGTGCGACCGAGGCATAAAGACTTGGGCGAAAGTCATGTGCTCTTCTTACAACATCAGCTGTCTAGGCAAGACTCTTGAGTGCCCCACTACACTTGAGGTTGGGTGTCGGGGAAACAGTACCTAAAAAGAGGTGATCCCTGCCCTCTGCGGCTCAGAGCCTGGACGGGCATATTCTGTGACGATGGTAGGGGCCACGCGGGGGGCAATCAAAGAGAGCAGACAGGGCCGGTCACCTGCCAGAGACACACCAAAGGTTTCCCTTTGCCACAGAGAGGTTCTCCCAGAGGATGAGGGGCTCACTATCTAAGAAGCTGTTTGGGCCATGCAGGGGAGAAGAGATGAAACGGGCACCTGGAGGGAGCAGGGAGGAAGGCTCGAGATCAAGGCCAGAGTTCACACAAGCCAGAGGCAGACAGAAAGGGACAAGGTAGAGGTCGAGATATGTGAATAGGACACTTGAAACTCAAGATCCAGGCACGAAGCTCCTGCACGTAGGAAGGGGTTCTGGGCTGCAGAGGTCGAGGAAGCAGGGAAAGCCTGCAGGAGCCGGGCATCGAGCTACAGATGCCCGTGTCGCCAGCCGGAACCTGGGCTTCCCTGAGCCAGACTCTCCCCAGTCACCGCCCTCCCAGAGCGTGGGCCCAACCGAGTCCCCGACGACATTTCTCTGTCAGAATGCTGGTCCCAAGGCCTATCTCCAGAATTTGGCTCCGAGGGTCTGACTCAGAGGGTCTTGAGAATCAGCACTCGTAGCTGACTCCCCAGAGGATGCTCATGGCCACAGGAGTCTGAGACCCCGGGAGCCAAAGCCCGGGCAGAGCAGCGCCGCTGGCGGGGCAGGGAGCCGAGCGGGCCTGTCGGGCTGAGACAGGACCCCTCGTTCAGCTCCAGGGGTGACCGTCCTTCTAGGGCGGATCATGAAGAGAAATTCAGAAAGTGAAGGATTTTAGATAAACTGAAAAATATGCCACAGAGAATACTTTTGGTGTATTTCAGAGTCATCGTTAAAAAGCTTTATGGGTTCATGTCAGTTTTGGAGGAAGGAAAATACCATGCTTAACAGTGTTACTCTGAAACCACGTCATAAACCAACTGTTAAACCAGGGCCTGGGAGTGTTGCGAACCGTCTCAGCTTCCAAGTGGCAGATTTATAGCCGTCATTTCACTGCTTCAGACGGTTTTAAGAAAATGCCAAATCAGGGTGTGGAATATCACTTAGGAAAGTAATACTCCCATCCCTCCTGAAGGAATAACTAAAATAACACTAATTTAACATGCCCCAAACAACGTCCTTTCCCTCAATGGATGATCAAAAATTATTGATAGAGAATGCTTAATGTATGGTTTTATACTAAGACGAGATAGCTTAAGTTTTAGGATATTCATTTTTTTTGGATAGAAGAAAATGATAAATTTGTAGCCTCATTATTCTGAGATGTATTACAAAAGGGATCTGTGGAATTAGATCATGTTTCCCGAAATTCCGAGCTACAGTCTGCAATCTGTAGGTTCAGGATCATAAGTTTGCCAGGAACCTTGAGGCAGGCAAGCAACCTCGTAATCTTTTCTTGATGCTCGAAATGGACCCCTGATTGATGAAAAGAAGTCTGCAAATATTTGAAATAAAATCCACAAGCTGTCCATCCCAGAATAATACCACAAAGATATTCTTTTCCTCGTCTGACCAATTACTGTGGAAAGGCAAGCAGCTGGTGCTCACCCCATTATTAAATTGCCCCTCATCTCTTCTACCTCATGCTCAATAATTTCATTTCTTTTTGCCTTTTTTGCTTAGGCTATATCTTGCAAGCTACATTTTAAAAATCATCCTGAGTCTTTTCATTCTCTCACTTCCCCACAAGGACCCAGAATTGAAAGCCCCTAGCCCACAAATTGGCTCTTTTCCAAGTTTAAGCTGAACAATAATTCTGGGTAGGTCATGAAAGAGAACTGAAGAATGCCATTGTGTACTAGTCATTAAAACAGAAACAGTGACAGCAGAAGTTAAGGTTGATTCTGAATGTGAGAATTCCAGGGAACTCCGCTCCCACAAGTATTTCATCGAGCTGATACCCTGGCATGCTGGGGAATCTTGAGTAGCTGATTCTCTTAAGAATCTTAAGTAAGCAAAGAGTGTTTGCCTGTTCCCCTGGTGTAAATGTTCCTACCATGGCTGAATTCAAGCTGCCAACACATCACTAATACGGAGTTGAGAGGACAGGATCCCCGGTGATCTCCCAGCCGGTGTGAACTGCCTCCAGTGCGTGAGCTCACGTGGTCACTGAGCCAGTCCTTCCAGCAAGCCACATCTACTGACCGCAAGTGGGTGGCTCAAACAACGGAAGTCGATGTCACTGTTCTGGAGTCTCTAAGTCTAACATGGACGTCTCAGCTGATTCTTTTTCTGGTGTGGCCTCTCCTCCTGGCTTGCAGTCAGACGTGCTCTTGCTCTGTGCTCCCATGGCAGAGAGAGAGAGAGAGCCAGAGAGAGGGAGGGAGGGAGAGAGAGAGAGAGAGAGAAGAGGGAGAGAGAACTAGATCTCTGGTCTCTTCCTCTCCTTAGAAGGGCACAAATCCCCTCATGGGAGTCCCACCCTCGTGGCCTCATCTAAACCGAGGTACCTCCAAAAGTCCCATGTCTAAATACTGTCCCATTGGGGGTTACGGCTTCCACACAGGAATCTGGGGGAATAGAAAACATTCAGAAGCTTCTTGCCTTTTCTCTTCTGCTGTAAAGAAACACTTTAGTATTTGCTGACTCCTTCCTGCCTTCCACAGTTCTCTTCTATCTTGTCCCAGGACCCTGGACCCTGAAAGCTCTGTCCTTTATAAGAAGTTCTATAAAACCCAGGAAGAACTGCTGGGGAGCCGGAACTGTACTACATGGAAACACAGACCGGGGTCCCAGCCTCAGGGCCACTCAAGCTTTTCCACGGCTGACTTCCATTGTCCACAATGGCCATTCTCACAGGCTGCTTTTTAATGAATCATCTAGCAAAAGAGTTAAACAAATGTTTCGACGCTCTGCTCCTAGACCCCTTGGCCATCCCTCTCAGCATATATCCTGATTCTGCATTAGGCCTGGCTCCTTCCCGGGTAATCTGCAGGGCCCTGCTCTCCTTTAACTCATTTCCTCTTGTACTCCCAAGGCCCTGCTTTCCTGAAATACAGCTAGTTTCTCTCCTGGCCGTCCACTGGCAAAATCTGCTTTTTCTCCCCAAGTGTGCTGCTTTGAATTTCCCTCCTGAATTTTTTATTCTGTTTGCTTCATGTTTTCTTCCATGGACTCTAATCGTTTTGGACTAACAACATTGGGCCTGGATGAGTTACTGTTCACCTTTACTCGCTCTGTTTCCCCATGTGGATACATATCTTTTGTAACCACTTTCCCTACATTCCCTCTAAAGGCCAGGTTACTTGCAGGTCAGTTTCTATGTAATAAGCTTCAAGGGTCTGAATCTGCACCAGGGTGGGAAAATTCCGGGAGAAAAATCTCTGAAGCCTGAGTGGCGTGCGCTGCCCACGAGCTACAAGTGTAGAGCATGTTACTTGAAACACATGAAGAAGCTATAAGATCTAGGACTTGACCGTGTAGGAGCCAGGGGGCCTCCTTGCCTGGGAGTTTGAGAGCCAACAGCACTGAGCAACTTTGTTTGAGTCTTAAGTGGGAAAATAGTTTGCATCCAGAATTTCCAGGGTCATGCTCCTGAAATTGTGTTAATAAGCATTACTGGAAAAAAAAAAAAGGTGGTCAACAGATTAGATCACTCTAGAAAGAGTAAGTGAGGGAAGGACTCCGTCCCAGTAAGCTCTGTCTGACCCATGGAGTCAGGGATGAATGTGTGTAAGTGGGGGGCAGGAATATAAAGGCGGGTTTAGTCCTGGCTTTGCCACCAACCAGCTCTGTGGCCCTGGCCCAGCAGGTTATTTAATTGCTGTAGCCTTTAAATCATTTCCATCTTACAGAAATCCTCCCTTGAACATACATCCTCCTCTGGCTAACAACCAGTCATTTTTGTACATTCTTTTTTTTTTTTTTTAAAGATTTTGCTTATTTATTAGGGAGAGCGTGCAAGAGAGAGCACGGGCGGTAGGGAGGGGTAGAGGGAGAGGGAGAAGCAGGGAGCTTCTGCGGAGCAGGGAGCCCCACGCAGGGCTCGGTCCCAGGACACGGGGATCATGACCAGAGACAAAGGCAGCCGCTTAACCGACTGAGCCACCCAGGCGCCCCCTGATTTGCAGTTTTAAACGATCATTCTGGCTGAATGGATTTGTATGAGAGGAAACTGTTAAAGCTAAATTTTACCCTTAAATGTAAATTTCATCCTTTTTCTTAAAATTTGGAATATCACCGGGTGTGTGTGTAGGGGCCTGGTCACTAGATATATTTCAGGGAATCTGTAAATCTTCTGAAACTTCGGGCAAAAGCGCCTATGCATTTTTCTGGGGGGAGGGTTAGTAGTGTAAATCAGATTTCATGGCTTCACCCTCAAAAGTTTAAGGAAAAAATAAGAAAAATTAATTCACTCGGAAATGATGCACCCAGATGCTCGGTGTGCTCGGCGCTGTGCTAAATGCGGCCTCCACTTCCCCAGTGGGCTTTGTCATCCTCATGATCTGGACCCGCTCCCTCCTCCGCCGCATCGCCCAGTCCCTGCGTCCTTTGCCTGTGGCCTGGCCAGACTGGGTGACTTGCTCGTGGCTCTTCCATCTTCCCCGCTTCTGGCGCTCCCAGCAGCTGTCAGGCCACCTCCTTCCTCCAGCTCCTCCTCAAGCACCCTCCCGGCTCTTTGCTCTAACTTCAGTCTGACAAGTGCGACCCTGTTTGCTTTTCATTTAGTAAACATTTCTTGGAACCTCACCGTATGCCAGGCCCTTGCTGATAACAGAAGCAAACACGACGAGGACTCTTCCCTAGAAAAGTTCACAGCTGGTTGGGAGAGAACCGCAGCATTAGAGCACACCCAGTGTGAGATCCAGAATCAGGAGAAGGAGGTGGCGGGAGGAGAGAAAGATCGGCTCTTTCTGTGGGGAAGTCTGGGCTTCTTGGAGGAGAAGGTGACAGTGAGTATGCATTTGCAAGACACACGGGGCGGGCAAGGTCCTCGCGGCATGGGGAAGCCCGCGGTGTTCTGGAAACGACGTCAGAGCTTTGCCAACTCCGCTGTGCTTAAGAAAAAAAAAAAAAAATCCCTAAGGCAAACTCTCAGAAAATTGGATTTAACCGGTCAGGGGAAAGACCAGCCTGTCTGCATATTTAGCCATTTTCTCAGATTCCTGCCATGGGCAGCGGGGGCAGGGCGCTTCTGCTGTAGGTCGTTGGGTATGACTTGGTGTGAAACATGAACTGATGCGTGGCCATGACCTGCTGTGGATTAGAAGGCAGGATGGGGGCTCTGGAGAGTCTTGAATTACTTCTTTTTTTTTTTAAGATTTTATTTATTTATTTGACAGAGAGAGAGAGATCACAAGTAGGCAGAGAGAAAGGGGGAAGCAGGCTCCCTGCTGAGCAGAGAGCCCGATGCAGGGCTCCATCTCAGGACCCTGAGATCATGACCTGAGCCGAAGGCAGAGACTTAACCCACTGAGCCACCCAGGCGCCTCAAATCGCTTCTTTTTAAACATTTTAGGAGAACAATATACTTTGAAATCATTTCAGATTTGCAGCAAAGGTGCAAAATTAGTACGAAGAGCCGTAACCCTCATACCCAGTGTTATAAAATGAATTTAGAATAATACAACCCAAAGAATTGAATGATTTGCAACTTAACAGATGGTCTTCATTTTGACTGCTTTGTCTTCTTTTTATGGCTTAGCAAGCTGGAAACTTGCTTGGACACACTGGTCACTTGCTTGAGTAGCATTAGTGGATAAAGTCCCCCAGCGACCTCTGTCTCATTTCACCTCTGCTCTGCTAACTCTCCAGTCTGCTATGGAGCTGCTGCTTTCACGAATCACATTATTTGCTTAATTATTTATTTGTAAAATTATCTAAGTACATAATTTATGCCTTTTTCAGACACTAGGCGGTTTCTACTCATTCTGTTGATCAGTAGCAAGTAGCTTCTTTTTTGATCTTCACTTAACGCTAAACATCCCAGATTTTCTCGCTTGCTCAGCTGATGTGATGAACCATGTAGGATTCTGGATTGTAAGGGCTCTTGAGGACAAGCGCTGCTTTTCATTCACTGTGATAATCCCAGGGTCTAGTAGAGAGAGGCACTCACAGAAAGTTTGTTGATTCAGTGAGTGCACTTTATACCATAAGGAGATGAGCTTCTCTTGAGTTCCTGTGATGTGTCAGTCATAATATGCAATTTTCATATATTATCTTATTTAATAAATTATTCAACAGCAACACTTTTGATATAGATGTTATCATTCCCATTTTACAGATAAGATAACTGAGGCTTAGGGGAATAATTTGCCCAAGGTAATCCTCTAATCAGGAAGGGACAAGTATAGATTTTTCTGGACTTCAGAGCCCATGCTCTCTCCTCTCTCCCAGCCACACTTAAGCAAGTTCCAGCTGTTTTCATAGAATTCCACAAAGCCATCTGTTTGCCAGTTTCTTCTTTGGGAACTTTAAAAGGTTTAAATTAGCTATCAAGAAACCACTGATTGTTCATTACTCACAAGCATAAAGACACAATTGACTCCTTAAGTAACAAAATTCTATTTTTTCTACCAGTTAAGAGGTTAATTGAAAAGAACAATCAGAAAACCCCAAAATGTCCAATTACTTATGATGAACTTTTGTTATATTAAAGTGATTTTTATTTTGAGTAACAACAACAACAATAAAAAACTGGTTTGGCAGTGACCACCAACCTGGATTTTTTTTTTTTTTTTTGCACTGGTTATCACTTGTTGCTGTGAGAACTAGACTTAAACCTTCATTCTTTTGTGAAATAAATTCAAAATATAGTAATTCCAAAGGCTTAAACTACATTTGGTAGTTTACGCATAAGTATAACGAAGACCAAGAGTTCCTTGAGGGCAAACACTGTGTTTTATTGATTTTGTGTCTCCATAGTCCAGCACATTTCCTGCAGCTTACTAGGTATTTTAAAACACATTCACTGAATTAATGAATGAACTGATAATATTATGGACCAGTTTGGCCATCTTCATATTTATTTGCAGAGTGAGGAGCCCCAACCACCTCCCCTGAGAGAAAACGGAAGACAGGCTCGTAATCTATTTCTATTACTATCTACACCTTTTTGAGGATAGTTTCTTCAAAGAAGATAAAACATGGGGTAAAAAGCAAAGACTCATCTCAAAGAAACCAAGAACTAATTAGCTATCACTATACTTTGGAAAAAATAAGCCCAGGATTATGAATTACCCAGAGTTCCTGAAAATGAGATTGTCATAAAAAAAAGTTATGATACTTTGTCTGCCTTTTGGTGGAAGAAGGAGAAAAGGAGAAAGAAGTAAAAATGAGAAGAGGAGGTAGGAAAGAAAAGTAAAAGGATGAATTTGGGACACTCCTTCACTGAACTACTACACAAGGCCTTGAATGACTGGACAGGGTCCCTGCATCACCATGAAGACCCTCTTGAAATCTTCACGTCTATGCTTGTAATCTGTCAGGGGAAATTAACCTTGTGGGGGGCATTTGCTGGGTCTGCTTTTCCTTCTACTACAGTGAAAACATTTTCAAGGGAGGAAACTGGTTCAGTTACAAAATTGACAACTAAAATTTTGCTTTCCCCTCTATTAGAAAACTTCCCTCCTCTGTAGATTCTTTGAGCATGCCCCCTCTTTTTGCACATCTGTGGAAAAAGAAGAGATTTATTCATTGTTGCGTGCAAATTTATTCTTATAGGAAATACATAAAAAATACTTGCATGAGACTTTCTGTATAGTTCTACAGCTCTCTCTCTTTTTATATACACATAAAATCAACCCCAAAGTGGTTTTCCAAACGAGGAGTGTATGTATATACGTGTGTGCATGTGTGTGTGTGTTTTCTGAAAACCTGCCTATAAATAAATGTGCATGCATTCCCCCCCAGAAAACATGTATGTGTACATGTATGTGTACACACACACACGCGCAAGCACACACTTTCTAGAGCACCAAAGAATGGTTCTCCAGAAAGCATGTGCTGCCCAGTGACATGCTGAGACCCAGTTTGCCTGAGTGCTTGCTCATGGCCTGTTTTTGACAAATGAGGAGCTGCAAAGGCGGCCACGGGTAGCAGGACAGAGGCCAAGACAGGGGAGGACTCA
The DNA here is from genome assembly GCA_003697995.1 of Taxidea taxus jeffersonii. NCBI lineage: Eukaryota > Metazoa > Chordata > Mammalia > Carnivora > Mustelidae > Taxidea > Taxidea taxus. The sequence goes on along the minus strand of RCUC01143671.1, from coordinate 8,238 downwards.
CAGCAGGTGAATTTCTGTGACTGCTCAAGGTCAAGGATTCTCTATAAGACTCTGTGTAACATCTAGCACCTTGGCCAATTGTTCAAAGAAAGAGTTGGAGGACACAGGTTTCTGGTATTTAAGTCTTTGGTCTTAGGTCTGGTGTAGATGACTGTGGCTCAGAAAGTGAGAATGTCCCTATCCCGACTTACTCATGTGCTTTTTTTTTTTTTTTTTAAAGATTTTATTTATTTGACAGACAGAGATCACAAGTAGGCAGAGAGGCAGGCAGAGAGAGAGGAGGAAGCAGGCTCCTTGCAGAGCAGAGAGTCCGATGTGGGGCTTGATCCCAGGACCCTGGGATCATGACCTGAGCCGAAGGCAGAGGCTTCAACCCACTGAGCCACCCAGGCGCCCCTACTCATGTGCTTTTTCTGCTTGTCACATTCTCCTCCAGAAACAGAGCTCAAGAGCCACATACATACTGTTTTAAACTGTTACGTTTCCCTCGCTATTGTTATCTCTTTTGTTCCATAGTTTGGGGAAGGCATAGAAAAACCAAAAGAGACTCTTAATGTCATAAAACAAACTGAGGGGGGTGGGGGGAAGAGGGGTTGGGTGAGGGTGGTGGGGTTACATCATATGTTTAAATAAAGCTTAAATAAAGTAAAAAAAAAAAAATTCTCATTTTTCAATAGTCCCGAGTATAATGGAATGCCTACAGATATAACCCTGTTCGGATGGTGCCTCTGGGTTTAGAAATCACGATGACCATAGATGGTGTTTTCAAATGCATGCTGCCTGCCCATTCCTGATTTCATTCTAATTGGAAATGGCCTGCTGGAGGAGAGAAGGAAGACTTAACTGCATGCGAAACCAGCTCAGCTTAACCGGTTGCCTCCTGAAAATTAGAGAAACCAATCATGTGAGTCTTTCCATGTCAATGAAAAAAGAAAATCTTTGAAGACAAACTGTTTTAATGAATTCAGCCACAAGGTTAAAAAAAAAAAAAAGAGTGTTGCACTTGGCAGTTGGGAGAAATGGCGTACAAATTAAACTTCCAAGGCAGATGAGCATTAATAGATAATGGTTTTGGGATCACAAGGCAGAAAGACATAAACAGTGAGATAAAGCAAACCCTCATAAGCATGACAGTTTAAGTGAGTACTAGGGGTTTCAAGACTTTGGGCCGTCACTTTCTTGCTGTCTTGGGGAAGAACGGTATGCCTTTCTCTTTAGTTGTGATATTTAGCGAAAGCTCATGGCACCACAGTCTGATCATCAAAAAATACAGTTTCCAAATGACATTCACTTTGTATTTGTTTTCATTCTGATGTTTGACCGTCATTTGGACATTTTGAGAACAGAGGGGTAGGGTGAAGGGATCTCTGGAGTGGTTAGGAAGATGATGGGTTTCTGTACCTCAGTTGATGTGGGAATTGGGGTATCACTGCTTACACAGAATCACATCTCCTGGGTCCAGGGCACCTTCCCACTTTCTCTAAAGAGCTCAGTGCCAATTATAACAGGGTTTACCACCTACAGAGAGTTAGGGTCTATGTTATTTAGCTTTACAATGCCTTGAGGGACAGGTTATTGAGATTTTACAGAGAAGGGAATGGAAACTCAGAGAAGGTAAGTAGCTTGCCTGTGGTTACACATCTAGCAAATTCTTACTACTACCTACTATGTTGTGCTGTCTTTCAATGCTTTCTACTCAGACTTTACCTGGAAGAAGATCTAACAAAGCAGTTTAGCATTTTCCTTTAAAAAAATTACTGGGGCGCCTGGGTGGCTCAGATGGTTAAGCATCTGCCTTTGGCTCGGTTCATGATCTCAGGGTCCTGGGATGGAGTCCCGCATCAGGCTCCCTGCTCAGTGGGGAGTCTGCTTCTGCCTCTGCCTCTCCCCTTGCTTGTGCTATCTCTCTGTCTCTCTCAAATTAATAAAATCTTTTTTTAAAAAAAGTTACTCTGGAGTGTGGTACCATGGTAGGTGTACCATGAAGGTTTGGGAGACAGAGGGCTATGGTTCAAAGACCAGTCTTTGGAATGCTCTAAGTCAGCACAGTCCAATAGAAATAAAATGTGAGCCACACTTGTAGTTTTAAATTCTCTTGTAGCCACGTTAAAAAAGTAAAAAAAAAATACTGAGCTAATTTTCATAACATATTGTATTTAACTTAGTATATCCAAAACATTATTCTTTCAATCCATTCTGTACCAAGCCATTCAATTGTAATTTCTGGGAATGACTTCTGGACATGCCCAAGTGAAGGAGGACTGGAGAGAGCTCGCCTGACATATGCCTTCTACATAGCTCTTTCTGGAATCCAGGGAGATGACCCAGAGGGGATCCTGGCCTTTAGGATCCTAGCTGTTTCTTTCCATCAGACATTTGAGTGATAGCTTGGAAATTTGTTCCCCGTTTTGAGTTTTGGGTTTATTCTAAGTGATGCAATGGAAAGAGGGGATAATTTAGCCGGAATGGTTTTATAATGTTTGTCATATCATGTCACCTCCCTCTGAGCAAAAGCCAAGTCCTTGTTATGACCGACCACGCCCTACAAAATCTGGGCGTCTTCTCCCCATTCCCAAACCTCTCAGCTCCCTTTCCCTGTTTCCTTCTATTCTTCCCATTGCTGTTCACTCCACTCCATCCTCAATGGCCTCCTTGTGTCCTCAAAGCACCCATAGCACACCAAGTTCTAGATGAGACTCAGATACCAATATTTTTAAGAAGTTACAGCTTCCAGGGGGAGCAACGTTTCTCTAGGGCTATGTGGATTGCATGCCGGTGAGCCTGTCCTCCTAAATATGTTTTCTCTCCATGGAGCTTCTCCTAAGCAGTAAGCAGGAGTGAACCAAAGGCCACGTTTTCTAACTAGTACCTTGAACACAAATACTCTGTGAGGCTTTAGACAGTGTCTAAGACAAGGACAGAGTCAGAATGCTCTCAGGAACATTCTGTTGCCTCACAAGGACATTTTCTGAAGAGATGAACACTGCATGTTTCCATAGAGGTGGGCCCAGGAAGTATCCAGAAGTAAGAACAAAATGTCCTCAACCAGCTATGATGGTGTGACATCACTTGGGGAGGACATCTGTCATCGTGATCCTCACAGCTGAAGAGTAGGAATGCGGGTAATTCTACATAGGAGAGTTTGAAGGGCCTGTGGCAGACATCGTCTACCTCAGCCATTAGGGAGAATCCTGAAGTGCCTAGAGAAGGAGTCACTTTAAAGCACATAAGGCAATGGATAATCTACATTAGATACATGATGATTTAAAACCTTTATGAGATACTCTCACAGATTTTTTTTTAACTTCTTGGGTAATTTTGCATTGCCAAACCTATCAATACACTGTGCTCCCCCCACCAAAAACCCCCCCCCCCCCACAAAAAACCCAACAGAAGGTGTCATCTGCTACCCCTACGGGTGGTGGCTCTGAGTGGCCGACCACAGCCTTGGCTGCTACAGTCTGGGGTCAGCCCCTTTCCAACCTGGCTACCATCAAGCTGATCAGCCACCCTGGCATTGCTCCCTTCATACGGAAGTCAGGCGTCTCCTTTGACAGCTTCTGTCAGGTCGAGATCTGGGCAGGAAAATGATCCGGGCGTTCAGGCACCAGTGGCTCCAGCTGAAAATAACTCCTAGCGTTTCCAGAGTTTCAGGAGTCTCAAGCGATAACCGCACATGTGGAACGTGAAGGGCTAATCTCTACTGTGCAGGACGGAGGGGCGCCTGGCAGGAGCTGTGACCGTCCGGGTTTGCTGAAGCGGCTTCCTAGGCTCCTCGTCTTCCCATTAGATCTGGTTTCAAGAGGCCGTTGGCTTGGCCACCCGGCGATAGTTTGCTGATGGACTGCGAGGAGCAGTCCGGGGACTCCAGCCCGTCAGGCCTGCAGAAACGCCTTCTTTTAGTGTAATTTAATTTTTCTTTTTGTACGCATGAGTTACCGCTGCGATCAGAAAAATACAGCTTTGCCCTGATTGCGACACGCTCTGTCATCGGCCGTAGCTTGGATCGTTTGAACTCTAGTGCTTTATTTTTGTACACCGGCTGTTGTTTTGCTATGAAGAATGTTAAAAAGAATGGATTGACATTTTGGCTTTGTTTCTGGGACTTAAAGGAATTGTTCTAGAGGAAATTTTTCTTGTTGTCTTGTTGGGTGATTCTTTCTTTTTTTTTTTTTTTTGTATTGCTGCAGGCTTTTTTAAAGTGTTTTTTTTTTTTTAAGATTTTATTTATTTATTTGTCAGAGAGAGAGAGAGAGAAAGCAAGCACAGGCAGACAGAGAGGCAGAGGGAGAAGCAGGCTCCCCGCAGAGCAAGGACCCCCGATGTGGGACTCGATCCCAGGACGCCAGGATCATGACCCAAGCCGAAGGCAGCCGCTCAACCAACTGAGCCACCCAGGCATCCCTGCTGCAGGCTTTTTAAAGGCTCTCTATTTTGTTTTTGTTTTAACACACAGTTTCAGGATTATATAATAAACCAAAGGTCTTGCATTGTGGGTCCCCCCCAGTAACCATCCATATGTGGATAAATAATTTTAAACAATCAGGGAAGAATTCTAGAAAACCTGGGTTCTAGATCAAGAAATTCTGATAAATGTCATAATAAAAACTAGATCTAAATTATTTTAAAAATATATTTCTGGTCAGGGATACACATTTCTAGTACTAGCACAAGTCGATGCTATTTGAAGCGAATTTATGGTAAGTTTTTCATGTAAAAGAATAATTTTTCCCTTTGTGCATATTTTATGATGAACATTAATTCAGTAGTACATGTACAAAAATTTAAAAGGAATATGCAAATGAAGTTATATAAATTAGGACTCATGCTTAACATTTTTTTTTTCTCTTAGGAACATAAGTCAAGGAGTTAGGGACATGCTGTCTAGAAAGAGTCCCAGCTCCAGTAGGGCCCCTCCCGTGTCCCTCTCCTGGGCTGGATCCTGCTGCCAAGTGTTCAGCTTCCTGGAAGAACGTGCATGTATCCTGTAGCGTATTTCCTGCCCTCTCAGTTCCGTTGACTGGCCTCTGCTTCAAAGAGAAGCTCGTTACCTCGTGGAGAGGATCACAGCTCAGTGGTCAAGGGGTTGGGGGTGGGTGCATTACAGCGAAGTTGTGTCCAAATCTTCGCTCTGCCACTTGGAGGGAAAACCTCAACCATGCTATTTCCTTCCTTTGTGTGTCACTTTTCCTATTTGTAAGATGGATTTAGTGGAACCACCTCCCTCAATGGATTCCTGTGTACGTGAGTCCGTTCATACAAGTGGACCTCAGCAAGGTCCCCAGCACGAGGGTGCTGCCATCTTCGCTGGGTCTCCCTGATCCTCACTGCAAGGAGCCAGTCACCATTCTGATCCAAAGTGGTTCCCTCTACTGTCCGCTGTCGCGTGGTGACAGACCCTGGCCTGCTCTGTGCCCCCCTCCAGCCTTCCCGCCCCACCCTACTCCCTGCTGCTGTGAACTCTCCCACGGCTGGCCACATCCAGAATCAGAAACGTCTAATTACTGGTGGTTGATTTAATTCATCTGGGATTAAGGCATGAGCCGTTTGCGTTATACTTTCAAAATACAGTTTCCCTTGCTGGGTCTTGACCGTCAAAAACAATTTTAGGGAATTTTATTTATGATTGCTCCTTGGGATTAAGTAGTCTGTTGATCCTGAAATTGGTCAGCTCTGAGGAAAATTAATCTTCTATGTACGTGCAAATGGGAGATTCTTCTAGAAGCTCTTTAAAAAGGCTATTTGCACTTGTGCTTTCAATAGTGTTTGCAAAGCTGAGAGCGACCCGGTACAATGATCAAGACAAAAGTAATTAGATTTGACACGTCCAATGTTGATGCGCCGGTACTTTTCGGTAGGTGTTTCTAAATTCCTGTTGCCATCTGTGGGTTGGCGGGATGTGCTCTGAATGCCTGAGCTTTGCCCTTTTCTTCTCCCAATGGTCTTTGCTGTGTTTGACGACTCAGCACTGATTTCTCAGAAAGGAGTTGCTCGGGATGCCAAGCAAACGGAGAAATGAAAGTGGTCTTCAGGTGCTTGGAACAATTTTCTGAGCCTCTCAATTACAGGGTATATTAAATTCTGACTTGAATTATTTAATGAGTATCACAGCTTTGGAGTTATTTCATCACTGTGGACTTCAGATTTAAAAAATAGCACCACGGGGCACCTGGGTGGCTCAGTGGGTTAAGGCCGCTGCCTTCGGCTCGGGTCATGATCCCAGGATCGTGGGATCGAGCCCCGCATCGGGCTCTCTGCTCTGTGGACAGCCTGCTTCCTCCTCTCTCTCTCTCTGCCTCTCTGCCTACTTGTGATCTCTGTCTTTCAAGTAAATAAATAAAATCTTAAAAAAAAATAAAAATAAAATAAAAAATAGCACCACAGCAAAAGGAAGAGAAAGTCTTTGTGATATTTCATTGCCCAAAGACACCAACTGAAACCAGATCAAGTACGTGTAAGGGGGATGCTCATCAGGTCTGGAAAGCTAGTTCCTGCCTGAGTTGTGAATTTGACATTGCAGGGCAGGAAACTCTGAGAGGCCAACCAAGACTCCTCTGGAAATAACATCACCATTTTCATTGTGCTCGTAAGCTGGCTTCTTGTTTTTATTTATTTTTCCTATTTTTTTTCCCTCGGGGTGGGGAGCTCACATTAAAGATAAACATTTCCATTTAAATAAAGATAAATAAATACACATTTCCAGAACTAAGAAATTCAATTGAAGAGCTGGTTCTAGAATATGCTCACTCATCAAATATTTACAAAACATCCCCAACCACTGCTGGAGACTCCTGCCTTTAAGGGATTTAGAGTCAGACCATGTGACGGTTATCTCAGGGGATGCAAATATAAGAGAGAGAAAGGAAACCCATGTCTACTTCAGGGGCCCAGAAGAAGTAGTACTTAACCTCATGACGGTAGGAGGAGTCATCAGAGGCTCCCACCGGTCAGATGGGGGCTTACTGAGTCCTGATCATGTGCTTGGTGAGCATATATGGTGGGGTCTCTCCTCTCCAGCCCTCTATGAGATAATGGGCAGCAACACAGAAATACTGGAGACAAGATAATACAAGATGAGATGAGACAAGATAATTTGTTATGAGATGTTAAGCACTTTTATACACAGCACTGATCACTCAAGCCTGGAGTCATCTTGGAAGGCACCTTGAAAGAGGCTGTGTTGGAACAAAGCCTCTAGAGGGGACGTTACTTTTGGGCAGGCAGAGGGAAATGGGAAGGCTGCTCCACGTGGGCCGAGTGGGAATGAGAACCAGAGTCGGGAATGGACAAGTAGACTTGGAACAATGAGCGAGGGTGGAATATGTTGTGATGAATAATGGGAAATGAGGTCGGGCCAGCTCAGCTGTAGCTGAAGATGCCTCCTGGCCCATGGCTGGAAGCAGGTGAGATGAGGAGGCTGGAGCTCTCCTTGGGGGAGAGCACTGCACAGCCATGACAAAGAGTGGACGGTAGGAACACAAGAACAATGAGAGGAGTTAGGAGACCTGAGTTTTAGTCTAGGTTCTGCCACCACCAAGTATAGGAATCTTTTCAGTCTTCAGAGTTCTCATCTGAGCCACATGGTGACTTGTGGGTCCTTGTACATTTGTCTTTTGTGGGCCCTTTCCTCCCTAAAACATTTTGAAAAATTGTATTTTACGGATGCATTGGAATAAAGACGAATACATTAATATCATGTATTGAAGTAGTTTTTTCAACCTAAAAGTTGATTTTTTTCTTAAGATCTTTAAATAAATTATTATATTTTTGTGGGTACCTAACAGCATTATGGGTCTCTGTCTACCCTAGATAATAGCTGCCTGGTCCTCATCTGTACCATGAGGGGGCAGGTAGAGCTAAATTCTAACATTTTCACCTTCCTCTAAAAGCCTGTGATTCAGTGCACAACCTATCCAACTGTACAGTACAGTCGGACTGATATTTTCAATAGGTTAATGTATTTGATCTGAAAGCAACCACAAGGGAAAAACATTTGCAGAAAAAGTAAAGATACTGATGTTTTTGTAACTCTAGACTAGTAGGTGAAAATCTTCTCATCCCAAAAGTGTGTTCATCCAAAGAAAAAAAAGAGGAAAGACCCCCCCCTTTTTTTTTTGTAAGAACCAGACTGGGTTTTTAAAAGAAACATGTTCTTTATTTAAAAAATTCAAACAGCACCAGAAGATTCAAATAACTTATAATCTCTTATGCTACTTTTACAGGGGGGAAAAAAAAGAG
>RCUC01143670.1:0-27993 GCA_003697995.1 Taxidea taxus jeffersonii | reverse complement strand
TTGAATGTTCTTTCCCCTGTTATTTACTTTGTAACTTCTCATTTTTTAAAATCTACTTCAGGTATCCTTTAATCCACCATAATAACCCTAACTTCCCTCCCTGACCTATTCTGGGCTGAGCTAAGTGAGTGAATTACTCCATTATCAGAGTACACTGTGTATATCACTATATTGACTACACGATATTACCAGCACCTACTTGGTTGTTTGTCTACCTCTGAGGCTGTACATCCTCAAAGGATCTAGACTGTATCTTATTCATTCTGATAACCTCTTTCATCAACACAGAGTCTAAGAAAATAAACACTCAATAAATGTTTGTGGAATGAATGAAACGGTGCTATACTTTAGCGGGGAAAGATTTGTAGAATGAAAAAAAGATAAAAGTTGGGCTCTATCACTTCTTTGTGCCCTCTAGTTCTTAGGATGTACATATGCACTCTTTTCCAGAGATAGCTGGATTGGTTAGCAAAGGTTTTGTTATTTTCTAGAGGATTTCTACCTTGGATTAATAATTTCCAGTAAAGTGGTGGGTTCTTACCTACATCTGCATTCTCAGCAGTTCCTTGATGCAAGACTGTAGATCATTCAGTCCTTAAGATATGGAGGATAATCAAGTTATTTTGACTTTCTAGTTCATACTTCTTCCTGCCTCAGGCTTTATCCCTTCTGGCCTATTTTACTAATTTTGTAAATGCTATCTTAGCTTCTGCTATTTATGGTACCTTTGTATGACCCACCTAAGACTACCTTTTGCCTTGTAGCTGTTCTGGTTAAGATAACTTACAAACTATGAATGATTTATATAAGTCTCACTTTGTTAGTAGTTCCTTCATCTTTCAGTATTACATAATTCATTTTAAATTCAGAGGCATCCTTGGATATGGGGCTACGTACAGTTTTATTCTCTGCTAGGTATTAATGGTGGCTGTGTAGTCCAATATCTTCCTTAAGTGCATTATATGTATTCATTTTGGCAAGTCTCTAAAGTTATAATTTGCCAAAAGTTACATTGAGTAACTATTTCTTAAAGCTATAAACTAAGTAAATTCAACGAATAGTTATTTAACTGTTTTATGAAAATCTTCATTGTGCAGATACTAAGTTATCCTCATAATACACTTGGACTTTTGACCAATTCTAGATAGGCCTCTTAGATCTAAAATCTTTACTTTGTCTTTAAGTGACTGAAAAAAGTAATAATTTCCTTTCAAAATTTTCAATATGTTAAGATAGCATTACTCTTTTCAAACTGCTGGAGGATTTAATTTTATCATCTTAAATATTTGGTAGGCTTCACCCAGATAGTGGTTTTACCTTATTGATGGATGAAATAATTTTTTATATGGGTACTAAAAAGATTAAGATTGAAATAAATATACTGTTCTGTAAATAATTATTATTTATGCTAACCAGAAGCAATGAGAAGCAGTTCTATTGAAAGTTACTATAATGGCCAGAATATGAGTATAAACTACATCATTTCTAAAGCAGAGCATTACTGGCTGATGCTGTACTATTTTTCAGAAAAGGAAGAATTCATCCAGAGTTCTCTTTTCTCAGCTAAATGCCAGCCATTAAATATTTTCTTAATTATTGCCTTTTAAAATATTGCTTCTTCCTAAAGCCAACAGAAGGGGGAAATAATAAAGATTAGAGCAAAAATAAATAATACAGAAACAAAAAAACCAGGAGGCACCTGGGTGGCTCAGTCAATTAAGCATCTGCCTTCAGCTCAGGTCATGATCCCAGGGTCCTGAGATCAAGCCCTACATTGGGCTCCCTGCATAGTGGGGAGTCTGCTTCTCCCTCTCACTCTCCCTCTGTGCTCTCTCTCTCTCTCTCAAATAAATAAATAAAATTTTTTTAAAAAGTAGAAACAAAAAAACCAATAGAACAGATCGATGAAACCAGGAGATGGTTCTTTGAAGGATCTAATCAAATTGAAACCCCCCTAGTCACTCTTACCAAAAAGAAGAGAGAAAGGACCCCAAATAAATACAATCACAAATGAGAGAGGAAAAATAACCATCACCACAGAAAGGCAAACAATTGTAAGAGAACATTATGAAAAATTATGTGCTAACAATTTGGATAATCTGGAAGAAATGGGTAAATTCCTAGAAACATATAAATTACCAAATCTGAAACAGGAAGAAATAGAAAACTTGAGGAGACCTGTAACCAGCAAAGAAATTGAAGCAGTAATCAAAAATCTCCCAACAAAACAAAAGTCCAGGACCAGATGGATTCCCAGGGAAGTTCTACCTATTCTTCTCAAACTGTTCTAAAAAATAGAAATGGAATGAAAACTTTCAAACTCATTTTGTGAGGCCAGAATTACCCTGATTTCAAAACAAGACAAAGACTCCACTAAAAAAGAGAACTATAGACCAATATCCCTGATGAATGTGCATGCAAAAATTCTCAACAAAATAGTAGCAAATCAAATCCAACAGTACATTAAAAGAATCATTCACCATGATCAAGTGGGATTTATTCCTGGTTTGCAAGGGTGGTTTAATATTTGCAAATCAATCAACATGATACAGCACATTAATAATAAAAAAAAGAACCATATGATCCTCTCAATAGATGCAGAAAAAGCATTTGACAAAGTACAGCATCCATTCTTAATAAAAACTCTCAATAAAGTAAAGATAGAGGGAATATACATTGACATCCTAAAAGCCATATATGAAAGACCAACAACTAATATCACCCTCAATGGGGGAAAACTGAGAGCTTTTCCTCTACAGTCAGGAACAAGACAGGGATGTCCACTCTCACCATTGTTATTTAACATAGTGCTGGAAGTCCTAGCTTTAACAATCAGAAAATAAAAGCATCCAAATCAACAAGGAAGATGACATGATACTCTATACAGGAAACCCAAAAGGAAGGCCTGTCTGATTCGTTGGAAGAACATAGGTCTTTTGATTCTGAGGTTGTGAGTTTGAACCCCTGTTTACTTAAAAAAATAAGATCTTTAAAAAAAAAAACAAGAAAACCCCAAAAGACTCCACTAAAAAAATTGCTATACCTGATACATGAATTCAGTAAAGTAACAAGATGCAAAATCACCGTACAGAAATCTGTTTCCTTTCTATACACCAGTAATGAAGCAGCAGAAAGGATAAACCAAGGCACCACTCCCATTTATAATTGCACCCAAAACCGTGATACCTAGGAATACATCTAAACAAAGAGGTAGGAAATCTGTACTCTGAAAACTATAACACACATAGGAAAGAAATTGAAGATGACACAAAGAAATGAAGGAACATTCCATGCTCATGGATTGGAAGAACAAATATTGTTAAAAGGTCTATACTACCAAAAGCAATCTCCACTTTTAATGCAATCCCTCTCAAAATACCACCAGTGTTTTTCACAGAGCTAGAATAAACAATCCTAAAACTTGTATGGAACCAGAAGAGACCCTGAATGGTCAAAGCAGTCTTGAAAAAGGAAAGCAAAGCTGGAGGCATCACAGTTCTGGACTTCAAGTGATATTACAAAGCTGTAGTGATCAAGACAGTATGGTACTGGCAGAAAAACAGACAGATACATCAGTGGAGCAAAAGAGAACCCAGAAATGGACCCATAACTATATGGTTCAACTAATCTTCGACAAAGCAAGAAAGACTATTCAATGGGAAAAAAGACAGTCTCTTCGAATGGGAAAACTGGACAGGAATATGCAGAAGAATGAAACTGGACTGCTTTCCTACACCATACACAAAAATAAATTCAAAATAGATGAAAGATTTAAATGTGAGACAGGAAACCATCAAAATCCTAGAGGGGAACACAGGCAGTAACCTCCTGGACCCTGGCTGTAGTAACTTCTTACTAGATATGTCTCCTGAGGCAAGGGAGACAAAAATAAAAATGAACTATTGGGATTTCGCAGGATAAAAAGCTTCTGCACAGTGAAGGAAAGAATCAACAAAACTAAAAGGCAGCTTTCAGAATGGGAGAAGATATTTCCAAATGACATATCTGATAAAAGGTTAGTATCCGAAGTCTGTAAAGAACTTAATCAACTCAACAACCCTAAAAATAAGCAATCCAGTTAAGATATGGACAGAAGAAATGAATAGACATTTTTCCAAAGAAGATATAAAGCTAACAAACACATGAAAAGATTCTCAACATCACTCATCATCAGGGAACTATGTATCAAAACTAACATGAGATACCACCTCACACCTGTCAGAATGGCTAAAATTAACAACACAGGAAACAACAGATTGGGAAAGATGCAGAAAAAGGGGAACCCTCATGCACCACTGATAGGAATGCAGACTGGTGCAGCTACTCTGGAAAATAGAAGAGTGTTACTGTTTTAAAAGATGACAAAACCTTTCATGGAATAGGAACACAAAATAAGTGATCGGTCTTCTATGCAAAATTCTAAAACCTATTGAAACTGGGTAGGTTCTCAGCTTTACCCAGTGCTGGCTTAGGTTTAGGCTTTCTCTAGTCTGCTTAATTAGTTGCTACTTGTCTATCTACTTACAGCTTTTGAAATTTTATTTCTGTTATTTTCTTTTTTAATTTTCATTGTTCCTGGGAATTTTACCTTTAAAAATTCCTTTTACTATAGTTTTAATTGAGTTTGGGGAGGATTAGAATTAATTGTACATATTCAATTTGTCATCTTCATAAGAAATTATTAGTTTCATAAACCTAACTTACTCAGAATTTCTAGAGTTTTAATCACCTGAATATGCTTTATTTTATGGGCGGCGGTGGCGGTGGTGGTGGTGGTGTGTGTGTGTGTGTGTGTGACTTTGACCATTCTCATGCTTTCATTAACTGTGCAATTAACCTTACCAGGTAGGAGGTTATCCCTTCCTGTTTTTAAAAATCTTTTTCCTTGAACTAGTCATGTTAAAGACGAGTTAATTTATTTTTTAAAATTTGTGCTTTTAATATAAAAATCTGGCATGTACTTAATTTGAAAATTTCAAGCGAACAAAAGTGTATAAAGTAAAAGTCATCTCCTTTCTCCTCATAGTCATCCCAGTGTTTAGAGTCATCCCAGCCTTTCCAATTATTTACAATTTGATGTCTTTATAGACTTTTATAGACTTTTAGATTTCTTCTGTACATATATAAGCATATGTATTTTAAGATGAAGTAATTTATAATTCTTCTGAGGTTGAATCTTTCATTTAACTATATTTAATGTATCTTCTTCCATATGAGGATATATACTTCATTCTAGGAAGTATAGCATAGTGGTCAGTATCAGGGTTTTAAAGCCAGACCAAAAATGGTGCCTGGCACGTATTTATTACTCCCAACAACTGTTAGCTGCCATCATCTTTGTTAGTGTTATGGTTAAATAGTATATTCACTGTATCCGCATTGACATTTACGTGGTTTCTAATTTTTCACTACCAAGAATATTGGTGCAGTAAATAACTTTGTTGCATACATGTTTTTTAACTTGAATATTTCTTTTTTTTTAAGATTTTATTTATTTATTTGACAGAGGTCAAAAGTAGGCAGAGAGGCAGGCAGAGAGAGAGAGGAGGAAGCAAGCTCCCTGCGGAGCAGAGAGCCCGATGTGGGGCTCGATCCCAGGACCCTGGGATCATGACCTGAGCTGAAGCAGAGGCTTTAACCCGCTGAGCCACCCAGGTGCCCCTTAACTTGAATATTTCTATAGGTAAATTTCTAGAAATGAAATTATGAATAGAATTTACTTATGTTTATAATTTTTATTATTTTTGCAAATTTCTTCCAGAAAAAGTTGTGCCATTTTATACAACCAACAGCAGTATGTGAAAGTTCTTCCTCACCAGTTATTTATAAATTTATTAGTTTTTGTCAGTCAAGAGAATACACACTTTTTAAAATTTAAATTCAATTAACATATAATGTTACTGGTTTCAGAGGTAGAGATCAGAGAATATACACTGTGTTCACTGTTCCTTAAGGCCTGCATTTGTAGTACTTCTATGATCCACAAGGTGGGGCTAATTTTCTGAATATCTACTTACACAGACCAGGCTTAACCAATACAGTTGAGAAAGTAGTTAAAGAAATTAAAAAAAAAAATCTTTTATTTTTAAGCACTTGTCTCTCAAGAAGGATTTTGGGGCATTATTGCTCACTACAAATTATTCCTTTTTTAGAGTACAGTATCTTTCCAAAGATGGATAAGATTGTAAAACCAAATATGTTATTATTGGTATAGCATATCAGACATCTAAAAATCTAACTGCTACAATGTGATAAATATGTATCGTGATAGAAATATATGTGAAGGGGTGCCTGAGTGGCTCAGTGGGTTAAAGCCTCTGCCTTCAGTTCAGGTCATGATCCCAGGGTCCTGGGATCGAGCCCCGCATCAGGCTCTGCTCAGCAAGGAGCCTGCTTCCTCTTCTCTCTCTCTGCCTGCCTCTCTGCCGACTTGTGATCTCTGTCTGTCAAATAAATAAATAAAATCTTAAAAAAAAAAAAAGAAATATATGTGAAGTGCTATAGAATAATTGCATTACTGTCCTAAACTCTATATAAAGTCATTGCAATTTACTCTATAATTTAGATGCTTCTTTGAAGGGTAATAAAAATATAAAACATTTTTCTTTGGTTTGTCTATAGACTACTTTTTTCATAGTCAGGGTTCTATGGCCTAGTTTAGAACCTTTCATTCTCTGCATATGTCAGGTAATATGGAATTTATAAGGACGGGGTAGTTTTTATTTAAGAGCATAGTTCTGCAACCAGAATGTCTGGATTCAGATCTGAACTGTGCTATTTTACTGGCTGATTTTGGAATACTATTTGATTTTTTTATATACCTTAGTTTCCTCATTTTTATTTTCTATTTTTTAGTTAATTCATTTTTATTTATTTTTATTAAAGATTTATTTATTTATTAGAGAGCGAGAACACACATGTGTGAGTAGGGGAGGGGCAGAGGGAGAGGGAGAGAAAGAATCTCAAGCAGGCTCCATGCTTAGCGCAGAGCCGAACTTGGGGCTCAAGCTCACGACCCTTGAGATGATGACCTGAGCCAAAATAAGAGCCAGCTGCTCAACTGACCAGCCACTGTGGTGCCATAGTTTTTTCATCTTTAAAATGGAGATGATAACAGTACCTTCTTCCTACTACTTAGGGTTACTGTGCAGATTAGATGAATGGGGTTTTGTGTGTGTAAGAGAGACTGAGAATAGCATACCATTATAATAGTGCATATAGCGTTAGTTATTAGCTGTTATTATTAATGGTTTTAATTTATAAACTGAAACTTGAATAACTTTCCTGGGGATTTTCCCAAAACATATTTTGGAAAGTATTTTCCCCAGGATATATAAGATAATCAACTCAGTTTCCAAGTGGTTTATATTCTGGTATCTGAGATGTCAAATGGCATTTACACATTGCCATTCTATATAGATTCAATATACATTCAGTGAAGAAGAAGGAATCATTGCTTATTGTTCAATTTGAAGATTTGTTAAACCACATTTTGTATTTTTCATTAGAATGATGGTATTATTTCCAGATCAAGTGCATAAGTACCATATGTAACAAATTCTAGGGCTACACCTCAGCCCTACTGAGTATGAAATGCTAGGGATAGGGTTTAGCAGTTTGTGTTTCAGCAACCCCTCCTGATGATTCTGATACATGCAAAGTTTATAACCACTGCTTTAGGAAATAATCAAGAAGTTAAGTTGTATTTAGAACATTCCAAGGACTATTTATTTTACCACACAGTTTTATTGACATTACTTTGTTAAAACAAATGGTTTTTTAAAATATATATAATTTTTACTTATTTATTTAAAGATTTTATTTATTTATTCGACAGACAGAGATCACAAGTAGGCAGAGAGGCAGGCAGAGAGAGAGGGGGCGGGTGGGGAAGCAGGCTCCCCGCTGAGCAGAGAGCCCAATGCTGGGCCTGAGCCAAAGGCAGAGACTTTAACCCACTGAGCCACCCAGGCACCCCTATTTATTTATTTGACAGAGAGAGCACAAGCAGGTGAAGTAGCAGGTAGAGGGAGTGGGAGAAGCAGGCTCCCTGCTGAGCAAGGAGCCCAATGGGGGCTCGATCCCAGGACCCTGGGAGCATGACCTGAACCGAAAGCAGTTCCTTAACCAACTGAGCCACCCAGTTGCCCCAAAACAAATGTCTTCATGTTCTTTTTCTTTTGTTTATATGGTGAGGCTTTTAGCAATAATTTAACTTTTGCATATTTGGAGAATTTTTATTATGTATTTTTAAAGTGCCTCCAGTGTGTAGAAATAGAATTATCAGACTTGGTCTGCATAGCTGTAAAGAAACTGGCCTGCCAAAATTTAAAACATTTTGCAGAAAATGCATGGTTGGTAAGTTGGATGAAGCCTGAAGCCAAAAGTTAGTTTAAAACATTAAACTTAGGGACACCTGGGTGGCTCAGTCAGTTAAGCATCTGCCTTCAGCTCAGGTTATGATCCCATGGTCCTGAGATTGAGTCCTGCATCTGGCTCCTTGCTTAGCAGGGAGCTTGCTTCCCCCTCTGCCTGATGCTCCCCCTGCATGTGTAGGTGTTCTCTCTTTCTGACAAATAAATAAATAATCTTAAAAAAAAAAAACATTAAACTTATATGGACTCATTTTAACATAGCAGTTTGGTAGTATTTGATATGCTAGTTTATTACTTACTGCTCTAATGACAGGTGAAAAGTAGGTGGGAGAGAGAAACTGAATATAAAAAGATGGAATTTAATAGGAACCCTAAACTAATTAAAATTGAAGTAAGAAAGGGGAGGAGAAAGTATCCTGGCTTACTAAAATATATGAAAATGTTAGCAGAGATTTAAACAACTCAGTATAAATTATTGTGATATAGCCTCCAAAACAGCTGAAATCCTAGATTGCATTAACAGAAAGATGAATATATATAGACTGTGGGAAGTGATAGTTGTTTTTTTTTTAAGATTTTATTTATTTGTCAGAGAGAGCGAGAGAGCAAGAGTGAGCAAGGCAGACAGAGAGGCAGGCAGAGGCAGAGGGAGAAGCAGGCTCCCTGCCAAGCAAGGAGCCCGACGTGGGACTCGATCCCAGGACGCTGGGATCATGACCTGAGCCGAAGGCAGCTGCTTAACCAACTGAGCCACCCAGGCGTCCCGGAAGTGATAGTTTTGAATCCTTAATTTCTTGTCATTATTCTTCCTTTCCCTTTCCCTTTCCTTTCCTTTCCCTTTTCCTTTTCCTTTCCCCTTCCTTCCTCCCTCCCTCCCTCCCTCCCTTCCTTCTTTCCTTCTTCCTTCCTTCCTTCCTGCCTTCCTTCCTTCCTTTCTTTCCCTTTTTCTCTCTTCCTCCATCACTCCCTCCCTCCCCTTCCCTCACTCCCTTCCTCTCTTTCTTTCTCTTTTTCCAGCAGGGGGAGAGGGCAGAGGGAGAGAGAGAATCTTAAGAGACTCCATGACCAACACAGAGCCCAGTCTCATGACCCTGAGATCATGACCTGAGCCAAAATCAAGAGTTGGCTGCTTAACTGACTGAGCCATCCAGGCAGCCCTTGGCATTATACTTTAAAAGGGATAAAGAAGAGCTGGAACTCACTAAGAGTAGATTAAGCAGAATGGTAGAGACAAAAAAATCCATGCCGCATAAGGAACATTCAAAGGTATTGAACACTCAAAGGCCCTGGGGAGACTTCGCTTGCCTCAGAAGGACCCCAAGTGCTAGAGAGGAAGGAATTTGGATATGCAGAAGTCCTATGGGGTTTTATTCTTGGTCCACTTCTCTGATTTTATTTTCTTTTTGCTGCTCTTTCACCTCCAAAATCAGTAGACTGGTCGATTTGGGAGGCTTGAGGGCAAAAGAGTCATTAGCTTACAGCTTGTTATATATATCCACGGAAGGTGGGAGAAAAATGGTACTCAGACCTTCTCAAGTGGCAGAACTTCTTCTCAGAATATAAAATTCAAGATAGCTCTGTAAGCCTAGAATCAAGGGAACATTGGATGGGGGAGAAGTAAGAGTCAGATGATCTGGCTGGGAGGACATAGGAGGCTCTGGTGCTACTCAGCCCTGTGGGAGTGCAAGAAGAACATATCTCCCTTACTCTACTAGCTTTCTATGGCAGAGAGCATCAGAAAACAATGATATCCTCTGTACAATATTCCAAGTCTTTTGTAATAGTCCATACCCATTTCTTAATTTGGGGTACTTGTAGTATAAATGTCTTGAAGACAAAGGTCTTCTTCATCTCTGTAATTCCTTCGTTACCTGTTAGAGTGCCTTGCTGATACAGTATTTTCTACATAAGAACCTTCTGAAGTCTTTCACCCATCTGCTTATTATAGGACTTCATACATACCTCATTTAGAACACTTACGTTCCATTGTAGCTTTTAGTTTTGTACATCTAATAATTTGTAAGCCCTTCTAGGATAGAGGTATAACTATCTTTTTTTTTTAAGATTTTATTTATTTATTTGACAGAGATCACAAGTAGACAGAAAGGCAGGCAGAGATGGTGGGGAGAGCAGGCTCCCCGCTGAGCAGAGAGCCCGATGTGGGGCTCAATCCCAGGACCCTGGGATCATGACCTGAGCCGAAGGCAGAGGCTTTAACCCACTGAGCTACCCAGGCGCCCCGAGTTATAACTATCTTGCTCATTTTTATGTCCCCAGCACCTGATACAGTATCTGACATGTAGTAGGCATTCAGTAAGTTTGGAATAAATAAATAAATGTAGAACTATAATTACATCAAATGTTAAGAATTTGAGGACAGCTCTAAAATAACACTTGTTTATCAAAGTGCCCTTTTCCTTCTCCTTGGGTCTCTTTATTCTTACTACTTTGGACCCTTTTGCTTGCCTACTTTTGTACCTCCAGTGTGACATACTGATTAGCTTCCCCAATATATGATCTTGTCCTCTCCTATGATAGTAGGATATTATTAGTCTTAGACTTGGTAATAACTCCTTTATTTTACCCTGTCTTAGGGCTGTCCACATCTGTACATTGGTTCTCATGGGCAGCTCAGTTAGGAATCCTCCAACTGAGAAATAACAAAATAGAGGAGTTCACTAGTTGCCTGATCTCCTTTCTTCTTAGCAGCAGTGATATGGGAAGAGGTTTTATGAAGCTTGGGAATCTACAAAGATATATGGGAACTTGTCCTGTCTAATCCAGCTGGCCAGCTGTGTAACTGGAGACACTGACCAGATATGTCCTCTAGCTCAGTCTGATGGCAGTTAAGAACATGGATTTGAGAAGAAAAGAAGGTTTCTGACTTGGATGATAAGTGTGTGGCCAAGGACTTCCAAACATAATAGGGAATACAGAGGGGTGCAGACTTTGAGAGGGAAGACTGATGAGTTTAATTATGAATATACTATTAGGATATCCTGAAAGATACCCACATGAATGTATCTAGTAAGCAGTTGGATAAAATAATCAGAAAATTAGGGAAAGGGTCAATTTGAGAGTTTTTAAACCACAAGAATGAGTGGAATTTTCTTGGTTGTAAGGTAGTATTAGAAGTCAAGTAAAAGCAGAAGCCAGAATTTAAATGTTGAAGAAAGGGTAAGTCATGAAGAGAAGACCTAAAGAATGATCCGAGGGTAAGAAAAACCAAAGAAGTTCTCACCCCAAAGAAAAACATAAGGAAAAAAACTGAAAAGAGAGAAGAATGTATTAGTAGTGTCAGATATTGCAGACTGAAGTAAGAACTGGGAATTGCCTCCTTAGATTTGGTAAATAAGGAGTCATATAATCTTATTGAGAGACATTGCTTTGGGATTGCAGAATGAGAACCTCATTACAGTGTCTTGAGGTCTCATAGCAAGATGAGGAACTTAAAAAGCATGTAAAGATTTTTTAAGTTTATAAGAAAAAAGATGGTAGGTAAATTTTTTTAAAGCCTACGATGCAGGCCTTGCTCCTAATCCCTTAATGCCTAACCAATCTCTGAAGAGTGGGACTTCTCAGACAACCATGACTTTCTTAGAAACCTAGGATATTAAAAAAAAAAAAAAGGAAGAAGAAAGAAAGAAACCTAGGATATGGCAGGTTCCGTAGAAACTAGTTTTTCTGCTACTTCACATATGTTGTATAACGTTTCCATGCATATTACCCTCCTATGGAGGGTAATCCAGCTCTAATTCTTTGTTTCCCTCTCAAAAACCATTGCCATAAGTGAGTGAACAGTGACATAGTTTCATTTTATCTATAATCTATTTTTTTTTAAAACTTAATCATATACAAATTTGTTATTAGTAACAAAGTCCATGCCTCCATGTAATTTGAGGCTCTACCCTATCTCCCTTTAATCTTTCTAACTTTACTCTGGCCATTGTTTGAAAAAACTGCATAGGAGTTTATACAGAACGTGGGTTGACCGTTGTGTTTTAACCTTTGTCCTGTAACTTTTGGTTCTCCTGTTTTAGTTTTGTTTTGTTTTTTAACCCTTAAAGCTCTTCTAAATGCCATTTTCTGATCAGGAACCACCTTAGGAATCTCAACTCTATTATTCTCTCCATCCTTGCTGGGCGTCATCTTAATAAGGTTCCTTAATTTTTCCCAGAATGCTAAAAATTGACTGACTTGGATAAATTACAGATTGGTGCAAGCGCAAATTTATTCTGCTTTCTCTACCTGGACCCTGAGAACACAGGGCTGCAGCTGTCTCAGTGGTCTAGGGAAGTAGTAGTGTCCTTCCAAAACTCAGTTTTTGTTACACTGAAAATCCTTTTGTTGTAAAATTATCATGATCCACCTCTGTTAATGGCTCCTTTATGCTGCTAAAGTGTCCAGTTTCATCCATTTATCAGGATCTTGGTTTTTGCCCTTTTAAACATATCTTTCACATATATTAAAGGCAACATGTCCAAACCTGTTGTAAGCAATTTGTTCCTAAACTTGCTTCTCTTTTCACTTAAAATTACCACCATGTCTTCAGTTGCCCAAGCCAGAAACCTATGAGTTACACAAAATCTATTTTTTTTTAAAGATTTTATTTATTTGTTTGTCAGAGAGAGTGAGCACAGGCAGACAGAGTGGCAGGAAGAGGCAGAGGGAGAAGCAGGCTCCCTGCTGAGCAAGGAGCCCAATGCCCACACTGGGACACTGGGATCATGACCTGAGCCGAAGGCAGCCGCTTAACCAACTGAGCCACCCAGGCGTCCCTACACAAAATCTGTTTACTCTGGTTCTTAAATGACTGGATTGAAAATATAATTTCCATCCTGCTTTCTACTGCTCTACTCCAGGAAACCTTCATCTTTTACTTGCATTACTGTGGCAACCTCCTAATCATATTGCCTCCAATATTACTTGCCTTTTATTCACTCAACTAGAAATATTTTTCAGAAATGCAAATTGATCATTTTATTCCCCTGCTTTAAGTTCTTTGGTAGTTTTACCATTTTCCTTAGATGGAAGTCCAAACTTTTATGTGTCTTATAAGGTCTCTTATCATTTGCCTCCTCTTTGTGCAACTTGTTCACTTCATATTCTCTGACTCAGCCATACCATCCTTTCACTTCTTTGTGCTACCATACAGGATGCCTGGGTGGCTCAGTTGGTTAAGCCGCTGCCTTCGGCTCAGGTCATGATCCCAGCGTCCTGGGATCGAGTCCTGCATCGGGCTCCTTGCTCAGCAGGGAGCCTGCTTCTCTCTCTGCCTCTGCCTGCCACTCTGTCTGCATGTGCTCACTTTCTCTGACAAATAAATAAATAAAATCTTTTAAAAAAAAAATTCTCTCCTTTTGTTCTACCATACTCATCATCACTTTCTCTACTTGAATTGCTTTGACTTTGAACCTCTTCTCTGTTTCAACCAGGTAGCTCCTATTCATTTATTCTTTGTAATGCAGCTTAAATATTACTTCATTAGAGAAAATTTCTGGAAATTCCTTAACTAGATAAATTGTCTTTGCTTTGCTTTTATAGCACCCTTTTTCATACAGTAGCACTTAGGGCATTCTAATTGCTTGTTCAGTCTTTATAGACTTTAAGATCTGTGAGGGAGGTTACTTATCTATTTTGCCTGCCCTTGTGAGTTATTCAATGATGGAATGAACATTTAGGGGTGCTTATGTTTCCCATTACCAGTAGTGTTCATGTGCAGGCTAAGTAGGTCCAAGTTAGGAGAAATAGAGAACCATTGGGAAGACTTTAAGTCCTTTCCAGTCAGGAGATTGTTTTTTCTGAATTACCAAATATACATATATAGTTGTTTTAAAAGATTCTATGTTAATTAAAAAATTTTCACCAAATTAAAAATTTTGAATATTCAATAACTACTGGTATATAGAAAACCTAAGAAATATTTTACATTTAGAGCACTGTGTCTGGAGTTTTTGAAATTGATGTTATATTTTGTATCTCTTGTAGGCGAAATGAATCAGAAGTACAAAGAATTAAAAAAACGAGAGGAAAATATGGACAGTAAGTGACCTTACTGATGCGAAAATATTCTCAAATATCTATTCATGTATACAAAATCAGAGATTTCATTTTGGGAAGATACGATGACTGATAATAAGTGCAGAAGTGTGGACATTCAAAGTATTTGCTTGAAGAATTAATAAATATCTAGCATAGTTTAGGGATGGGTGGAAATTTTTAAAAAGGTTTTGTACATTTGTGTGTGTATGAGTATTTTTGTTCTAGGAATGGATTCTAAAGCTAGTACTTATATTTATTGTTTGTATAGAGACCACTTACTAATTGAGTGTTGAATGTCCTCGTTTAACTGCTTCACTGTATTCATCGTTAGTATCTTTTGCCCTTTTTTTTTAGTTTTTCATAATACTTCCTCTCATTATTTATCAGCCTTCACCTCAGAACTTGCTACTTAGTTCTGTTACTGACTGTAACTTTAGAAGCCTTTGCAGCTTCTCATTTGCTTTTTAAAAATCTTAACTTTCTAAGTAGATCTTCACTTAATTGCGTTGTATCTATAATATAGATAAATGTTTAAAAATTTATTATTATATTATCTGTTACTGGTTTCCTTTATTAATAATCATTTTGTCTCTCTCTCTCTAACTAATAAATGAATAAAATCTTTTTAAAAAATTTTAAAAAATAATCATTTTGGTAGAATCTGAAGTTTTATTGGTCCGATGTCAATTGTTACCTTCATAGAAGCATGCCATTAAGTAGTAATTGCCAACTCTGATTTAACAATATCCCAAGATTTCTTTAAATCTCAGCAAGTACCAAAAATTATCTCAAAGTTAATTAGTTGTTTTGTACTAATAGTAAAGTTATTGTAACTGTAAGTTTTGTTTTTTGAAAGAGCCGTAGAAATGCCTTAAGAATATAAAAAAGTAAACTATATACTGATTCTATATTAGACAAGAGAAAGGAAGATTTCTTAGAATATTTATAATGTGAATAAATTATTTAGTCGAGATTAATACAACATTTTAAGGAAAATACTCATTTTCAGATGAAATAAGTAATTAGCAACTATTTTCCTTTTTAAAATTTGTGGCTAGTTATAAGTATGAATAATTATAGATACATCAAGGAGAGCCTATGTAAAAATAGATTTTTTTGTGTTATATATATCAGCTGTTACCTCTGAGCCTGAATTTATACCCTTTAGTTTATTTGTATTAATATCATAACCATTAAGCTTTAGAAGCTTGAAAATATGTAGAAATATTCTTATTGAGTAATTTAATTACCTGTGGTTAATAAAAGATTATAGTCATAATGTAAAATTTGCTGAGAATTTCTAAAAAGTACTGTTAAGACCTATAGATATAGATCAGAATTTATATAGTGTTAACTATATTAACAGTAGCTTCTCATCATATTTTGAATCTGCAGCTTTTATTGAGACGTTTGATGAAACTAAGAATCAGGAATTGGAAAGGAAGGCACAGATAGAAGCCAACATTGTTGCACTTTTGGAGCACTGTAGTAGAGTGAGTACCATGTGCCTGTCTTAGTGTCCTCATTATTTTTGCTGTGATTACCTTTCCAAATATCGCTCAAAAAATGCAGTGGTTTACTATTACATCTGTTAATTTAATCTGTTTCCTTTAAACTCCCTTGCTTATTTTTTTAAGCTATTAATTTGTGTATTTCTAGCAAAATTCAGCTAAGGATGATAGGGGAAAAGGATGACATATGTATAATGTCAATTTTTAGCAGTAAGTAAGGGACCAATTATTAAGTAATTATTATGATTTTCTTCCATTGTTAATGTATCTGAACTTGGAGAAGTAACGTTTGCACAGAAACTTCAAAATCTAGATGTTATAATAGAAAATGTTGATACATTTTTACATAGTCATTTCTATTATGAATAGAAGTGATTCTCGTAAGAATCTACAAGAGTATAGTTTATCAAGGAGTATTTTGATTCATAAAAAAATGCTTATTGAACAGCTACTAATGAGTGGTAGAACAGAAGGAAAAATGCACAGTCTCTTAAATATTCTATGTGTCTTAAGACTCCAAGCAGTTTTTAAAAGTGTATTTGAATTTCTTCTACAGTGAGATAAAATTCAGAATTATTTCTTTTACATTAGCTTTAATTTAGTCTCTCCTTATTGCAAAAACCTGACTGAATCTCACTATACTTTTCTAAACAGACATAAAACATACATGATAAATGATGTATTTCAAAAAAGGATACTGATTCAGAACATCTAGTTGTTTAGCAGTGTTTTCCAGGAGTTTTCTTGGAGAAGCAAATCAGTGGAATTTTTTCCCTTATTTCTCTACAAATATAGAATATAAATCGTATGAAACAGATCTCTTCTATCACCAATCAAGAGCTGAAAATGATGCAGGATGACCTCAATTTTAAATCTACAGAAATGCAAAAATCACAAAGTACAGCTAGGAATTTGACTTCAGGTGAGAAAACATAGATTTTAATATCTGTTCTTTTCTGTAACAAATTGAAACTTTAAAAATTTAATGTTATTTTATTTGATATTTTGGAAAGGCTGAGAAAATAATTTATGATTGCTTACTGCTCCAGTCATTTATAGCCTCAGAATTTTATGTGACTTTTCACATCAACTTAATAGTATTTCATTGGGACATTCTGATCCATTTTTAACATTTACTAAATGCTTGCTCTATGCCTTTGCTATAATGTAGGTACACAGAGATTAAAAAAAAAAAAAATCCAGTCTCTTTCCTCAAGGAACTTTCAGCTTGGTGGAATAATGACAAACAAATAACTAAAATATAATGAAACAGTACATGATAGAAAGATAAGGAGCAACAGAATTACATTGTGTTAATATCCACCCCAGTCTTGGGTAGTTAGGAGAGGAATCCTCGAGGAAGTAATATTTTAGTATATGTGCTGCCGAAGTGAGCACGAGGAAGTAATATTTTAATTATAATTAGTTTCAGTCATTATAACTGACATGATACTAGAATAACACTTCTCCAGCAGAAGTGTAATGCCAGCTACATATATAATTTAAATTTTCTAGTAGGTTGGTTATAAAAGTAAACAGGTGGATTTTAATATTTTATTTAATCAGTTTATCCAAAAGATTATTGTTTAAGCATGTAATCAGTACAAAAATGATCAATGAGATTTTGCAGTTACGGGTCATCTGGGTGGCTCAGTCGGTTAAGCATCTGCCTTCAGCTCAGGTCATGATCCCAGAGTCCTGCGATTAAACCTCACTTCAGGCTCCCTGCTCAGTGAGAAGCCTGCTTCTCCCTCTGCCTCTGTTCTTCCCCCCTCTTCTCTGCTTGTGCATTCTCCCTCCCTCTCTCTCTCTGTCAAATAAACAAATAAATAAATAATAAAATCTTTTTAAAAATCTTAAAAAAAAAAAAAAAGTTACAGCCCATCTCAGCTTGCGAGTAGACATAGTCAAGTGTTCAAAAACTGTATGTGGCTAATGGCTGTCATTTCGTCCTTGCAGATAGAGATTAAAAACAAATACACAAAATAGAGCTTAAAGAGTTCAGGCTAGTGTGTCAGCTACACTCAAAAGAAAAAAAGAGTTTAGGATAAAGTCAGAATTTGTATAGAATCTTTGTTTCTTGAACTGATGGTTTCTAACTATGAGTGTTTTTTTATGCTGGTGTGTGGTGATTTTGAATTAGCCATTTTTTCCCCCTACTTGGAATTACACTGGCAGTTAGTGAAATTATAGGGAACAAGGAATTAATATTTGCTAACTTAAAAATGTTGAGATTCTTGAATTGGAATAATGAATCCACAACGTTTATTTATTTGGAATCCCAAAATCTAAAATGCTCCTGGCAGCAAACCTGTCCTGACCTGAACTGACATGAGGCTACTTATAGTCTTAATTATCCTACCTAATGTGACTGTTAATTTTTGCTGCAGAAATAGGTAAGTACTTGATGACAGGGTGGTGACCCTGCTGTGGGAGTTGCAATATATGTGCTGTATTATGTTTCTAAAATCTGAAAAATTCTGCATTCTAAAATGCAATTACCTGGGAGTTTTATATAAAGATTATAGACCTATAGGGGTGCCTGGGTGGCTCAGCAGGTTAAAGCCGCTGCCTTTGGCTCGGGTCATGATCCCAGAGTCGTGGGATCGAGCCCCACATCGGGCTCTCTGATCTGCGGACAGCCTGCTTCCTCCTCTCTCTCTGCCTCTCTGCCTACTTGTGATCTCTGTCTATCAAATAAATAAATAAAATCTTAAAAAAAAAAAGATTATAGACCTATAAATGTATGCTGAATGTTATTAATATACAGTTGAATTTAGATTGATGATATAGGTGGACGATGGTTATTTTACACATTTAAGTATATTTTATCTGCCCAGACTTTCGTGTATCTAGAAATCACCCTAAGAAGTCTATACTATTCTTGTTCACCTTTCAGAGAAGATGAATTTTACATTCCCACTTGTGAATTTCCTCCCTTTTGGCTACTGCATTTATAATTGGAAATCACCTGATTTTCTTAGTGTACTGTTTCTTAGTGGGGCAATATTATTCCCAAAGGGACAAAATTATTTCTTGGGGGGGGAGAGTAAAAAATATCTTGGTTATAATGGTTTGTGAACCCCCAAGAGGATCACTGTACACAAACAGGTATATATCTGTAATATATCTGTAATATTAAAGTTTCATGGGAAGGTGGTGATTAGGAAAAAAAATAGTCTACAAAAGACTCCTTTGTCCGGACAATGATGGGGAAAAAAGAGATTGTGAAACACTGGTGTATTGCATGAGTAAAGAGGCAAGGAATCTGTCAGCAATAGTTTTTATTTATATTTTTGGAAAGGAAACTCCAGGGAATAAACAAATGCACTGATGGCAGAATATTTCAGAAACATTTCCCCATGTCAAAGTGGTTCCTTCTGAGATTTTGCTACTATGTACACACTGCTTAGTAAACTTTGCAACTTCATAGCATATCAGAAGGAACTAGTCTGCATCCTCTTCCTGTCTCTTCCCTTGGAGAAGTTTTTAACTTTTCAAGGGGACCTGCTGTTAAAGGAAGATAAACTTTACCCTATACCAACCAACCATTTTCTGTCTTTCTCTGGAAAAGCTGTTTGTATAACTCCTAAATGTATGTCCCTAGTATATCTTAAAATTAAACTTAGAGTTCAATAATATTTTCACTGAACAGTCAAAATATACAAGCTACATACATTTTCTTTTTAGAGCATTGAAACACTATAAGCTTCAGTGACTTTGATTTAGCACTTTGATTTTCATTTTAACTGTTTTCAACACTAGTTGAGATACGAATCCAACAAAACAAAACTCACTCAACAACATTTAAGTCCATATATCTGTATGTTTTTTTATAACATATATGTCAATATAGTTGAATTTTAAGACTCTTAAGGGGACAAAAGGAAATGTTCAAGTTTAATTATACAAATTTCAGTTTTGTTGGGAAAAACTTCCTCTCTTAAACCACTATCTTTTGAAGCCTTAAACTATTTGATATTTTATGCTCTATGATAATTGTTATACCTGGAGAATCATGCAATTTTGAACATGATATTTTTACTGTATCACCTTCCACCTATATTTTAATCCATAAACTTTGTTTCAGAGGTTGAAGAAGGTTTAATAGCAGCTTTGTATTTGATTTTCTCATTAGGGAGTCTGTATAGATAATAAACCTCAATTCCAAGTAGAGTTTGCTAAATTTTATGTGAAGAAGCCAACTTAATGCCTCCCACATAGAGGTGAGACATCATGGTAGAAGTGCAACAAAGTGCCAAAATCCACACACAAACTCTATTGAGATCCTAATCTGACCAGTGAACTGTGTAAGCATTTGGGTAAACTTCAGGGGACTCAGGAAAAAGCAGCAGTTAGAAGTTGAAAGAGCTGAGTACAGAGATTTTATATACTGACTGCTACAAAGGAGAAGAGTTTAGGGTTTAAGTTCAGCAAAGTTTATTGCTTGTTTAATATAAATCAACACTTTTCAAAGGAGCACAATTTAATCCAAAATCTCTACTACATATCATTTAAAGTTTCAGTTATACTATAAAAATTTATAGGAAAATGTGAGTCAAGGGGAAAAGCAGTTAATAAACACTGAACCTAAAATAATCCAGATGTTGAAATGAACAGAAGAAGACTTTAAACATTTAGAAACATTTTTAAGGGTTTAAAGGAAAATAAAATCATAACAAGTGAACCAATGGAGAATCCCACAGAAAAAGAAAAATTATAAAAAAGAACCAAGTGGAAATTCTAGCATTGGAAATATACCTAAAATGAAAAATTCACTGAATGACCTTATATGAAGATTGAAGACAGCAGAAAAAGAGTCAGTGAACTTGAGGATCAATAAAATAATATAATCTGGAGAAGAAGAAAGAATGAACAGAACCTAAATGATCTGTGGGACAGTTTCAGGCCATCTGACATATATATAATTGGAGTCCCAGAAGGAGTGGAGGGACAGAGAATGGGGGAGAAAGATAGTTGAAGAAATAATAATGGCTGAAAATTTCCCAAATGTGATGAAAAACCAAGTTTTACAGATCTAAGAAGCTCATTGAACCCCAAACATGATTGGTATAAAAAATCCTTTACCTAAGCCCATGATAGTTAAACTGCAAAAATGCAACATAAAGAAAAAACAATGAAAAATGCCAGAGAAAAATAATACATGTATACAGGGAATAATACATCCCACTATAAGATTAAATTTTATGTTATTTTATCATAAAAATCTTTCACCCCTAAATCTCTTAAGTAATAAAAGGAATATGTTCACATTTGTCTTAATACTCTGAAATACCACCATATTTTTCTGAGGCTATTCATATCTCTACTTTAAAATAGAGGTAAAGTGAAAGCAAAGTGCTAAGAGATGAAAATGTGTCAATACATGCGTCTATATACAAACAAGTAACTGTTTGGGATGTTAGGATTATTGTCGTACCTAGCCCAGGGAACCTAGAGAGGAAACTAGTTTAGGCAGGTTTGAATTCAGATATCTTCATATGGATGTGCATGATATTTCAGTTCCATTTTAGTATCCATTTTTTAGTTTGCTCTAATTACATTTTACTTTGATAGCTGTAAGAAAAGCAAAACAGAGAATGAAGCATGAGTAGCAAAATTGAGCAGGTGTTACTGTTCCTCTTCTCATAGCTCAGTTACTCATTGAAGCATCTTTCTGGATTGTTAATATTTGCTGTTTTAAAAATAAGCCTTTCATAAACATTCATAATATCACTCAGCACCAAAGCCTGACTGGCTGTGTGACCTTGGGCAAATTACCTTTCTAATGGGGCGCCTGGGTGGCTCAGTCAATTAAGCATCTGCCTGTTCCATCCCAGGGTCCTGGGATCGAACCTCACATCAGACTCTCTGCTCAGTGAGGAGCCTGCTTCTCCCTCTCTCTGCCTGACTCTCTCTTCTCTCTTTCTGTCAAATAAATGAATAAAGTCTTTTTAAAAAATTACCTTTCTAGGGGTGCCTGGGTGGCTCAGTGGGTTAAAGCCTCTGCCTTCGGCTCAGGTCATCTCAGGGTCCTGGGATCAAGCCCCACATGGGGCTCTCTGCTCCGCGGAGAGCCTGATTCCTCCTCTCTCTCCCTGCCTGCCTCTCTTGCATACTTGTAATCTCTGTCTGTCAAATAAATAAATAAAATCTTTAAAAAAAAGTATTTAAAAATTACCTTTCTAAGCTTCAGTTTCATCATATAACATTTACCTCCTAAGGCTGTTAAGAAAAGTAGAAGAGGGGCGCCTGGGTGGCTCAGTGGGTTAAAGCCGCTGCCTTCGGCTCGGGTCATGATCCCAGGGTCATGGGATCGAGCCCCGCATCGGGCTCTCTGCTCTGTGCACAGCCTGCTTTCTCCTCTGTCTCTCTCTGCCTCTCTGCCTACTTGTGATCTCTGTCTATCAAATGAATAAATAAAATCTTTAAAAAAAAAGTAGAAGAGATAACATAAAACCCATCATATTTCAGGTACTCAATAATACTAGTTCCCTCCATTACTTTTCTTTCACCTTAAAAAAGAACTTTTGGGGGGCACGTGGGTGGCTCCGCCTGTTAAACATCTGCCTTAGGCTTGGGTCATGATCCCAGGGTTCTGGGATCAAGCCCTGTGTTGGGCTCTCTGCTCAGCAGGGAGTCTACTTCTCCCTCTCCCTCTGTGCTCTCATTCTTTCATTCTCTCTCAAGTAAATACATAAAATCTTTTTAAAAAATTAAAAAATAAATTAAAAAATAAAGTCAGTACCACAATATTAAGAAGACTCTGAAATAGAGAAGGTAGTTATTGTATAATTATCAGAACAGAGTATTTTTTAAAATATTGTTTTCTTGTTATTTGTACTCATTGTAGAGGATTGTAGAGGAGATACAGAAAAAGATAAATAAGAAAATTTAAAATAAAACAATCTCACTATCAAGAGTTTGTGATTATTAATTTTGGTATTTACAGTCCTTTTCTCTTTTTATTAAGCTTTTTAATTCCAGTATAGTTAACATACAGTGTTATATTAGTTTCAGGTATGGAATATAGTGATTCACCAATTCTATAGATTATTCAGTGCTCATCACAGTAAGTGTACTCTTTAATCTCCCATCATGTATTTAACCCATCCCCCAACCCACCTCCCCCCTGGTAACCATCAGTTTGTTCTCTATAGTTAAGAGTCTGTTTCTTGCTTTGTCTCTTTCTTCTTTTTTCCCCTTTGCTCATTTGTTTCCTTTCTTAAATTTCACATATGAGTGAAATCATATTGTATCTGTCTTTCTCTGACTGATTTCACTTAGCTGTATGCTCTGTAGCTGCAAACATGTTGTTGCAAATGATGAGATTTCATTCTTTTTTATAGCTGGATAATATTACACCATATATATATGTATATATATACATATATATATGATATCTTTATCCATTCATCTACCTATGGACACTTGGGCTGATTCCATTTTTTGGCTATTGTAAATGCTGCAGTAAACATAGGGATGCATGTATCTCTTTGTATTAATGTTTTTGTATTTTGGGGGGTGAATACCTAGTAGTGTGATTACTGGATTATAGGGTAGTTCAGTTTTTAACTTTTTGAGGACCCTCCATGGTGTTTGCTACAGTGGCTGCACCAGTTTGCTTTTCCACCCATAGTGCACAAGGGTTCCTTTTTCTCCACATCCTGACCAACACTTGTTTCTTACATTTTTTATTTTAACCATTCTAACAGGTGTGAGGTGGTATCTCATTGTAGGTTTTTGCATTTCTCTGATGATGAGTGATGTTGAGTATCTTTTCATGTGTCTGTTGACTGCCTGTATGTCTTCTGCCCATTTTTAATTAGATTGTTTGAGGGTTTTTGGTGTTAAGAGTTGTATCAGTTCTTTATTTATTTTGGATACTAATCCTTTAGCAGATTTGTCATTTGCCAATATCTTCTCCAGTCTTTTTTCTGCGTCCCCCCATTTTGGGAAAAAAAGAAAAAGCTTCTCCAAAGTATTCCCTGCCCAACTATCATCCTTCCTTTCAAAGGTTTCACATCCAGATTTTTAAAAGCCTTCCTCTCCCTCTTGGTCCCATTTTTTTCTATGAAATCTTTTCTCAGGAAATATGTCAAGGTTTTCCTGGACAGTAAACCCAACGTGTATTTTGAAGTCTTTTTGTTTGTTTGAAATCTCTAAGTAGTAGTCTTCATTACAAATCACTCCTTTAGGGCGCTTGGATGGCTCAGTTGTTGGGCGGCTGCCTTTGGCTCAGTCATGGGATCAAGTCCCGCAATGGGCTCCCTGCTGAGCAGGGAGCCTGCTCCGCCCCCCACTCCCACTGCTCGTGTTCCTGCTCTTGTTGTCTATCAAATAAATAAATAAAATCTTAAAAAAAAAAAAGGAATTATAAAACAAACAAACAAACAAAAAACCCCAAAAAACAAATCACTCCTTTATTCTTGAAATGTCTTTTCATTATCACTTGTGATTTTGCTTTTATTTCTTTGGTCATTTCTTTTTTTTTTTTTTAAGATTTTATTTATTTATTTGGCAGACAGAGATCACAAGTAGGCAGAGAAGAAAGTAGAGAGAGAGAGGAGGAATCAGGCTCCCTGCTTAGCAGAGAGCCTGATGTGGGGCTCAATCCCAGGACCCTGGGATCATGACCTGAGCTGAAGGCAGAGGCTTAACCCACTGAGCCACCCAGGTGCCTCACTTTGGTCATTTCTTATCCGCCTTTATGGGATCCTTCATGTAAATTTATTCTTTAAAAATTTTTTATTCTTATAGGTTCTGTCATGAGTCCTTTTCTCTTGATGATTTCAACCATTCCCATAGCTTCAGGTGCTTTCTCTGTTGATGATTTCAAAATCTCTTTCAAATTTCTCTCAGGGCTTCAGACCTATATATATCTGTACCTGGGCATGTTTACTATTTGGGTGCTTCTGAGGTAACTCAAACAGCATACCCTAAGTTGACTTGAATCCTTCATCTCTTTCCCTCCTACAAACAAAAGTTGATACCTCCCTCTGGCTTTCCTACCATCTACACCTTGACTCAAGCTGGAACTGGGACTCTCCAATGACTCCTCTTCTCAACCACTGTATCCAGTCACTTTCCCTAGTATCTCTTGAGTCCCTCTACATCTCTCTTAATTTTTTTCCTCATTTATTTCCATGTGAGGTAACTTGAGATTTCACATATATAGTTGTCTTCCATTGGAATATAAGTTCTATAAAGATAAGGATTCTCGGGACACCTGGGTGGCTCAGTGGGTTAAGCCGCTGCCTTCCGCTCAGGTCATGATTCCAGGGTCCTGGGATGGAGTCCCACATTGGGCTCTCTGCTCGGCAGGGAGCCTGCTTCTCCCTTCCCCGTTCTGTCTGCCTCTCTGCCTACTTGTGTGTTCTCTGTCTGTCAAATAAATAAATAAAACCTTTAAAAAAAAAAAAAAGATAAGGATTCTCATATGTTTTGTTCATTGCTGTATCCTCTATTCCTAGAAGTTTGGCACACAGAAAGTACTTAACCAATATTGCTTAATGAAAAAATAATCCCCAAAGTAACTATACTAGTCTAAGATTTATTATGTAGATCATTGAATCAACATTTAACTGGTCTTCCTTCACGAGTTAATGCTTTTCCAGTTAATTGCCCACATTGAAACCAGAGTGAACTTTCTAAAATTTAATTATGCCATATTCTGTTTTAAAATCCATCAATTACTTTTCATAGCCCTCAGGATAAAGTTCCAACTCCCTATTTTCATTTAAAAAGCCCTTCATGGGGCGCCTGGGTGGCTCAGTGAGTTAAGCTTCTGCATTCAGCTCCGGTCATGGTCTCAGGGTTCTGAGATGGGGCCCCGCATCGGGCTCTCTGCTCAGCAGAGAGCTGGCTTCCCCCTCTCTCTCTGCCTGCCTCTCTGCTTCCTTGTGATCTCTCTGTCAAATATATATATAAAACCTTAAAAAAAATCTTTAAAAAAAATAAAAAGCCCTTCATGAACTGAAATCCATCCCACTTTGAACTTTGGGTTCTAGTCATATTGAACTTCTGTTATTTGCACATATGTACCATGCTTTTTTACCTCTAGACTTTGCACATTTTGATTGTGTTCTCTGGAACACATTTACTTTTTCCTTGCTTTGGTTGATTCCTAATCCTTAAGGCCTTACTCAGTTAAAAGGCATATCTTTAAAGAGCTCTCTTGACAAGTACCACATGTTCTCATGGCTCCCTGTATTACTATTTTCATAGTAGTTATCTAGTTTATTGTAAATGCTTATTTAATTTCCTAGTTCTACCTCTAGAATGTAGCTCCTTGAGCAAAAACAACGTCTCTGTTTTCTTAGCACCTAGCACATAGTAGATGCTCCATACTTTTATTTTATTTATTTATTTTTTTAAAATATATTTTATTTATTTATTTGACAGAGATCACAGGTAGGCAGAGAGACAGGCAGAGAGAGAGGAGGAAGCAGGTTCCCTGTGGAGCAGAGAGCCCGATGTGGGGCTCAATCCCAGGACCTGGGATCATGACCTGAGCCGAAGGCAGAGGCTTTAACCCAGTGAGCCACCCAGGTGCCCCATGCTCCATACTTTTAAAACAAAGTATGAGACACAGGTACACTTACTCTTACACGTACACATCTATACAGTCCGAATTATTCATGGATTCTGTATTTGTGAATTTGGCTACTCTAGCATAATTAATTTGTAACCCCCAATCAGCACTTTTAGCACTTCACAGTCATTTATGGTCATGTGCAGAGTCAAAAATGTGAATTGCCTGACATAACATTCCCACGGAGGTCAAATAAGGCAACACTGTCTTCTATTTTTTTTTCCATTAACGTATAGTGTATTATTTGCCCCAGGGGTACAGGTTTGTGAATCATTAGGCTTACACATTTCACAGCACTCACCATAGCACATATCCTCCCCAGTGTCCATAACCCAGCTATCCTATCCCTACTCCCCCACCCCCCAGCAACCCTCAGTTTGTTTCATGAGATTAAGAGTCACTTATGGTTTGTCTCCCTCCCAATCCCATCTTTTTCCTTCTCTACCCCCATGATCCCCTACCCTGCCTCTTAAAATCTTAAATTCCCCATATCAGAGAGATCATATGATAATTGTCTTTCTCTGATTGACTTACTTCACTCAGCATAATACCTATTTCTAGTTTCATCCATGTTGTTGCAAATGGCAAGATATATATATTTGATATATATATATATCATATCATATATATGATATATCAGATATATCATATATATACATATATATTTGATATATGTGAGATATATATATATCTCACATCTCCTTTATTCATTCATCTGTTGATGGACATCTAGGTTCTTTCCATAGTCTGGCTATTATGGACATTGCTGCTATAAAATTCGGGTGCATGTGTCACTTCAGATCACTACATTTGTATCTTTAGGTTAAATACCCAGCAACACTCTTTTTGTTTTAGTCCTCACACTATTAACAATTATCCTTTATGTCACAAAATTAGTGCCACTTTTCCTCACATTTTTGTACTTTTTGTTCTCAATTTTGCTATATAAAATGGCTCCCAAGCATAAGCTGAAGTGTTGGCTTGTGTTCTTAAACCCAAGAAGGCTGCATTGTGCCTTATAGAGAAAACGTGTATTAGATTATCTTCATTCAGACATAAGGTTGGCCTGGAGTTCATTGTTAATGAATGAAAAATATATATGTGTGTTTAAACAGAAACACACATAAAACAAGGTTATGTGTTAGTTGGTTGATGAAAATACTATGACCAGAAGTTCTCAGGAACCTGTTTATCCCCTCTAGGAGAAATAGTTCAGTATTTGCTAATTCAGTATTACACTGACCTTATAGAATATAACTGCCGTAAATAAGGAGAATTGACTGTATATGTAGTTACAAAATTGTGTTCAACTATTTGTAATATTTCATAATTTGCTTTCATGTCCCTAGTAAAAATAATGGGCCTTTATCTCGTAATATATGTTATGTTATTAAGTAAGGATAAAAACACCTATGTGCATTCTTAAATATTTGTATAAGCATGGAGACAAATATGGCTGATATACATCAGG
>ML105016.1:34185-65071 GCA_003697995.1 Taxidea taxus jeffersonii | reverse complement strand
ATTTTATTTATTTATTTAAGAGACAGCAGAAGTAGGCAGAGAGGCAGGCAGAGAGAGAGGAGGAAGCAGGCTCCCTGGTGAGCAGAGAGCCCGATGTGGGGCTCGATCCCAGGACTCTGGGATCATGACCCGAGCCGAAGGCAGAGGCTTTAACCCACTGAGCCACCCAGGCGCCCTAGAATAGCCTACTTTTGAGTATTAAGTTAAACAATTAACTTACTTTTAGTGTCTTTTATCTTCAAAAATGATACTTCTAATTAAAAGTTCTAACAGGCTTCTTCATTCAGAGTAATAGTCATTGCTTTCATGAGTTCAGCATTTTTGAATGTTACCGGTTTAGAATTAATTCATAAAACTTACTGAAAGAATTTTTTCCTATAGAGTTAGTTTGAGATAAGTGGTTAAAGAGAGAAACTCTATTCTTGTTCATTGAATGATACTAATGTACTTTTTTTTTTTGTTATTATTTATTTATTAGAGAGAGAGACAGAGAGAGAGAGTGAGCACAGGCAGACAGAGAGGCAGGCAGAGGCAGAGGGAGAAGCAGGCTCCCTGCCGAGCAAGGAGCCCGATGGGACTCGATCCCAGGACGCTGGGATCATGACCTGAGCCGAAGGCAGCCGCTTAACCAACTGAGCCACCCAGGCGTCCCTAATGTACTTTTAAATAGTAAGAAAATGAGTGAAAATTCTTTGTTTTGGATTCCTAGTAGGCTGGATTTGAAAACAGAAAATTGGATTTAATGAATAGTATCCTATGCATTGATCTACCCTGTGCTTATAATGGGAGCTGATATTCCTAACTTAGAAAATGTTGGCTGGAATGTTACAGCATTTAAACAAAAGTTTATGTGGTAGAAATCGGGTAAGATAGGAAAATTTGGAAATTGTTCTAGGTAAGCTGGGATGAGTAAATTTAGGCATGGTTTTTCACTTTATTTTCTGTAACTCTTAATAAGATAACATCATCATAAAACACCTCATTTTCTTCTTTGTTCACAAGAAAACTTAAATGACAAGTAATAAAAAACTTTTGTGTATTTTGAAAATGACTTAATTTACATTTACAATTGGCTTTTTGAAACCTATATTGTATTTGCATTAAGGTTATACATTTCACATGTTAATTATGTATGTACTTAGTCATAAATAGATACAGGTATAGACATCTCAGCTATCTGTTTATATAGTAAGATTTTTACTTCACTGTTCATTTTGAAAATTTTCAATAGTTCTATATTTCTGATTATGGGTGGCTTATTAGTGATTTATTTGTAGAGTGGAAGACTAGTTGTATTCTCTGTTCCTGAGATGGCCTGGCCTTGCTTAAGTGTGTTGCTCCATTAATATTCATTAAATGGATAAATAACCAGTACTTGTACAGTAAACTGAGAATTGGCTTTTGGGAGATGTGGGCTTTTTCAAAAAATCTTGATTCATATCAATGTAAAAAAATTTAAGGAAACTGATTTTATAACCTGTTGTTTTGAATAGTAACTTTTTTAGGTATGTTAAGTATTTTCGATTATCTGAAGGGAGTATTTTTAACAAAATACTTTAAAAATAATTTTTAATTAGTGGCATTGTCAAATTTTACATTTCTGCAGGCATAGTTAATCACCTTAGCCTTTTAAGAATTAATGTTGAAATTTAATTGCTTAGGTGAATTTGATTATGCCAGTTTTAATTTTCAGATTCATCTTGAAAATGTTAGTAAAAATAAATTGAAGAAAACATGCAAAAAGCTTATGTGATAAAATAAAATTTTATGGAACATCCCCAGTGTAATAATACATGATCGCATGTATTTTGATGAGATTATCAGATTATTTCATCGTTTGTTTATAGGCGTATTCTCCATTCTAAAGGGGAGCTAAGTGAAGATAGACATAAACAGTATGAGGAATTTGCTATGTCATATCAGAAGCTGCTGGCAAATTCTCAATCCTTAGCAGACCTCTTGGATGAAAATATGCCAGATCTTCCTCAAGACAAACCAACACCAGAAGGTAAGATAGCCCTAAAAACATTGTGATTTTTCAGTAAGCATTATTACTTGTCTTTACTTTGTCAGGTATATAGTATTGAAAATTTAAGTTTTAAACATGCCTTTTAAATGTTTTAAATGAAGAAGTACAGTATTAAGATCTAATAAGGACTTTGAAAAGCTGTTATTTGAAACACTCCCATGAATGGAAAAGGCTTTGCACTCAGAGAACAATAATTAACTCATATGATTTTACGATGCAGTCCTTCAGGTTCTATTATATGTTATCTTTGAAATATATCCAATAGGGGCCTCTTTTTTTTTTTTTTGAGATTTTATTTATTAGAGCAAGCACATTGCAGGGGCCAGGGAGGAAAAGAGCAGGAGGGAGAGGGAGGGGGAAAGAATCTAAGAATCTCAAGCAGACTCTGTACTGAGCGTAGAGTGGGTCACTACGCTAGATCCCACAACCCTGAGATCATGACCTGAGCGAAAACCAAGAGTTGGACACTTAACCAACTGAGCCACCAGGTACCTCCAGCAGGGGCCTGTCTTAAACCATAGTTGGGGTTCTAAAAGGATTCACTTTATTTTTCATAAAGTGGAATGGATTTTTGGGATTCTAATATTTTTAATATTTATTTTTAATCTATTTGTTTTGAATGGTATAGTATCTTAAATTGTTATTTAGAATTAAAAGTTACCTTACAGTTTTGTGAGATAAATTGTTTATCATTTTGTGAGATGAGTTGTTTTCCATACTATTCCAAAGATGTTTTAAAGTTCCATTTTGATTGTTCTTAGGTTGGTAGGGCTCTTAATACATTAATCTGTCACATCAACTACTTTATATAATAATTATATTTATGTTAGTAGGTGTGTTAATGTGTTATTAATCTTCAAGCTATCTGGCAATCCTGGTCACTTAAAATATTTGAGAGTAAAGTATTTGTAAGATAGCCTTTTATAATACCAAAAGAGATTTTGTATTTTACATCTCAATAAGAAATACCTATTGTATAGTGTGAATGTGTTTATTTTGTTAAATTTATATATAATCATGTGTATAATGCCTACTAATTTTTATATCCTTTCATCAGTGAACCTCAAACTTTTTGGTTTTTTAAAAGAAGTTCCACTGTATAATTTGTGTTTGTTTTAATCTAGTAGGCTTCTTGGAACTTTTCAGTATATTTATTATATTTTAGAACTAAAATCTTTGATATTGTTTGGCATTGCTTTGGTATTTATTTCTACTGAAATTTAAGGTAGTTTTTCTTTTAATGTTAAATGACTTGAAAAGTATTTTTAGGCATTTTCCAGAGATAACAGGCCAACACAAAATTCTGTCTGTCCTCAATTTTAAAAGCGATTTTAACCAGGTATAGAATTTTAGGGTGACATTTTTTCTTTCAATACTTTTTTTTTTTTTAACATATGGTGTATTTTTTCTCTGGCTGCTTTAAAATATCTTAATTATGATGTTGCTAGGTGTGTTTTTCTTTACATTTCTTGTGCTTGGGTTCATTGGATTTCCTGAATCTTTGGGTTTATAATTTTCATCAAATTCGGAGAATCCTGACCCTTGTTTCTTCAAATATATTTTCTGTTACTCTTCCACCTGCTACAGAGATGCAGTTATAACTATGTTAGGTGGTTTGAAGTTGTCCTTTTTATTCTCTAATACTTTTTTCTCTGTGTTTTTTTGTGTTGGATAGTTTCTATTGCTCTGTCTTCAAATTCACTAGTCTTTTATTTTATAGTGTCTAATATACTATTAATCTTTTTTTAAAAGATTTATTTAAGAGGGAGAAAAAACACAAATGGAAGGGGCAGAGGGGGAGAGGGAGAGAGAATCTCAAGCAGACTCTGTGCTGATCGCAGAGCCTGACATGGTGCTTGATCTCACAACCCTGAGATCATTACCCGAGCTGAAACCAAGAGTCCGATGATCAACTGACTGTGCCACTCAGGTGCTCCATATTATTAATATTATATAGAGATGTAATTTTTATTTCTAGAAGCTTGTTATTTTCCATGGTCTCAAACATGCTTAGTCTATCTCCTATCTTGTTGAGTATGTGAAATATAGTTAGAATATCTGTTTTAATGTTCTTATTTACTAATTTTATCATATATGTCATTTCTGTGTTGGTTTTTAATTAAGTGATTGATCTTTTCTACAGCTCTTGTGTTTTTCCTACATTTTGCTTTTTTTTTTTTTTTAAAGATTTTATTTATTTATTTGACAGATCCCAAGTAGGCAGAGAGGCAGGCAGAGAGTGGGGGGAAGCAGGCTCCCTGCCAAGCAGAGAGCCCAGTGCGGGGCTCGATCCCAGGACCCTGAGATCATGACCTGAGCCAAAGGCAGGCTTAACCCTCTGAGCCACCCAGGTGCCCCATACATTTTGCATTTTTCATCATGTTTAAATTGGATAACTGCTGGATAGTTTTGTATTCTTAGAAATATCATTGACCTTCATTCTGGGGCACAGTTAAGCTATTTTAAGCAATTTTACCCTTTTCGGGTTGGCTTTGTTAGTTGGAATCAGAGCAGCCTTTAGTCTAGGGCTAATTTTCTCTATTATAGAAGCAATATCCTTCTGTACTCTATTTGATGTCCCATGAATTGGAATATTCATCGTAGTTACTTTCCCAAACTTAACTAGTTCCCTCACACATAGGGGCTGATCAGTATTCTGCTGAACATTCAGGAGGAGTTCTCTACTGATCTTTAAGATCTGTCTCTGTGCTTTTTTTCTCTGTGGTACTCTGTCCTGCAGTATCTGGCCACATGGGCTAAAGTCTTGCCATACTCTCAGCTTCTGTTGTTCTCATCTCACGAAGACTTCTGGGGTCTGCTTTACTTCTCCCTTACTTGGCTATATCCTGGAAGATTTTATCAGGCAATAAGCTATAGGAGTTAATTGTAGGGCTCAGGTTTTTTGTTTCTTCTCTCTAGGAATCACTTATATACATGTTTGTTTCTCTGTGACATGCTGGTTTGAATCCTTTACCCCTGCCTTTACTTTTTAATCAAGTATTTATCTATTTTTAATTAAGGTATAAAAGCACTTTGCATATTTAAGAAATTATTCTTTGTCATATGCATTGAAAATAGTTTCCTGGGGTGCCTGGGTGGCTTAGTGGGTTAAAGCCTCTGCCTTCAGCTCGGGTCATGATCCCAGGGTCCTGGGATCGAGCCCCGCATCGGGCTCTTTGCTCTGCATGGGGACCGCTTCCTCCTCTCTCTCTGCCTGCCTCTCTGCCTACTTGTGATCTCTGTCTGTCAAATAAATAATAAATAAATAAAATCTAAAAAAAAAAAAAGAAAATAGTTTCCTGTGATTATCTACTGCTTTTCGACTTTGTAGCATTTTTATGCTTCTCAGAAGTTCATTTTTTCATAATTTATAATTACTGTGCAAATACATTTTCATATATGTAAAATATTCATGGATATTATAGAGTAGAAAGTGAAAGTCTTCTGTCTTATGCATTCTATTTTCCAAGCTATCCATGGTTAACAGGTTAATATGCCTCTATCCAGACTTTTTAGTACAAAATACATATGTAAAATACATTATCAGATATCGATACATAGCTTTCTTGTTTATTTATGTAGCATGTTATTTTGTATTAACTTTTCTATTTCGATAACTTTTTTTTTTTTAATTTGACAGAGATCACAAGTAGGCAGAGAGGCAGGCAGAGAGAGAGAGGAGGAAGCAGGCTCCCCAGTGAGCAGAGAGCCCAATGCGGGGCTCGATCCCAGGACCCTGGGATCATGACCTGAGCCGAAGGCAGTGGCTTTAACCCACTGAGCTAGCCAGGTGCCCCTCAATAACATATTTTTGAAAAATTACTGAATTCAGATAGATATGCTTGATTCTTTTAGTGTCTCATTAATATTACAGAGTGTATAAATGCATTCTGTCATCCCTTATTGGTAGATATTTAGATTTTGTTCAGTTTTGCTCTGTTACAAACAGTGCTACAGTGAATATCCTTGTAAATCTTACTTCACATTTTCTTTTATTTCTTTGGTATAGATTACTGGAGGGAATCTTACAGGGTCAAAGATTATACTTATCTTAAATTTTGATAGATACTGGGGCGCCTGGGTGGCTCAGACAGTTCAGTGCCTGCCTTTAGCCCAGGTCATGATTCCAGAGTCTGGTATTGAGCCCCATGTGAGCCGCATGTCAGGCTCTGCACTGAGGGGAGCCTAATTCTCCATCTCCCTCTGCCTGCTGCTCACCTGCTTGCGCTCTTTATCTCTCTGTCAAATAAGTAAATAAAATGTTAAAAATAAAATAAAATAAATATTGATAGATACTGACAGATGACATCTCCTTAATGCTGTGTTAATTTATACTCTAGATAAGAGAGTGCTTATTTCCCTGTGGGCTTGTCAACATTTGCTTATATCAGTCTTTTAAACATAATCTAATGTGTTGCAGTGATAAATGTTAGTTTTATTTAACATTATCCTTTTTAGTATTGAGGTTAAGGTTCTTTCCATATGGTCTTTTACTTAGCCTGTTCAGAGGCTTTATCCATTTTCTATTGGGATTTTGGTCTTTGGTTGTAGGGCTCTTTATGTTATGAATATTAATTTCTTTCTATGACTATTGCCAGTATTGTCTTCTAGTTTGTTTGTCTTTGCTTTTGTGTATATTTTCATTGCACAAAAGTTATAAATGTATCAGTCTTTTATACTGTATGGGTTTAGTGCCCTGTGTTTAAATATATGTGCTGTAAGGCATATAGGAAGTGTGCTGGGGAGCCAGTGTTGTGTTGATTTTTGCACTTGGTCTTGTTTTGCTATGAAATGAATCATTTTCTTATTTTTTTTAAAGATTTTATGTATTTATTTGAGAGAGAGAGAAAAAGCATGAGAGAAAGGGGAGGGTCTGAGGGAGAAGCAGACTCCCTGCTGAGCAGGGAGCCTGCTGTGGGACTCGATCCTGGGACTTCAGGACCATGACCTGAGCTGAAGGTAGCTGCTTAACCAACTGAGCCACCCAGGCGTTCCTCTTATGGTTATTTTTAATCCATATGATCATTTTCCTACTTACAGTTTTAGTTAGGAGAGAAGCACAGTGAGAATAGATAAATTCACGAGTGATCTCATGATCATGAAGTTGGATATTAATTTTATTCTTCTGATTTTAAGAAGTTATAGTTGTATGTAAAAGACTGTGTGTGTGT
This sequence comes from Taxidea taxus jeffersonii, assembly GCA_003697995.1. Classification (NCBI taxonomy): domain Eukaryota; kingdom Metazoa; phylum Chordata; class Mammalia; order Carnivora; family Mustelidae; genus Taxidea; species Taxidea taxus. The sequence goes on along the minus strand of ML105016.1, from coordinate 57,871 downwards.
GTGTGTGTGTGTGCATGTACATGTGCAAATATTTGTGTGGTTTTCTACCATCTACTGAAATATCTTCATATTTTTTCTTCTTTCCTTCTGTTCTTATTCAGTTATTTATCACTTGACAGTTTATAGCAACCTGCCTTATACCATGGATCATACCAAAACTTAATTAAAAGCTTATAGTTTACTTCTGGGGCACCTGACTGGCACAGTTGGCAGAGCATTGAATTTTTTTTTTTTGAGAGAGGGAGAGAGAATGCATGCGCATGTGCGCATGCATGCGAGCGCGCGTGCGCGCGCGCACACACATACACACACACACACACACACACACACACACGAGTGGGGTGGGGGCAGAGGGAGAAGCAGACTCCCCACTGAGCAGGGGAGCCTGACACAGGGCTCGATCTCAGGAACCTGTCGTCCTGACCTGAGCTCAAGGCAGATGCTTAACCCCTGGAGCCCCCCAGGCACCCCAGAGAGCATGTGACTCTTGATCTCAGGGTTGTAACTTTGAGCCCCATATTGGGTACAGGGATTGCTTAAAAAAAATCTTAAATATTTTTTGGTTTACTAATGAAGATAATTGTGATATAAGTGGTACAGAGGGTTGGGAGTCATAAAAAAAATGCTTTATGGGACATGTGAATATTTTAGGAATGGCCAGGCTTATATATTTCTTATATAAGAGAAAAAGCATCTTTCTCATATGTTGTCATCTAGTCTGTCTTGATTTGATATTAAAGATGATTATATGAACAGTTCAGAGTGTTTGTTGATTGAAGAAGCTTCTGTTAATTGAAATACTCCAGATTCATCAGTTGTAAAATTGAAAATCTCTTGTTACATAGTTTTGCATACTACACCTGAAATGGTTTTAATTTCCTCTGGCTTATTTTATTGTAGAGCATGGGCCTGGAATTGATATTTTTACACCTGGTAAGCCTGGAGAATATGACTTGGAAGGTGGTATATGGGAAGATGAAGATGCTCGGAATTTTTATGAGAACCTCATTGATTTGAAAGCTTTTGTTCCAGCCATCTTGTTTAAAGATAATGAGAAAAGTTGTCAGAATAAAGATTCCAACAAAGATGATTCCAAAGGTAAATTCTAGAGGATACATTTTTACATTAAGTGCTATAAAAATTAGTTTCAAATTAGGATTTGTAAAAGTATTTTTTTAGTTACTAGTTTTGCAGTATGAACATTGAGTCATTAGATTAAATGAATAACAGAATAACATGGAATGGAGCATGAAAGGGTGATAGATGACATAGTTTCAACAGTACCAAAACATTTATGTTAATGTGAAATAATTTGAAAATGTTTGTTTATAATGTAATGAGTTCATGTGAGATCTTGGCAAGAGCTGAAATTCTCCCAGTTGGAGAATTCTTCCAGTTAGGAGAAGTGTCAGTTCTGTGGTGCTCTTTACCTATAAGACTCTTTCTAGGGCAGATAACCCTAGCTCTTTGTGAAGGAGAGTTAATTTAGAGAAATCACAAGCTTTGAGATCATTAACATGGTGGAAGGTCCTGAATACCAGTCACACCATGTTCTCTAAAGGGAATTCTGCCAAACTAGAGATGGAGGGGAGATGGGAGGGAATGGTGGCAGGGATTTGTAGAGATAGCGGATAATTTTTTTTAAATGTACTTTTGTAATCTGATATATTTATTAGGGAACTCATGTAAAAAAATAATAGCTAGTAATTTTGCGTAATAATCACTTCATGGCAAACATCATTTTAGTACTTTGTAAGTAAAACATTGTTTAATTCTCTTAAAAACCCTGTGAGGGGCGCCTGGGTGGCTCAGTGGGTTAAAGCCTCTGCCTTCGGCTCAGGTCATGATCCCAGGGTCCTGGGATCTAGCCCCACATCGGGCTCTCTGCTTGGCAAGGAGCCTGCTTCCCTTCCTCTCTCTCTGCCTGCCTCTCTGCCTACTTGTGATCTCTGTCTGTCAAATAAATAAATAAAATATTAAAAAACAACAACAAAACCCTGTGAAGTGCAGCTACCGTTACTGTCCCTGTTTTCAGATGAGGAAACTGGCACGAAAGTGTTGAGTACCCAGGGTTAAGAAACTTACACAGCTGGTAACTGGTGGATCTGAAATTTCAGCCTTGTTAATGAATGACTTGGGCCCTAAATTTCTGTGTTAACACTGCTTTTTGAGTTACGTTAAGATTAGTAATTTACGTGCCTTACACTAAAAACTAAAAAGTAATATTCTTTGCTTTTGATGCAGGTATTATATAACACATACTTCTAAAACAGTCCATCATTCCTATACCCATGAAGCAGTTTCTCTCCGTTCCTCTCTTCCTCTAACCCTTGGCAAATACGAATTTGCATTCTCTTTTATGGATTTATTTTTAGTGTGTCATATAATTGGAGTCACAAAACATATGATCTCTTGTTTTTTTCTTAGCATCATGTTTTGGAGGTACATTCACATTGTATTTTTGTTAGTACTTTTCCTATTTATGGTTGAACTATATTTCATTTTCTGTATGTATCACATCAGTGGACTTTGAGGTTCTTATTTTTTTAGTTGAAGTATAGTCGACATAAGTTATATTAGTTTCAGGTGTACAACATTGTGATTAGACAGTTCTGTATGTTGTATGGTACTCACCACTGTAAGTGTAGTTACCATCTGTCACCATACAAAGCTATTATAATAACTACTGAATGGGAGAAGATACTTGCAAATGATATTTCTGATAAGGGGTTAATATCCAAAATATATAAAGATATATAAATACATAAAAATATATATAAATATATTATAAATGTATAATATAGAAAATATATAAAGAACACCTACAACTCAACACCAAAAAACCAAATAATTTGATTAAAACATGGGCAGAGGATCTGAATATACTTTTTTTGAAGAGACATATAGATGGCCAATAGACCATGAAAAGGTGCTCAATACCACAACTCATCAAGGAAATACAAATCAAAAAAACCACAGTGAGATATCACCTCCCACCAGTCTGAATCACTAGTATCAAAAAGACAAAAAATCAGAGGTGTTGGTGAGAATGTGGAGAAAAAGGGATCTTCATTATTGTTGGTGGGAATATAAGTTGGTACTACAAATAGAAAACAGTATGGAATTTCCTCAAAAAATTAAAGTAGAAATATCATACAATCCACTAATTCCACTATTGGGTATTTACCCAAGGAGAACAAAAACATTAATTTGAAAGGATATATGCACCCCTATGTTTATTGCAGCACTAAGTGCCTATTGATAGATGTGAATGGAAAAGAGGATATGGCATATATATAAAGTGAAATGTTAGTCATAAGAAAGAACAAAACCTTGGGCGCCTGGTGACTCAGTTAAGTGTTTGCCTTCCTCTCAGGTCATGATCTCAGGGTCCTGGGATGGAGCCCTGCATCTGGGCTCCCTGCTCAGCAGGGGGGTCTGCTTCACCCTTTGCCCCTGCCTGCCCCACTCCCTTCCCCCCCCCAACTTGTGTTCTCTCGCTCAGTCTCAAATAAATAAAATCTTAAAAAAAAAATAGAATAAGATCTTACTATTTGGGGGCACCTGGGTGCTCAGTGGGTTAAGCCTCTGCCTTCAGCTCAGGTCATGCTCCCAGGGTCCTGGGATGGAGCCCCACATCGGGCTCTCTGCTCAGCAAGGAGCCTGCTTCCTCCTCTGTCTCTGCCTGCCTCTCTGCCTACTTATGATCTCTGTCTGTCAAATAAATAAATAAAATCTTAAAAAAAAAAAAAAAGATCTTACTATTTACAGCAACTTGGATGTTGTTGGATGGACCTAGAGAATATTATGCTACGTGAAATAAGGCTGACAAAGACAAATACCATATGATTTCACTTATATGTGGAATCTGAAAAACAAATGAAAAGAAAGAAAAAAAAAACCCAGAAACAAATTTATTAATACACCCAACAAACTGATGGTTGCCCAAGGGGAGGGATGCAGACGGAGGGATGACATAGGTGAAGGGGATTAAGAAATGCAGATTTCTGTGTTTAACTTTTAGAACTCTCAAACTGTTGTACAGTGCCTGGACCATGTTAACATTCCTACATTTCTCTACATCCTTAACAACACTTGTTGTTTTATGATTTTTTTTCCGACAGCCATCCTAGTGGATGTAAAGGTGGTATTGTAGTTTCGATTGTGTTTTCCTAATGACTAGTGTTGTTGCATATCTTTTTATGTGGTTGGTGACCATTTGCATATCTCTTTTTAAGTCCTTTATTTTTTAACTGAGTCATCTTATTGTAAGAATTTTAAAAATATTCTGGATATTAGACCCTTATCAGATTTGCAGATATTTTTCCCACTCCAAAGATTGTCTTTTTACTTTCTTGATAATGTCCTTTGACACACAAAAACTTTTTTTAAAAAAAATATTAGACTTCAGGGACACCTGGGTGGCTCAGTGGGTTAAAGCCTCTGCCTTTAGCTCAGGTCATGATCCCAGGGTCTTGGGATCGAGTCCCGCATTGGGCTCTTTGCTCAGCAGGGAGCCTGCCTCCTCCTCACTCTCTGCCTACTTGTAATCTCTGTCTGTCAAATAAATAAATAAAATCTTTAAAAAAAATATTAGACTTCATTTTTTAGAGCTAAAGTTTTAGGTTCACAGCAAAATTAAGCTTAAAGTATGCAGTTCCCGTATCCCCCATCCCTCCACACACACACAGCATCCCCACTGTCAGCATCCCCACCACAGTGGTGCATGTGTTACAGGTGACTTATGTAGTAACATATCACCCAAACACCTGAAGTTTTTAACTGAAAGCTTTTTTTTTTTTTTAAGATTTTATTTATTTATTAGTTAGAGAGAGAGCAAGCACAGGCAGACAGAGAGGCAGAGGGAGAAACAGGCTCCCTGCCAAGCAGGGAGCCCGATGTGGGACTCGATCCCAGGACGCTGGGATCATGACCTGAGCCGAAGGCAGCCGCTTAACCGACTGAGCCACCCAGGTGTCCCTGAAAGCTTTTTTTAAAGGATCAGTTTTGTTTTCTTTTTTCATAGGTAACATATATTTTAAATGGGGGATAGGGTGGTGCTGCATACTAATTGAAAGAAGAGTAATAACACAATTTATTTTTGTGACATCCTTATTTAGAATCTAAGTTCTAAAATATACTGAATGTGAAATGAAAAACAGGCTATTTTTTAAAATTTGATTTTTATTTAAATTTAGTTAACATATAATGTATTATTGGTTTCAGAGGTAGAGGTCAGCAATGCATCAGTCTTACATAATACCCAGTGCTCAGTACATTACATGCCCTCCTTAATGTCCATCTCCCAGTTACCCCACCCTCCACCCCTCTCCCTTCCTGAAACCCTTAGTGTTTCCTATGCTTAAGGGTCTCTTGTGGTTTGTCTCCCTCTCTGATTTCATCTTTTATTTTTTTCTTCTCTTCCCCTGTGATCCTGTTTTGTTTCTTAAATTCCACAGTGAGATCATATGATAGTTGTCTCTCTCTTATTAACTTATTTCGCGTAGCCTAACACCCTCTAGTTCCATCCATGTTGTTGCAAATGGCAAGATCTTTTTATCTTTTTGATGGCTGAGTAGTATTCCAAAAATTAGGCTACTTTTGTGCACACAATAGTTGAGGTCATCCTACGGTAAGAACGCCATAGGATGGTGGTACAGTATACTATATTGTGGTACCATAAAAATATAAAAACCTCTTGATTAATCTCAAAGATGTTCTTACCTTAAGATAAATTTTACTTTCTATTTTATGGAAAGTGGTGTTGAAATATTTGAAATGTTTCAGGAAGTATAAGGAAAAAAATATATAAAATGCTCATTTTAGATACCTACTGCTCAGTTTTGTCAGTTAAAGTTTCTCAGAAGGCATTTCCTCATATATATACAACTGAAACCCTGAGGAGTAGTTTCTAAAACATTAGTTACCTCAGTATTTCTTCCTGCCATGGTAGGTTTTTCATAGCATCATTCAAGTCTGACTTATTTGAAGGGTTCTCGTATTTGTTTTTCTTTGAGGTAGTGGCTTTAGGGTATCAACCTCTCTTGTGAGATAATGTACTGAGGGACATGGACGAGACAAATATGAGCATGTCTGTGGACTTACAGTCACATTAGTGGGGAGCACTTGGGCCTCAAAGAATTAGAATATGAAGGAAAATAGGAGTGGGGCTATAGGAAAAGTACAAAGAACTGTGGCAGTTGAGACAGTGGGGTTGGGGGCACCTGGGTGGCTCAGTCAGTTAAGCTTCTGACTCTTGATTTCAGGTTATGATCTCAGGGTTGTGAGATTGAGCCCTGCGCATGCAGCTCCTTGCTTAAAATGGAGTCAGCTTGGGATTCTCTCTGTCCCTCTCCCCCCCCCCCCCCCCCATATGCCACACACTCTCTCAAATATTTAAAAAGCAAAAACAAAAAAAAGTGGGGTTAGTAACCATGGTTGGGGATCAGATAAAACTCTGTGGCAGAAATAGACCTTTGTGACAGACTTTTTGAAACTTAACTTGGATTTTGACAAGAGATATTGAGGTAGACCTTCCAAGTAGAGAGAATGGCAAAAAAAAAAAGGACACAGAAGGTGGAAATTATCTAGTATACTTGGAGAGGAAATAAGGATCAAATAATTCATTCTGCCTTTTTAGAAGGTATAATAAATTAGGAGGGTAGTGAGAAATTCATTTGAACTGTCTTGCTACAGACTATGAGTATCATTTATTTGAAGTTTAAATAACATAGATGCACATTTGATTGATAGACAGCTTTTTGTTACTCTCTTTTGTTACTTTCTGTTAAAAGGTTACCCTGTCAGTGGTATGTAGGATAAATTAGAAATATGGTGTGGACCAGCAAATCTCTGTTTTAGTAATAATATAAGAGATCAATCCTAAGAACAGTATTATGAAAGGAGAAGGGGGAATATGGTCTTACATACAGAAATATGCCCAAGAACGAAGAGATCAAAATTGGTGACTAAGCAGTTGAACTTATTAAAAGAAAGAAAATGCTATTTTATTTGGTAGAGTTATTCTGTGGATAAAAAATTACTGGACAGTTTCTACTAGTAACTGGTTTGAACTTAAGGCATCTCTCTTTACCTTTCATTCTTTTTTTTTCTTTTTAAAGAGTTTATTTATTTGTTAGAGAGAGAGAGAGCACGCGAGCACAGGCAGGCAGAGAGGCAGGCAGAGGCAGAGGGAGGAGCAGGCTCCCTGCCGAGCAAGGAGCCCGATGTGGGACTCGATCCCAGGACGCTGGAATCATGACCTGAGCCGAAGGCAGCCGCTTAACCAACTGAGCCACCCAGGCGTCCCTTTACCTTTCATTCTTACCAGTAGGATAGAAATTAATCTTCCCAAACCCTGAAATCACCTCGAACCACTAACTTAAATACCTCTGTGTCTTTATACCTTACTTTCTCAGGTACCCTCACTGCCCCTCATCTGCCTCTTTTGAAACGTCTAGTCCCTTGCTTGGCTTCCTCAATTTTTAAAAATGTTTAAATTTTTGTTTATTTTTTTATTTTTTTGGCCTTCCAGTAGTTTCCACCTGCCGTCACTTACCTTCTTTTCTAGATTGCATGCTGCTATACATCTTTAATATTTCTCTTACACATTCTTTCTCCTTCTGTCTTTCATTCATACATGCCTGTCAAGTGCAGCCCTGGATGAACTCAGTCATCTGCCATATATTGATTTCTGTATCCAAACTGTTGAGTTCTCTTAGAGTTGATCATTTAGATAGCTTGATAACTTGATAAATTCATGGTCACCAATCTCAACCAGGTTCTCAGCACTGCGTGGAAACTTGACAGCATCTCTGTCTTTAGTTCCCTCTCCCGCACTCCATAACACATTTTCATTCTCTTTACAGTTTTCTTTCTGCTTCCCTCCTTAGAAGAAGATGATGTGCAATATAGTACTTCATAGAGAAGACGGAAGCCTTCAGATAGAATTCCCTCAACAGTGTACCCCTTCTAATTTATAAATCTGCTTGTTTAGGGCTTATACAATGTTTCTTCCCTGGGTGATAAGGTGAAATTCTCACCTTCTGTATAAGGCCAGGTCATCTTCTTGCTGAGTCTTATTTCTCTCTTTCTCCTGAACCCTGTTGCAGTCCATTATCCCTTTTTATTTCTTTGATACCGAATTCTGTCTCTCTTTCCCTCTCTCTACTGGATCCTTAATCTCAGTATTCAAACATATTCTCATCTTTAAAAAAACAAAACAGATCAAAGCAAATTGTGAATACTCTGAAACCTCCTGGGCCTCCCATCCTTTGTCAGCTACTGTCCTGTCTCTTTTTTATGTAGTCCTTTTGAAACACGCAGATTTTTCACTGTCTTACTTCCTCATTAGTCTGCTCCAATCTGGCTCCAGCCTCACCTCTACGCTGAAACTGTTTTTTGCCAAAATTACCAGTCACCTTCATTTTGCTGTATCTCATGGGCAGGTTCCAGTCTCTGTCTCATTTGATCTCTCAAACCATTCAACACAGTTTACTATTTCCTTTGTGGAGCATTTCCATTCCATGGCTTCTGTGGCACTAAACCTTCCTGTCTTCTCTGCTTATCTTCAGTTTCCACTTTCATTGGATCTTTTAAATATCAGTGTTTTTCAGGGTCGGATAGAAGAGGAAGGGGCAGTCACTGTAGTAATCAAGTCTGCTTATTTCAGCCTTTTACATGTATCTGAGATTGGTTTTGTTCTTACTCCTTCTATTCTAATCTAAAGAACTATGGTCCTTTAACGTGGGCCACTGTGTGATTCTTCCTCCCTGGCTGCCCTAGATTTGCTCTTGCTGCCTTCTGTACATTCTAAAAATTAATTTTACTCTCCTGTCTTTTAATGGCTTTACATTTATTTAGAAGATAATGTAAACTTGTTAACCTTGTCTCTTGGACCCTGCACAGTTTGGTGTAGGTCTTCCTCTCCAATATCTGATACCACATTATCCTTACTTTCTCTCCTTCTCAGCGTCTGCAACAGGATAGTCCTCTTGCTTCATGGCCTTTCCTTGTCATGTTTTCTGCTTGGAATCCTCTCTTCACCATACCCCTCTGACTCACTCGTGTATATTAATTTAATTTCCTTGGATAGATTATACATTTTTTTAAAGATTTTATTTATTTATTTGACAGAGAGATCACAAGTAGGCAGAGAGGTAGGCAGAGAGAGAGGGGGGGAAGCAGGCTCCCCGCTGAGCAGAGAGCCCGATGTGGGACTTGATCCCAGGACCCTGAGATCATGACCCGAGCCAAAGGCTGCGGCTTAACCCACTGAGCCACCCAGGTGCCCCTAGATTATACATTTCTTGAGAGCAAGAATCACATTTATGCTTTTTGTGAATGTTCAGCAGTTTAGCATAGTTTTGAATACATAGTAGCTGGTAGTAAATGTTGGTTTTTTTCATAGCCATAGACATCAGAGAATACTGGGAAATGAGTATATGCTCCATATGGGCAGGGGTTTTTAACTGGTGCAAAGTGGTATCCTTGTTGTTTAGAATAGTAGTTAGCATGTAAGAATTTAAGTGTTAGTTGAATGGAAGGGTAAATGAATGAGAAAACTGTCTCCAATAGAGGTAGCAGAACTAATCCATATTAGAGTTTTGATTCTTCCAAATATGGGGTGGGGTCACGTATCAGTAAAACATTTCTGCTTTTACTGCAAAAATTATGAGATTAGAGACTCTAAGAGAAGATGAGGCTGAGAAATATAGTTTCAGTGGACACCCTAAGTCTACTACTCTTTAAAGCATAAAGTCTTGAACTCAGGCTTTTTTGTTTTTTTTTTCATTTATGAAAATTTTCAAACACAAAAGTAAGGCTAATCCATTGAACATTATGGCAATATTGTTGAAATTGAGTTTACTTCCACTTTCATTTTTATCCTTTCTGTTGAGCCTTATTACCAACTCCTGGCCATTTCCCTTGGTTTTGTTGCATTTTTTAATTTTCTCTAACCCCTGACATCTGAATTATAAGGATGTTTCCCCCATGGGTCTTTTTACATCTGGTCTTTCTGATTTATCTTGTGTATTGTTGCTAAGTAAGTTTTCACATCACCTTACATTTAAATGTTATCTCCTGCTCATGACCCAGCAAAGCTCATACTGTGTAAAAGAGAAAGTCTGAACTTGTCATCATGGAGTTTGAGATCTGCCTTAATCTGAGTCCACTTTATCTAATCAACTTTATTTTCCTCTCTTTACCACAGATCCTCATGCCATGTATGTCTCCATCCATCTACCCACCCACCCATTCCTTCAGTTAATAGATGGCTTACAGAATCAAAGAAGTTATGGTCTTTGTTCTCAATGAGTGTACTATATTTTATAAAATCTGAGATTTTATAATATACTCAATAATATAATAATATACTCAAGTTTATTGCCAGGTATATATGTAGATTCTAAGACAAATGATGCAGATTTTATGAATTCTTACCTCTTTTTGTGACAGGATTTCAATATGACTTTTAATTCAGAGATAACTGATTCTTTGTTTTCAAATAGAGACAAAAGAACCTAAAGATAATAAGGAAGTACCAAATCCTGATGATTTGGAACTTGAGTTGGAGAACCTAGAAATTAATGATGATACCTTGGAGTTAGAGGGTGGAGATGAAGCTGAGGATCTCACAAAGAAACTTCTTGACGAGCAAGGTGAGTGTTATTTTGCTAATGATTTAATTCTTGATTAATTTTTATACATAGATCTCCTGCTTTACTCTTTTGTTCTCTATTTTCCTGTTCTTTCCAGGCCATCACTTTTTTGGAATTTGATTTGGAATAAAGACATAACATGTCCCATATAATGTGAATACACGCTTTAATGATCATCCAAATTCTCAATATCTTAATAGATATTTCTTTTGCATCTTTACTTGCTAGTTTGTCCTGAATTTACTTTAATTTATGGTATGATCTTTATAGTCTTAACATAAAAGTATTTGAAAGTTATTCTAAAATGGTTGAGAGATAAAAAGACAACGAGTAGATCAGTTTGTTATAATTTTATTTGTTTTTATAATTGAGTAATATTTTATATTTAGTAAAAAAAGTTATATTGTTAATTATTCCCTAATACTTCAGTTGAAAAAAAGTTATGTTGTTAATTATTCCCTAAATACTGCCTATTAGTTAAATTAGTTTAAGTGGTTAGGACTTTTTATTGAAGTACAGTTAACATACAATATATTATATTAGCGACAGGTGTATAATATGATTCAGTGATTCTCTACATTATCGATGCTCATCATGATGTCTACTTCTGATCCTCTTTATCTATTTTATCTGCCTACCCACCTGCCTCCCCTCTGGCAACCACCAATTCTCTGTATTTGAGAGTCTTTTATATTTGTCTCTTATTTTCTTTATTCACTTGTTTTGTTTCTTAAATTCCACATATGAATGAAATCCTATGTTTGTTTTTCCCTGACTTATTTCACTTAGCATTATACTCTTTAGGTCCATCTATGTTGTTGCAAATGGCAGTATCTCATTCTTTTTATGGCTGTTAGTAATATTTCATTTATATACATATATACACACACACACATATATATACCACCTCTTTATCCATTTATTAGCTGGAATTTTTTTATTAGAAGGATACCTTTTGTCAGTATTGCTTACTTCTCTATTGTCTTCATTGTTTCCTACTGCAGATTTTCTTTTTTTTTTTAAGATTTTATTTATTTGTCAGAGAGATAGAGTACAGGCAGGCAGAGTGGCAGGCAGAGGCAGAGGGAGAATCAGGCTCCCTGCGGAGCAAGGTGCCCGATGTGGGACTTGATCCCACGGCCCTGGGATCATGACCTGAGCTGAAGGCAGCCGCTTAACTGACTGAACCACCCAGGCGTCTCTACTGCAGATTTTCTTTTCTCCATGTCACGAACGGAGGGTGGGCATGGCTGGAGGCTGCCCTAGGCCCAGGTCCTATCACCTGTTAACATCAAAGGACAAGAGAGTCTCTCTCAGTGTCTAAACATAAGTGTCATGGAAGGATTTGGCTAGTGGTTGCCTGTGGCTAAGAGGAAAGCAATGTGCTGTGCTTTGGCTGTGCCCTTCCCTATCAGAATCTCATGGGTTGCCTTCAAAGGCAAGCAAGTGATGGGAGGGCTGTTATTACTTGAAGACACGGGGGCGGGATGCTCAGCAGATAAAAATAACAAATTTACTGTAAAACTACATGCAATTTTTGTTTGAGTTTTTGTGTCTAATGCAGAAGTTTGCCTTTTCATATTTGATACCTGAAAGCCTATAGTGTCTTTGGGTTCTGATTCTAGATATACCCCAAATATTAGGGTAATAGCTTCCATTTTTCATAAAAATGTTTTCATAAAAAGGCTTTCATTTTTTCATAAAAATTCCAGATTATCTATTTGCCAAATAACTTATAATTGAATGTTTCTATTCTTGTCTGTATTGTCTCTTTGTATTTTTTTAACCTATTTAAAAAATAATTTTATATTAGAACAAGAGGATGAAGAAGCCAGCACCGGATCTCATCTCAAGCTCATAGTAGATGCTTTCCTCCAGCAGTTGCCCAACTGTGTCAACCGAGATCTGATAGACAAGGTATAATTGTCATGGTTCAGCTTTATGCAAGCACATAGACCTTGTGGGATAGCTCTAATTAGGAATGCCTGTGGGTTTTGGACAGTTTTAGCCATAGGATGAACTATGTCTTCAAGTGGACTCTTATATGGGAATCTAAAATAAACATAGAAAATTGGAGCCAATTTGTACATGTTATCTTTTAGTGTGAAACTGTGTCTAGAATTGGCTTGATGCTTCTCCCCTTCATATAGGGACCCCACAGTTTGGAAAATATGGTTTTAGACCTGAAATTCTTAAAGTATGCTTTGTCATTTCCTGGAGTCTTCTGAGGTGCTTTCATGAGGTCTGTAAAGTTAAAACTCTTTTTATACCAAAACTAGCCCCCCCGCCCACTAGCCTTGCCTTTTTATTGTTTTTGACATTTGAAAAAGCAACTGGCAATTTAGCATGAGTGGGTGAAAACTGTACTAGTAGCCTTTGTATTCTTCGCTGCCATGTTTGCAATTTAAAAGAGAGTGCTACTTTCACTTAAGAATCTCCTTGATGACTATAAAAATTTGTGATTTTATTTCATTTCGATCTTTGAATGCACATCATTTTAATCTGAAAAAAAACGGGACTTTCATATAAGGCACTTCTGCTTTCTCAAGGTTGTCTTGGGAAAATCCAGTTGTGTGATTGAGTTGCAAGCTGAACTAGTTGCTTTTTTCATAGAATACTATTTTTACTTGAAAGAAGTGATGGACAAAATGTTTACTCAGACTTTGGTATTTAGCAGACAGTTTTCCAACATGAACAAGGTGATCCTGTCACTTCAAGGACAGCAACAAAGTATTACCAATGAATGAATTAGAGTTTTCAACAAAAGTTAGAATTTTGGGAAACTTAGGTCTACCATGACAAGCTTGATACCTTTCCAATTGTTTTCTGAAGAGATTCATTGATGAGACTTTCCTGATGAGATTGGCAATGATATTAAATAGTGTAATTTTAAATATATAAAATTATGTCTGTGGAAGATATGCATCACACAGTGACCCGTTGTTCTAAGTGACCACGAGACAGTGTTCACAGAATCTTGCTTGGATGTTAAAGATTCACTCAAAAGTGCAAGTTAGACCAGTGGATTTTAATGTAGCATGAAAAATTGATTTATATGGTTTTGGTTCCACATTGCAACTAACTGTTAGGAAACTACCACTTGTCAAGTTTTGGGGTAGTATCAGAGAATATCTACAATTAGTGGAAAGTATACTAAAGTACACCTCCCTTTTCTAGCTATGTATATATGTGAAGTTGAATTTCCTTTATTTACTTCATTCTAAAAAACAAAAATCCACATCATGACAGACTGGATGTATAAGTAGATACAAAAATCTAGCTGTTATCTAAAAAGGTACCACATTTGGCACTAAATTTTTTTCATCTTGAAAAGTATATAGTTATTTCCAAAAACAAGTAACAACTAATAGATTTATTGGTATTTTTGAGTGAAATGATATTTTAAAAGTCTCTCAATTTTAATTTCTAATACAGTAAATGATGATAAACGTAACCCATGTAAACAAAGTTCTTTCAGGTAAAGGGCTTTTGGAGACCCAAAGTTTGAAAACTTGCTTTAAGCCTTTTTTTTGGACAAAGTGTAATATAATCATTTTTTCCCCATAGTGCTTTGACAGTCTCCTGTGGAGAACTACAGAAGTTATTTTTCAACTTTGAGCTCGTTTAGTCCTCCTTCAAATAATCTAGATGTATTTCACTAACTATTCATGTAATCAAGTAGGCTTGAAACTGTTCCCAAATTGGCTTCTTGGAGTGATTAGGTCATTGTACAGTTTTCAAAAACTTATTAGCATGTTTGAAATATGAATGAATATTTCCTCTGCCAAATTTTCATGTATTTATTCATGTGACATAAACAGAGGATGATAGAGAGATGCCTTGACACTCCTGCTTCATCCCCATACCCCATTTTGAGTTGTATCCTGAAACTTGAAGGTGAGAAGGAACTCACCAGTTTTGTATATAGTAGCATTATTGTAATGAGTCTGCATTGGAAGGTATCCTCTAGCGCCCTGCTCAGTATTGAGTTATTGCCAGTAATCACTGTATAGTAAATTCTGAGTTAGCCCTCTGAGGGTCACATGGGCCACTCCTCCCTATTGGACCCCAGTTTGTTCCTCTGGGGAGTTAGTGTCCTCATGAAAGGAATTTCCTCCATATACACTCACAGATGTCCAAGTGGCTTAAAGAGAAAAGTATTTGGGAAACAGAAAAATCCAAGAATTCTTTGAATTCAGTAATTATGTAACACTATAGAAACCAGAGTGAAGATTTCTTTTAGGTAACTTCTGTGAGTAATGTCATTCATGGTGATGTTTGTTTATTTTTTATTAATGTTTATTTCTACATACATTTGATGATCATAAGAATTTGTTTTTACTTAATAAAATAAGAAATGGTTATTGAACTTTCATTGACCCAAAATGTTTTGAAACAAGTTTTCAGAATACTGCTTATTGGGTTACTAATCAGCAATTGTTCCTCAGGCAGATAGATGCTGCCAGGGAGATTCTTTGCTTCCATTTCTCCCAAAAGGACAGGACTGGCTAAATCTAAGAATAATATACATACGAAACTTTTCTCTTTTCAATTTTCTGAAATTTAATAATTCTAACAACTTTCTACTCATCTTGTCTTTTATTTATTCTATATACTTGGAGTAGTAGAACCCCTACTGTGTTAGGCATTGGCATGCTTTACGGACTCCTGTGGAGAATTTTGAATATTGTAGTTTTTTTTCTCACCTAACTGGCCTTTGATTATTGTGCTAGGTGAAGTGATTATTGCTTTTTCTGTCTTTCTAAAATCTATTTAGGTTGAATATGCAAAGCATTTGCGTACTTTAAAGGACAGTGTTCTAACGTAATCACTGAAATATATTTTATTTTTCATGTTTTCTAATTTGTAGTGAAACATAAGCCATTATTGGCCTTTTAAAATGTTTCTGATATTTTCAAAAATGTTGATTTGAGAGTTTGTGTGTATGTGTCTGTATGCGAACTCTTCCAGTCTTAACCTGTTTTATTTTCTGAGTACATGACTTTGGGGTTTCTATTCATTAGGTCCAGAATTTTCAATGTTGCAAATGGATGAATTGATTATA
The DNA here is from genome assembly GCA_003697995.1 of Taxidea taxus jeffersonii. Taxonomy (NCBI): domain Eukaryota; kingdom Metazoa; phylum Chordata; class Mammalia; order Carnivora; family Mustelidae; genus Taxidea; species Taxidea taxus. The sequence continues at coordinate 42,145 of ML105016.1, read as the reverse complement.
GGAAATTTATTGTATTTTCTCCTTTCTCTTTGTTATTTTAATTTGCTATGAGAAGCTTTAATGTTATAAAATGTAAGCTTTAATAACATTGATTATACTCTCTTTGAATATACTCTCTTTACAAGTAGAAGAAAATTCTTAATTGATTTTACTTCTTGTCTAATGTTGGTGTACAGTTTTGATCTCGGTAAATACTTGGAATGTGAGTTAGTGTCCTAGGTTTGAATCTAATCAGTGTTAGTTGTGCCATTTCCTCAAAAGATTTAACCAAATGGGAGGTATTTCAGTGCGTTCTGTCAATAGTGAAGAGTAGAAATCCCTAATAGATCTGGAACCTGTGGATCCTTTATGTGCATCTGATAATCAAGAAACTAAGGATTGGGTTTAATGATAAAATAATCATTATATTACATGTGAACCTATGGAAGGACAATATTTGAAATCCTCAGAAGTATATTTAAAGGTAGTTTATTCCTTTTAAAACTGTAACTTATTATTTTTCTTAAACCAAATATACTGAAAATCTTTAACATTTTAAAATATACATGCCTATGTTTTAAAAATACCAGGTACTCATATTTTTGCTTTCCACTGGTTTCCTAGAACTCATACCTCTCTCAGCTTTCTTTTATGCTTAATTGTCATACATGGTGATGAAATACTGAACGCCTCTTTGTTCTTGCTGTATGGAATGGTAGATTTCGGCACTAGATAACAGGTGTGGGTATTTATTGCAGTCCTGTGATGTTTTTTCTTTAAGTTGTCAAATCTGACTGTTGATGCTAAACTAAACCTTTTTAATCAATGCTTGGGCACTTATTTTTACATGTTCCTGAGAATAATATATACCTTTCTCTCATTTCTAGTTTATCTCTCTTCTTTTTTGATTATCCTTTTAGTGGCAATAATTTTCTTGGTTTCTGGTAACTTTTCTTGCTACTTTCTATCAGAATATTTTTCCAATATTAATGTTGATTTACTTGACTTCGGTGAGCTCAGAGGCATTACTTGCCATTTCATATAAATACTTGCCAAACAATTCGTGGCAGGTCTTCAGTCCACTCTCTTGGGTTTCTTTGGTAACACTAGGTTGCAATTAAAAAGTTTATGAGACACGTATTTTGAGATCTAAAAAGAGAGAAGACTTTAAACTTCAGTGATCTTTTAGTTTGGCATCTGCTTACAATAGTAGTGTTCTAAAACTATTTTGAAATGCTTAGGAACAAGTAGAAGTCCTTTGTAGCATGCATGGTTTCTGCTTTCATTAGCTAAATTGAAATTTTTTTTTTTTTTTTAAGAAAAAAAGTTTGCTTTTTCTCCTTTAGGCAGCAATGGATTTTTGCATGAACATGAATACAAAAGCGAATAGGAAGAAGTTGGTACGGGCACTCTTTATAGTTCCCAGACAAAGGTAGGTACTAAAAACCAAAAAGTAATTTGTTAGTGTTTTTACTCTGTAGTGATGATTGTAAGATACATGTTCTTACTCAGCTATCTCTTTAAAAACATCTCTTGTCAACAGACATTATTATTTTTAGCATATTTTCTGGAACTTTTTTCTCGTTGATTTCTGTTCTTTTTGTTCATTAGTTTTAGTGAAAATATTTCTTCTGATGCTTGTCTATTATTTGAAGAGAAAATGTTTGAGAATAATAGCAACCAAAGAGTAGTAATAACTTAATCATTTCTAGAAGCAGTTGGTTTACATTTTTGCCTCTGAGAAGAAAAAAATAACAAAAGGTATTTAAGTTTTATTTGAAGAGTTTTTATTTTGTATAAAGATTGACTAATTTAGTGTTTCTAATTTTTGCAGTTGTATTTATATGAAAAGTTCCACGTTTTTGTAATTATGATAGTTTAGAATTGAAAGTTATATTCGTGATTATGTTGCTAGTAAGTCAAGCAGCATATTTAGTTGCATAATGCTTTTAGAGAATAATAATGCTGTAAATTACACTAACTTAATGATCCTGAAATTATGGAGGACCACTCAGTGTATTGACCTTACAAACCTGGAGGAGATGTTTTTCTGTCTATTCAACAGTGAGTAATTAAGTAATTTTGTTCACTGTTACGATGATTACATACCACATAGTTAATGTAGATACTTCCCCAGAAAGTAAGGGTTCTGAGGGATTTCACTAAAGCTTTCTTAAGCAAAGTTTTCATTAGGTCCATTTGTTGCTGGAAGCCCATAATCTGTTGATATAAGGTTTCTCAATGAAACCAAATCACTGCTTCTTTTTCTTTCATACTAGTTTTTGCCTCCTGCCAGCATCATGAGTATGAACATTTGATTTTTCATCTTAGTGGGATAAGAGAGGTGGAATGTACTACTACTAATAAGCATTCTCTAGTTGAGAAAGTCATGTACATGAATATTTTTATAATATGCATTTGATTTCATCAAATCTAAGGTGCCGTCAGTTATGAAGTACACCATTTTTTTATGTAAAACTAAGGAAAAATATTGCCAGTTATTGTTAAGGCCTTAATTGTGAGACACATCCCACTTTCATGTATTTGTAAGTGGGAAAAAGAGTATGCCTCTTTTTTATTTTTCAGATACTTTTTCCTCAATATCTTGGGCTGATTTTTTTCAAGTGGTTCTCTTCTTACACAATGGAAATTTATTTTCAGATTTTTTCAACTCTTTATCTGAATGAAGAAATAGGTATTAACAATTATTTGAACTTAATATAACACAGAATAATCCAAAGTTAGCAAAATAAAAGGCTTTGTTTACAAAAGAAATCATGCAGTGATGTTTAAGTAGTTTGCTTATAAAAGAGCATTCTGTCTCCCTTCATCCCTACTCTGTCCTGTTCCATCACACCCTTCCCCTCCTCTAGCGGCCCACCCCCCAAGAAGGCCCTCCAAAACTGCATATTATTATTTGGTTTTTGCTAGTTGTATCCTTTATAACTCAGTATATCTGCTTAGCTCATCAAATAGCTGCAAATTAGATGTACTTGGAATCTGCTAGAAATGTAGACTTAAAGGTAGTAGGAAGTGACAATTTATGGTTTGAGAGGAGAGGGAAAAAGTAAAGAGACAAGTGTATAGTATGCTAGAGCCATGAGGAAGAGACCTATATGTAGTCTTATATACCTGAAATGTATAAATTCAGTCCTTTAGGTTTTTTTTAATAATAAACCTGAGTGATCAGGAATGATTAAATTATGTTCTAAAATTTATTTATTTATTTATTAACTAATTCATTAAGAGTCTGCTATATTCTGTGCTAGATTAGTATTAGAGATATAGTGGTAAACAGGACAGATTAGGCTCTTGCATTCACAAAGCTTACCGTTTAGGAAAGAAGAAAGACAAAGACTTCTAAGTGCAGTTACCAAGAAGAATCAAAACAGCATGCTTTGAAGTATATAGCAAGTGGAACTGATTGATTTAGTCTGGGGAGTCTGAGAAGGCTGCCTGGAACAAGGGTCATTTAATATGAGTCTTGAGAAAGGAATTAGCTGGGCTAGGGATGGCTGGGGAAAGGGAATGTAGAAAGAGAATTCTTGTGGAGGCAGCTGAGAGCTCTCTGCAAAGAGCTAGAGACGGGAAAAGTGTTGCAAAAACTGCTTGCTTGTTTCCCTGGACGTTGTCCTCTAGACTAAGCTGCAGGGAGGAGGCCACGTTTACTTCTTTATCTCTGGCACTCAGTGTAATATCGGACAGGTAGAAGCTGATAAAATTACATACCGTGGTATTTAATGCCTTATCTTATCTAGCCCCCTTTCAGCTTTAGATGGAATTCTGTCCACTCTTCTCTTGCAAAATCCTGATTTCTTCAGTACCCTTTCCTCTCTCTGCTTCCAAGCCTCTGTCTTCTAATCTGTCTGGGATAATCTTTATTTTTCCACTGAACATTTCTGGCTCACCCTTTAAATCTTAGCCTAAGAGCTATCTTCTCTGATCAGCCATCTTCATTGCCATTATGTACCTATAGATGCTCTTATAGCACTTTTAACATAAGGTCTTTGTATGAAGAATCAGGTACATTTCCCAATGTTGCTTTGCCTCCTGTATCCTTACCAAACTGTATAAACTACAGGCTTTTTAAAAGGGAGTTCTTCCCTAATGTCCATAATCCATTGGGGAAGGTATGTGCCATGGTGAGTGCTGTGAATTGTGTAAGACTGATGATTCCACAAATAATACATTATATGTTAATATATACAATACATTATATTGTATTGTATATACAATGCAAATACAATGCAAATAATACATTATATGTTAATAAAAAAATAAAAGGGTAAGATGTGGAAGGAAAAAAAAGGAGTTTTGGGAAGTTCTTGGAGCACCTGGCTGGCTCAGTGGTAAAGCATGCAACCCTTGATCTTGGATTGTAAGTTTGAGCCCCACATTAGGTGTAGAGATTACTTAAAAAATAAAAAAAGAGAGTTCTGGATCTTTTCATTTTTTATATTTTCAACAAGTATAGTTCTGGTAAGTGCTTGAAAATATTCGATGAATTAATGTTGGTCATATGCAAATCTAAAATTTCATTTTAAAAAATAAGTGAGGCATTTATAGGCTCAAAACCCAGAAGTATCAAACACTGTGCTGAAAAGTATCCTTTCCATCCTTGTCTCCTTATACCCAATTTCCACTTTTTCCATTTGGAAACCCCTGTCTTGATTATTGTATATCCTTCTAAATTTCTTTTTCATGTAGAAGAAAATGTAATTACAAAATCTTATTATTTATTGTTTTTTATACAAGCGCAACTTACTGTACCTGTCATTCTGAACATTACTATTTTCATTAACAATATATCTTGGAGAGCTTTCATATCCATATATAAAGATTTCCCTTGTTCTTTTAAAACTGCAGTGTTTCTATTTATGGATGTACTATATTTAACCATTTTGGACATTCCAGTCTGCCATTACAGACAACGCTGTGTTTGTACTTCCCTTTTCTTTTTTCTCCTCTTAAGCATGTCAGCTAGTGGTTTATCCATTTTTGTTTTTCCTACCAAAAAGCCAGCTTCCAAATTATAATTTTTTCTACTGTTTTACTGGTTTTTTTACTCATTATTTTTGGCTTTTGATCTTTACCAATTCCTTCTCTCTTGCTTTCCTTCATTCATTTTGTTACTTTTTTGGCATTTAACATATTGTCTTGAGAATGATCTTAGCTATATATTGTAGTTCTGACGTGGTGATTTCTATTTTTATGATTTTTAGAAATTCTCCAATTTTAGTTTTAAGTTTCATTTTGTTCCCTAAGGAGTTAATCTGAGAGAGGTTTGAAACTTCCAGATAGTGGGACTTTTTTGTTCTGTTTTCTTGTCTGACTTGGTTAATAATTCATATTTTTACTGTATTATGAATAAAAAATACAGTCTAGACTTTTTGGATTTTTTTTGAAATTTTCTTTATGGCCTATCATGTAGTCAGTCTTCGTGAATATTCCACAAGCATTTTTTTTTTAAGATTTATTTATTTATTTTAGAGGGAGAGCATGTGGGGGTAGGGCGGGGCAGGACAGAGGGGGAGAATCTTCAAGCAGACTCTGTACTGAGCTGGGAACCCAGTGCTGGTCTCCATCTCACAACCCATGAGATCATGACCTGAGCCAAAACCAAGAGTTGGACACTTAATTGACTAAGCCACCCAGATGGTGGATCCCCCCCCAGCATTTTTTTAAAAAGGTTACATTCTTTGTTTTTATGGTACAGAGTTAAATGTATTGATCAGGGAAGTTTACAGTATTAAATAACTTTTATTAAGTTTGTCCATTTTCTTGACTTTTTTTTCTCTACCCAGGGGTTCTGGACTAAGGTGAATTAAAGACTGCTGTTGATGTGTGGTGTTTTCCTAATAACTGCTATGATTTCAGCTTTTTGAATGTTACTGTTGTTATTTAGTATGAAGATAAAACTTACACCTCACTGTGGATTGAGCCTTTTATCACTATAAAGTGTTATTCTTTGTCTTAATGCTTTTTTGGCCTGATACTACCTTATCTAATATTAATTTCTTTTTCTCATATGCTTTGACCTTCTATACTGACCTTCTGTGTTCAGTATTCCAGAATCACTTTATAGTTGAGTCTGTCATATATTCTGGAATTGAATTTTACTTTGACGTCTTTTCTGAAAAATATATTTCTTATCATTAAGTTAGGCTCTTTACATTTTTTTTTATTAGATCATGAGCCGGAAGTGGAGGTTGGGGGGAGGAATGAAGGGAGAGGGAGAAGCAGACCTCTGGCTGAGCAAGGAGCCCAACGTGGGGCTCGATCCAGGACCCTGGGATCGTGACCTGAGCTGAAGGCAGATGCTTAATGACTGAGCCACCCAGGCACCCTGTTTACTTTTTGATAAGATAGATATGATTGGTCCAAGTTCTGTTATATTGTTTGCTTTTTGGTTTTATTTTTAAAAAGTCTTTCATTATATAATCTGTATTGTTTTATTTGTATTACATATGTTGGTATTTGTATTTTCTGATTTGAGGAAGGTTTGTATTTTTATTTTAGTAGTTACCTTCATAATTGTAGGTTTACTTCATGGTCAGTTTATTTAGATAATCTTTGTTTTTCCTGCCACAAGCGATGGTGAAATGAGCTTGTGTGCTCTTCCTTTCTTCTCCATCTCCTTACCTACCTGGTGTCGGTCTGTAATGTTACCTTCCTTGACATTTTCCTTTTTCAGTGTTAAGTGTGCTCAGACTTGTGTCATTTGGTTGTCAGCTTTCAGTGTTAATTCTCTTGCAATGCTACAGGCAGGCAAGCAGCAAACTTACCAGACTTCCCCTTTTCTCTTCTCTTTTGTCCGCCCTCCCCATTTTGTCTCCCTGTTGATAATGCATCCTAATTTGTCACTCTAACCCCCCTTGTTTGTTTTGCATTAGTTCTACAGTTTAAAATACTCCATGCTCCCGGCCAGCCCTGTTTCTCTGGTTTTCTTAGTTATCTCTTGGTTTGCTGAAGTTCATCTTCTAATAATTTTCTCAAGAAGAGTTCTTGGGGAAAAAATACCCCTTGAGCTCTAATACATTCAGTGATGTGTCTGTGGATTTCTTTCTTTTTTTTTTTTTTTAAAGATTTTATTTATTTATTTCACAGAGAGAGAGATCACAAGTAGGCAGAGAGAGAGGAGGAAGTAGGCTCCCCACTGATCAGAGAGCCCGATGTGGGGCTCGATCCCAGGACTCTGAGATCATGACCTGAGCTGAAGGCAGAGGCTTAACCCACTGAGCCAACCAGGCGCCCCTGTGGATTTCTTTCTTGAAGGACAGCTTAGCTAGTTGTAGGATTCATGGCTCATACCTTTTCCCTTAAATACCTTATTGGTGTTACCCCAGCGTCATCAGACATTTGGTGTTACTGTGGAGAAGCTGCAGGCCAGCCTGCCTTTTTCTTTTTCTCTTCTGTGATTGACTTGGTCATTCATATGGCTGCTGGAAACTTTCTCTAGTAAATCCAGTGGAAATCCAGGATGAAGATGCCTCGATGTTGTTGATCATTCTCCATGCCCTTTCAGTGTTCATATTGAATACTTCAGGGAAGTTTTCCTGATTTTCATCTTTAAGTATAAATAGATAATTGTTCTGTTCTCTTGTTTTGGTTTTCTTTTTTAGGTACTCCTAAAGTCTCCTTTGCTTATTTCCAGCTACCATATTCTCACTAATCACTTTTTTCAGTGTCTTCTTTTAATCTTCTGCCTCTTACTCAGCATTCTCGAAGCGTGTTCTCCCCTGTGCTCCCTTCCTCATTTTTTGTTTTGGGTTCATTTTGCATTTTTATTTATTTTTAAAAAGATTTTATTTATTTGTGAAAGAGATCACAAGGAGGCAGAGAGAAGGGGAAGCAGGCTCCCCACCAAGCAGAGCTGGATGTGGAGGTCTGATTCCAGGACCTGAGATCAAGACCTGAGCTGGAGGCAGAGGCTCAACCCACTGAACCACCCAGGCACCCCTCATTTCGTATTTTTTTTTTT
>ML105016.1:0-33785 GCA_003697995.1 Taxidea taxus jeffersonii | reverse complement strand
TTTTTTTTTTTAAAGATTTTATTTACTTATTTGACAGGCAGAGATCACAAGTTGACAGAGAGGCAGGCAGAGAGAGAGGAAGGGAAGCAGGCTCCATGCTGAGCAGAGAGCCCGATGTGGGGCTTGATTCCAGTACCCTGGGATCATGACCTGAGCCGAAGGCAGAGGCTTTTACCCACTGAGCCACCCAGGTGCCCCTCATTTCTTTTTTTTTTTTTTTTTTTATGACAGAGATCACAAGTAGGCAGAGAGGCAGGCAGAGAGAGAGGAAGGGAAGCAGGCTCCCCGCCATGCAGAGAGCCCGATGCGGGGCTTGATCCCAGGACCCTGGGATCATGACCTGAGCCGAAGGCAGAGGCTTTAACCCACTGAGCCACCCAGGCGCCCCTCATTTCGTATTTTTAAAATCACGGCAAAATGGCCAGAATTGTAATATATTTTGTGGTAATATTTTTCTGGTAAATTTTGTCATGTTTTAAGGACTTTTTCCTTTTCTTCTTCTTCTTTCTTTATTTTTATTTTTGTAAATGCCCAGTGTGAGGCATGAACTCATGGCCCTGAGACCAAGAGTGATCTGAGCCAGCCAGGTATCCTCTGTATTTTTTAAATAAATTGTGGTTAATAATATTAATAAATAGATTTTGAAAATTTTCCCTGTTTGGATTAGCTCTCTGTTCACTTTTCACTTGTGGCTTTTGCTGTAATTTACCTTGCATCAAATCTGGATTGATTTTAGTAGCTCTATTCAAACCTTACGCAACATTGGAGTTTACTCTGAAAAATGAAGTTTACAGACTTCATCTTATATCGTTGCCATTACTTCCAGGATTGCCATGGCATGAAAGGACAATGTGTGACCTTAGCTCATTCCTGGGTACCTTGGACAAAAAGTTACACATTGTTTTCACTCAGGCCAAAGCCTAAGATGACAACAGTGACATTTGGAAAATGTAGGGAAGCACGTGGAGCACTTGGCTAGCACTGTTGCCGTTGCTTCAGATACACTCATAGGGATTTGTTTGAGGCCATTAAATTTTTATTTCTCTAGTAAGTTTTATCACTGAAAACGATAAAAAAGATACTAAGTATGGTTTGGCTGATAGAGGGCAGTCTGCTCAGCAATGGAGTTTACAAGTAGCATTGACTGTTAACTCTTTACTGGCATTTCCATATTTCATACACATTTCAGATGAGCTGAGTTTTAGAAAAATCTCTAATTTATGTAAGAATAGATGTCTCATCTGTCTACTTTTCTAGTGTAAATAGTACTCTCTAGTCTCCTCTAACGATTTCAGTGTTTAGCTAATACTTGGCTTGTTTATGTTCCTGAGTGACTTGGAAAGGCAAGGACTCTGTTTACACATCTTTAAAATGGTGAATTAGAGTCTCGGGCGAGGTTGATGCTTCCTCCGTTGACTGTATGTTTTTATTTGATTGGGATAGCCTTTACTTTTGAAGGGCTTTTGTTGTTGTCCTTAACCCCGAGGCAACTTTCTACCTTACCTGCACTATTTGGCTTGTCCTGAGGATTATAGCTTGGTCTCTAAGGAGGCCAGAGTAAAAAGAATAGTAAAGTGCCATTAAGTCTCTCATTCCATTTTTCGTTCTTTTTTTCCTTATTTCTTCTCTTCCCTTCTCTCATAGGCTCACAAACCCGTCTCCATCTTTTATTCATTTTATTCATTCCATCTTGAATAAAAGAGATGATTGATCGCCTTTAGGGAGAGTGGGAGGAAGAGGGAACAAAGCAGGTTGGGTCTAGAGTGAGCATGCTAGAATGTTCTCTCGGGTAGCCAGTTATTAGTGTATTAGGAGTAGCAGTTATTTGAGCCCTCTGGAGTTGGGGACAAACTGGGAACCTTTGGGAGAGAGGGCTAAGGAGATTCTTTACACGTTTTAGCTCTTGCTCTTATCTACCCCCACTGTCTGCTGTATCCACATTGACTTTGTGGAACCCCTTTGATAAGGTGCATCTTTCTTTTTGTGTGGCATTTTCTCTCTCCCACTCTCCCCAAAGGACATGAATCCTTTTGAGCATCTTTATGGCCAAGATTCTTTTTTTTTTTTTTTTAAAGATTTTATTTATTTATTTGACAGACAGAGATTACAAGTAGGCAGAGAGGCAGGCAGAGAGAGAGGAGGAAGCAGGCTCCCTGCCGAGCAGAGAGCCGGATGCAGGGCTCGATCCCAGGACCCTGAGATCATGACCTGAGCCGAAGGCAGAGGCTTTAACCCACTGAGCCACCCAGGCACCCCCCTATGAAATCTTTCTTAAGGTGAAATGGTGTAAAGCAGTCATTACCATAAATTTATATGGAAGTCTTTGAATGTGCCCAGACCCTTCCCACCACCAAGAAGAAACCTCACTTAGACTTTTCTGATAACTTGGGACACATCTCAGTAACAGAATCCAGAAATAAATCTAGCTAAGGCACGGATGCTCACAGACACAGTTGAAAGCTCTGGCAATTTGATGTGGATCTGTGGAGTATAGTTCTTGGGGATGGAGCCGCTCTGGATGCTCCTGGTGTGCACTGCCTCTGGAGCTGCCTCTCTGCTAAACCAACGCTGAACCTGATACTTGCTTTTTTCACTGTTTTTGTGCAAGTGAAAAATTCTCTCTGGATTTCTTCCCGGTAGCAAAAACAGGTATTGCTGTAGGTCTAAAGCAAAAGCAGAGTGGTATAACGTGAACTTTTGAAAGACAAGGGATCCCTATATGTTTGTAGAGCTAGTGTCTGTTAGAGAATTTGGCTGTCTTACCTCATCTGTATATTTTAGTTTAGGAAGCACTAAACTAGATAACTCTTAAGGTTCTTTATGGATCTTTTCTTAAAAAAAAAAAAAGCTTTATTGAGCTGTAATTCATTCACATACTATACAACTCACACCTTTGAAGTGGTACATTCCGTGTTCTAAATATCTGTCACTATGATCAAATTTTAAAAACATTTTTGTTTTGTCCAAAGAAACCTATTAGTAGTCAGTCCCATACTTTCTCTGTCCACCTTTTCTTCTGCCCTAAGAAACCACCAGCCTTGGGGCTCCTGGGTGGCTCAGTGGGTTAAGCTTCTGCCTTTGGCTCAGGTCATGATCCCAGGGTCCTTGGATCGAGCCCCACATCGGGCTCTCTGCTAAGCAGGGAGCCTGCTTCCCTTCCTCTCTCTCTGCCTGGCTCTGTGCCTACTTGTGATCTCTATCTGTCAAATAAATAAATAAAATCTTAAAAACAAAAAACAAAAAACCACCAGCCTATGTTTAGTTGCTATGGGTTTGTCTATTCTGAGTGTTTCATATAAATAAAATCATACAACATATGCCCTTTGTACCTAACTTCTTTTACTTAGTATCATGTTTTCAAAACTCATCCATGTTATAGCATGTATTAGAATTTCTTCCTTTTTAAGGCCGAATAATATTCCATGCAACATTTTGTTACTCATTTATCAGTTGAGGGACAACAGGATTGTTTCCACTTTTTAGCTACTAGGAGATGTTGACATGACTGCTTGTGTACAGGTTTTTGTGTAGGAGTGAAATTGCTGTGTCCTGTGGTAACTTTTTTTTTTTAAACTTTTTAACATTTTCAGTAATTGCCAGACTTTTTCACAGTGGCTGCACTATTTTACATTCCCATGAGCCATGGGTGAGGGCCCCAATTTCTCCATATCCTCAAAACAGTTGTTATTGTCCCTTTTTTGCTTACAGCCATCTTAGTCTAAACTGGTATCTTTCTGCGATTTTGATTTACATTTTCCTAATAGTTGATGGTTTTAAGCATGTTTTCATGTGCTTATTGGCATTTGTATGTCTTCTTTGGAGAAATGTCTGTTTAAATCCTTTACCTCCTTTTTAAATATGTTATTTGTTACTGAGTTGTAGGAGTTCTTTATGTGTTCTTTGTATGTGTCTTATCAAATATAATTTGCAAATATCTTCTCCCATTTTGTGAGTTGTCTTTTCACTTGGTATCATTTGTAGCATAAAAGTTTTAAAATTTAATGTCCATCTGTGTAATTTTTTAAAACCTGTACAGTTTTTAAAGGTTCAATCTGAAACAGTGTTTTTTACTGTTAGTGTGTTTTTCCTTCATTAAATAAGTAGTTGGACAAAAAAAATCTTAGAAGCATGGCATTTAATATCAGCCTATTAAAGGGCTCCACAGAAATGAAATCTACCAGAAATTCCCTTTGATGTTTTCTGTCATTTTATAGTTAATTTGTAATTTAACTATAACACGCATAATTGAAATTTTGTACAAAGTATTCATATATTAGGTATACATATGTATCCACCACCTAGATCAAGTTAGAGATTGGGCTTAGTGTTTCAGAAAGGCCTCCTCTCCTAAACTTAACTTTTGAGTGTAAAGTACCTAGACATGTCTTACTTGTTCATTGTTCTGGTACAGTGGAACCCAGTATTGGTTTTAATGACTTGGAAGTCATATGAATTTCCAAGTTTTTACAGATGGATGATCGGAATCTCTTTAGATTTAGATTAATATGAACAAACTTCAGAAATGAAGGGTTTTCACTGGTTCTTTTTTTTTTTTTTTTAGATTTTATTTATTTATTTGACGGAGATCACAAGTAGGCAGAGGGGCAGGCAGAGAGAGAAGGGGAAGCAGGCTCCCCGCTTGAGCAGGGAACCCGATGCGGGGCTCTGTCTCAGGACCCCGGGACACGACCCCAGCCGAAGGCAGAGGCTTCAACCCACTGAGCCACCCAGGCGCCCCACCCCTGATTCTTTTAACAGCTTTTCTTTAGTCTTTGAAGCCTGTTAGCATGTTATACCACTTGATGGCGATGTTGCACTGGGAGCGGAACATTGTGAAAAAGTCTGGGGCATTTGGTTGTTGATTTCAGAGTAACTGACTCCAACCTTTATTATGTTTCATATGTTTTGAATCATCTGCTTCATTGTTTCAATGAAGAAAATCCTTTGTATTCTTTTAATTGAATGGTGGCAGTATTCTTTTACATGCGTCCTTTTTCTAGGCATTTTTGAACAAGATAAAATTAATACCTTCCAACACTTAAATTCTTTAGATTTTAAAGAGAAAAAAAAAAAGCTGGACATTTCTTTTAGAAAGCTGATTGATTACAACATAAAAACCTTTAAGAATTTCTTTTCTTTCCCCTCAGTAACAAAATGTGTTTCTGCATTCTTTATTCCTTGTAGTTAATGACTGGATGTTTACTAACTTGATGATCATTAATTGCTAGTAAGATACTTAAATGTGTGATTTAAGAGACCTTAAAATGTAAGCAAGGTTTTATTGTTTAAGAAAAAACGGTTCTTTTTCAAATGGTTCACTCATTAACTGTTGGTAAAAATAATCCTCACTCGGAGATAAAAATTGTTTTCAGAGGGAGGATCTAAGTTTATTTTCTAGTTGATTTTCAGAAAAGTCTAAAAATACATATCTAGCTTAAATTTTAATATAAATTTTACTCTTTAGTTTCATTAAAATGTTTTATTTTTTAGTAAATACCTTTAATGTGGTTGGCATAGCATTTAGTACTCCGTTCCCTTGCAGCCTTGCGTGCATAGAGGGGTAGAAAAGACAGAAAAGCATACTTAGGCTGGATTAACATTGAAGAAATATATAATTTATTACCTTATTTACAACATAAGGAGTTTTATTTTTCGAAGTAATGAATGAACAGTCAAGAAATTGAAGATTTAAATAGAGCAGGGTGGCATTTACTTTCAGCCATCCTTTTAATTGTGACAGGTATAATGGAAAAGAAATTTATGTATGTATGTATGTATGTATGTATTTGAGAGAGGGAACACAAGCAGGGGGAGAGGGAGAACCAGGCCTCCTGCTGAGCAAGGAGCCTGTTGTGGGACTCCATCCCAGGACCTGGGATCGTGGCCTGAGCTGAAGGCAGACATTTGATGACTGAGCCACCCAGGTGCCCCAAAAGAGGAATTTTAGAAAAGTGTTAGTTTGAGAAGAACTTGGTGAGCTTTATATGAGTAGAGGATTCTGAGAAAATAGAATATCTAACTTTACTTTCATGTGGTCAATTCCCACAGAACAAAAACCCAGGATTTCTAACTATCTGGAAAGGCATAAAAGAGTTAAGCTCTTCCAGGGAATCTTTAAATTTTAAAATCGATTTGGAAGCTGAAAGCACTTACCTATTTGTTAGTTCACTGATAAGAACCTGAATGGATAGCACAGACTGGTTTCCTCTAGAAAGGTTAACTATCTTTACCTTCCTTTTGGGACTAGGAAGAAGCTTTGATATAGATTGGGCTGATTTTGTAGAAGAAGAAAAAAATGATATAAAGTATATGTGACTTATTCAGGAAAGGGAAAAAAAAGGAGATGATACAGCTAGGTTAAAATTTTTGTGCTAAGTGGATATAATCTTAAATTGTATTGAAAAGTACATTGAGAAAGACAACCAAAATTAAAATTAATTTTAAAAACTCAAGAGCTAGTTCTTAAAACCTAAATAGGGAAGCATTTAGAAAATTTAAACAAAAAGAACATTTAAAAGTTTAAGAAATGAGCCTGATGATATGCTAGAAATATTTTTTTTTAAAGATTTTATTTATTTATTTGTTAGAGAGAGAGAGAGAGAGAGAGCGAGCACAGGCAGACAGAGAGGCAGGCAGAGGCAGAGGGAGAAGCAGGCTCCCTGCCGAGCAAGGAGCCCGATGTGGGACTCGATCCCTCGATCCCAGGACGCTGGGATCATGACCTGAGCCGAAGGCAGCCGCTTAACCAACTGAGCCACCCAGGCGTCCCTATGCTAGAAATATTTTTAAAAGCACTTGAAAGAATCACAGTGAAACTGAATTTTTTGGGGAAAATATACATTTCCAAATTATTTCAAGATAAAGTAGACCAGTGAAGTTACCAGTTAATTTCATCTTAAATAGAGTAAGACTGGATAGTTTTATTGAGTTCTTTCAGTCTTTTATGGAAAAGTGATTTTTCTGCTGTCCTGTTTGTCCTAGGGAACAGAAAAGCAAACTTGCCGTTTCCTACTATAAATAAGCAGAATGTAACAAAGAGCAAGGAAGTTTGAAAGATTGGCCGGTCTCACTTTTGAATGTCCATATAAAAATTCCAAGTAAAAACTATCAAGTCATATTTAATAGTATAATAAAAAATCCAGTAGGATCAGGATTAATCTTAGGATTAAAAATATATTTTAAATAGGGAACCTGTATATAAAATAAGAAAATATATGATTATCTTATTAAGTACATAAAGTATTTGATAAGCTAGCTCTGATAAAATGTAAAACTTGATGAAGTTTAATATTATTTTCATAAAAATCAGATGATCCTTCCTTAGAGTGATGAAGAATATTTTTGATTAAAAGCAAACAGTAAACCTGGGGGTGCCTAGGTGGCTCAGTTTGTTAAGTGTTAAATTCTTGGTTTTGGCTCATTTCTCAATCTCAGAAGTTGTGAGTTCGAGTCCTGCATTGATCTCTCACTGGGCATGGAGCCTGCTTAAAAAAAGAAAATAATTAATTAATAAACCTAATTGTGAGATACCAGTAACATTTATTTATCTAACAAATGTCTACTGAGCGCCCACTGTGTTGTTGGCACTGTGTTGAGTACTAGTTAACTGTTTCCCAGGGAGTTTATTTATGTTCTGGTGGGGAAGGGTGACAAGATAATAAATATAACAAGTAAGTAGATTATATAATATGATAGAAGGTAAAAATGTTACTTTAAAAAAATAGTGCTGAGTAGAGGATTGGGGGCATGGGGCCTTGTGGATTTGTGGTTACAGGGGAGTATTTGGAAGAAGTCTCATTGAGGAGGTGAATTATTAGCCAAATAAGATTTGGCCTTTGTTAGGGTGTAAGTGTAGATATTTGGATATCTTCCAGATATCTTCCAGCTGAAAAAAGAGCCAGTGTGGAGCTTCTGAGGTGAGCTTCCCAGCCATGGGAGGGTTAGCCAGGGCGGCTGAGACTAGAGGTTACAGAAGTACTATTTGAGAGAGTTAGAACCTGAGTCTCCTAACTCAGAGCACATTCCTCTTTGTTGTCTTATGACCTCAGCTCTTATATTCATTTAATGTATACTTCATTTTTCTGATTGGAAATTGTGGCGGTTGTGGGTGGTAGAACCTAGGCATGGGTATAAGTAGTTTATTTGTATTTGGTGATTGGTTATGAACTGAAACAGAAAAAAGTATTTGTTGCTCAAGTGGTTTTGAAAAACAAATGAAAAACCTGATAATATATTATAACCAAAATGTATTACAATTATATTAAAATACAGTATTCCAACCAAAGTTTAAAAATTTATAAAGTAAATTTGCTATTAGTGTGAATCCATCTGTTATGCAAGAAAGTTGAAGGTTCATTTGTCCTAGGCTTGCTTTTTACGCTAATAGACATGAAGAAAATTGCTATTTATTTATGAGAATATATCATGGGAACACTTCATTTTTGTAATATAAAGGAGTAATGTGCCCCATATGTGTATATTTTCTGTATGACAGGAGATTAACCTTTAGTTGATAAAACTTCTTAAATAATTCAAAGAAATATTTAAAGTAACATTTAACATTAAATATCTTGAGTTAGACCTTTATATAATGGATTGAACTTCTCATTGTTTCAGTAAAGAAAGGTGTGATGCCTTTAACAAAATTTACTGAGTCACTAATACAAAGCTGTTTTCCTGACTTCTCTCAGCATCTGTTCCCTTATTTCTGAAATGGTGATTAAAATATCCACCTTATAGGATGGTTATTAGTATCATCAAGTTCAGTGAAGTATATTATTAGGTGCTTAGGACAGAGCCTGGCATGTAAGTAAGAACTAAGTGATAATTTTTAAAAGAAATTATAATGGTCAAAGAGGAATGCAAAGGTTTTTAGGCTCTTAGGTATGAATTTGAGCACTTCTCTCCACCTTTCAGATTAACTTACATTCTTTATTTCTTTGCTATGTTTCTTCTTCCAGTAGAGCCTTAATCTGTCCATGCTTTGAGTTTTCCAGATCTAATCCTAAGCCTTGCATGGTGTGCATACTTTTTTCTCTGATGATGAAACTGTTTTCATCTACTATTCTGTAGTGATGTATTCAGGGATAACCTGTAGGATTTTTGTGTTTCTGTTCTCCCTGGCTGTGGGCTGCTTAGTTTTTTGAGCTTTTGTGTTGAATTTTTATAATTTTTAACTTCCTTTCTCCCTGTTAGCTCCCTGTGACTTGATGCGGTTACCGCAACTGCTTTTGTTAATTCCTCACTGCTGCTAATCTGCAGTGTCTGCTGAGAATTGCATCATTTGGTAATCGAATTCTATAAAATAATGGCTGTGGCAGGAATGGAAAGTAATTTTAGCTTGTGTATTCATTCTGATTAGTAGTGGCTGCCTGGAGTGCTTGGTTAAGCAGGATTCTGGGGCTGCATTCAGGTTTGATGAGAAAGTGCTCTAATAATGAAAGGGGGTGGCAGCATGAATAACCACATATTTGCCAGTTACTGTCTAGAGTGAGAAAGGATAGGCACTGTGGGTGAATCTGAGTAGGTTCTGTAATAAGATGCAGAAGTTAGTGTGTGGGTTTTGGATAATATTTTGACTTGTTAGATGCCATCTTGGTTATTGGTTATCCTTTCACTTTCGACATTAAAGTTTCCAAATAACTTACCTGTGGATAAATGAAGGAAATAGTTTAAAAGGATTCTGTTTTGCACTATTTAAGTTACCATTAGTTTTGTTTACTTAGTAATTATGTGATAAAAAATTCAGGCCATGTCAAAACTTGATGTTTTCTGCGCTTGGTATTTTATATATTATCAAAATTGTATACTCAGTGAAATTGTGTATGTACAGTAAATGTACTGAATAGCAGATACCAGATTCTTAGTAAGCTTTCACAAAGCAGGTTGAATTTCCATATGCTTCATTATGATGGCAATAAATAGGTACGTCTGTATGATTACTAGTTTTTATCATTTAATGTGTGAATATATCTGAGAAAGTTTAAATTTTAAGATGAATTACTTCTGGTATGTCTTTCCTTTTACATATATCACATATAACTTTTGCAGGTTGGATTTGCTACCATTTTATGCAAGATTGGTTGCTACATTGCATCCCTGCATGTCTGATGTAGCAGAGGATCTTTGTTCCATGCTGAGGGGGGATTTCAGATTTCATGTATGTATTTAAGCATTTATTTTGTTATATATGTATACACACATATTTATATACTTATAAGTTGAGTGAGGATTCTTTAAGAATATAATTTTGTATTGGTAAGCATTTTTCTGAAATTTGATAGTGGTTAACAGTTCAGAATTAATGGGCTTCTGAGATTTTAAAATGTAATTTTCTCAACAAAGCTTGAAATTGATAAGTAATATATTCCAGTTTGGAGATGAGCTGTTGCTGCTACCTTGTTTCCTACAGGTACTGCACTTTTTGCTTTTGTAAATTAAAAACCATTCTCTAAGGTCAAGAGAGCCAGCAGGTCTCATTGGTGTACCCAGAAGAAACATAGGATTGGGTGTGCAAGTCAGGGCACAGTGCCTGGAGGATGCCTGTTGGGGTGTCGGGAGTCCAAATGTCTGGGGGTACACAAGGTTGTATAATTTATCTGAGCAGTGAATGGTGTCATAGCCCATGTTTTTATTGATTCTTGCCTTAACAATCTTTTCCTTGTATAGCAGTAAGTTCTTAAAGAGTACCTTGGTAAGTACCAGGGACCGGTTTCCAGACAGCTTCTCTCCCTTTCTGGTTCTAGGAGTCTTAAATTGCCTGTTAGTTCTCCAAATCCATACTGCCCATCACCTTGTAAGGGGGTATAAATAAAGCCTTGAAAGGAGTAAAATGGTTCCTTAAACATGACTGAAAGTGAATATTGTAGACTGAAATGCATGAAATTCAAGTGGTTATATTAGCCAATGGGAAAAAGGTGACAAGCTTAGCTTTATAGCAAGTTGCTTGTGATGCAAATAAATGTTTGCTATGCCCAGTATGCACTTTATTGCACTCACTATACAGAAATTGGTATTGCTGAGTGCTCAGAGAACAGAAATAATTCCTGAGATCAGGAATCTCACAACCTAGTTGTGAAGAAAAGGTATAAATACAAAAATGAGAGTGAAATAAACATTTAAACCCTGAATATATTCGATATTATAAGAAATTGCATGTTTAATTGCCAAACAAATTGTTCAGGAGTGAGAACCTTGAGTTCAGAGAAGGAGAAAGTCTTCAGTGAAGAGTAGGATGACTTCTAAAGGCCTTTTGCCATAGGAGTCAGTTTATATGAGATTTGTGGTTAAGATTTTTCTGGGGCAGTTTTTGCTGAAGTGTGTTCTGGATTTTCATACGTAGTATTAAGCAAGGACTGGTTTCCGTGTTTTTAAAGCAATTTGGAAACACTGAGATCAAGAGAGTTAAATGATTTTGTTTTGTTCTCTTTTAAGAATTCCCAAAGCTTTAATAGGGTAATGTGCACTTTGAACCTCCTGGAAGGGGTCAAAGAACACACTTTGATAAATGCTGCCAGTTCAGGGATTGATGCATCAAGAGTTATGATATTCTTTTTGATTTTTTAAATCCCATTAGCAAAATAAGAAACTTTTCCTGGCAGACAGTATGACTCTATTATATGAGTCACGCATATACCCCTCAACCAAATCCAAAAACAACGTACATGCTAGACCAAGCATAATTAATGCTTTTGGTGAGAAATTTAAGATTAAGAATATTCTATTCATGTATCTTTCGCTTCCCACCTTTGATAATTGGGGTGAGAGTTGCGGGACTTGGCAGTTTCGTTCCTGATGTAATGTTTTGTTACAACTCAGAGACTCAGCTGAATTCTAGGAGAATACTGTGGGAACCACTGCTTCCAGGGGAGAGAAGAATAACTTGAAGTCACTTGATCAAATAACTTGATCACTTCTGCTTCCTCCAGGATCTATCTTTTCTCACCCCGACATCTGCAGACTTTGCCAACGACTTGCTTTTTATTTCTAAATGTGCTTAAACTTTCCCATCCTTAAGTGAAACTGAAATAATAGCAACAAGAAAATGTCTTTACCCTCACCCCCCATTCTCTTTCATTTGCTTCTTGTTCTAGTTGTTTTAGAGTATACTTGTCTTTTCTGCTTCTGACATTTACCCTTTGTTTCATCATAGCACCCTGGCACAGACCACCAGCATCCTCTTAATCACTTTAAGTTAGTTGATGTCCCTACAGATTCTAAACTGCTGGACTGTTCTTTTTTTCTGCCCTTCTGTCTGCCCCACTTGCTAGCATTGTTAACGCTGGTCAAGTTACTTAAGTGGGGATAATACTGGTATCTTTTCAAATGAGATTGTTCTTATGTATTACACAAGATAATGGATATAAAGTTCATCATGCAGTGTTCAGACATAGATATTATTACAATAATAATTATCCCTTCTCTCCCCACACTCTCCCGGTTCTTACTTGACTGCTATTCTCAATATCTTTTATCAAGAGTAAAATATCTTCTACTTTTTTCCAGCTGAGTCTGTATTTTTGCATTCCCCAGAGCTGCTTCTTCACCCTCCTTTTTGACAGAACACATTTTACCTGGGCTTTAGTTGACTTTTATTTCTCAGCAACCTCAAATACATGTCTCTTGCCAGAACCTCTCTCTTGGTGCTTAGAAAGTTCTCATGTAGTTCTAGGTGAATATGTTTATAAAATAAACTCATGAATTCTCAAAAAAAGTCTTCAGTCTTCACTTCCTCATATCAACCTTTATTCTGTCTGTAAATTTGCAGTATTTTTTCTCTAGTCCCTAAGAGTAGTACTTCTACTTTTGCTCCTTGGATATTCTGGAGCCAGCCTTTACCATATTCTGTTGGTACTATCTTCTAAAACACTTCTCCAAATCTAGCATCTCCTCTTCATAGCTTGAATTATGAGAATAGTGTTTTACTTAGGCTTCCCTGTCTCTGTCTTCTAATTCCAGCATATTATCACAATCATACCCTTTGCTTAAGAATCTCACCTGAAGAATAAAACTGGTTAACAGAGCTATATGAAATCTCATCTAGTAGTCAAAGAAATTCTAGTTAAAACAACAATTAATCTACTAATTTGACCAACAGATTAGTAAAGATAATAGAAATGAGAAACCACATGCACTTGAGGTCAGAATTTGGAGGAATTAGGTAATATGTTTCAATATTCTTACAGGCATTTATACATTGGGCAACTTTGAGAATCTGTCCTAAGTAAGTAATCCTATATACCCCAAAAAACTTTATTCACGTCATGAATTGTGGGGAAAAAATGGAAAACAAGCTAGAAGCCCAACTAATTAAGAAATTAAGAATTGTGAATTAAGAAAATGGTCAGATAGTCACAGTGCTGAAATGATATAGAGCCATCAAAAGTAATACTTAACAATCGGAGAAAGACAACTATCATATGATCTCCCTGATATGAGGAAGTGGAGATGCAACGGGGGTGGGGGTTAAGGGGGTAGGAAAAGAATAAATGAAACAAGATGGGATCAGGAGGGAGACAAACCAAAAGGGACTCTTAATGTCATAAAACAAACTGAGGGGGGTGGGGGGGAGGGTGGTGGGGTTACATTATATGTTTATATAAAAATAAAAATTAATTTAAAAAAGTAATACTTAATAAAACATTTTCATAACATACAGAAAGTGCTTCTTTTGGTGGAAAAAACAAAAAGCAAGCTGTAAAATCTTACACAGAATAAATTTAGTTATGTTAAAATGCTTGGAACGTAAAGAAGGAAAAGAATTACATGTCAATGTTTTAGCAGTGGCTGTCTTTGAATAGTGGGGCAACAAAAAAATTTTTTTTCCTTTCTAATTTTCATACTCTCCAAATTTTCAGCAGAGCCTACTTTATAGCGAAGGGACAGCTTTTATTTAATATAAGCATATCAGACTGACTGACTTTTTTTTTTTTTTAAGATTTTATTTATTTATTTGACAGATCACAAGTAGGCAGAGAGGCAGGCCGAGAGAGAGAGAGAGAGAGAGAGAGAGAGAGAGAGAAGGAAGAGGAGGAAGCAGGCTCCCTGCCCAGCAGAGAGCCCGATGCAAGACTCCATCCCAGGATTCTGAGATCATGACGTGAGCTGAAGGCAGAGGCTTATTTAACCCACTGAGCCACCCAGGCGCCCCTGACTGACATTTTTAAAATTAGCAGTCTTTCAGCTTTTTAAATCAAATCTCTCTAGTGGTAAAATAAATTGACCACATATCCCAGTTTGGCATACTTATATATAAATTGTATATATTTGCAGTTGTATGAAATATTTTATGTAAATTCATAAAATAAAAGTAAATTGAAAAGTGTGAGATCAAAACATAAATAGAAGTTCCAAGACTTTTTTTTCCAGCACTCTGGTAGATCAAGAGTCTTACCTACCTTACCCTAGAGATCAGTGGTCCACAGCACAAAATAAACTTTGAAGGCAAGTTTACTTGTTTAGAGACTTAGTAGTGCCTTCTTAGTGTCTAGTGTCTAGTAGATTTTCCATAAGTTTATGTAGAACAAAATGAGCAAATTATAGAGGACAATGTATCATGTCTACTTGGGTGAAGTTATAGAAGGACCAGTTTGGGGAGGAGGGTCTTCCTAGATAGGCCTCAGAAAGCCTTAATTTTTATATGTTGATGTATCCAAAAGAGTTTTTTACTGCTTATGAATTTAGTTCTTCAGTTGATCTCAATTTTAGCTGTCATTAATAAATGAGTTATAAGCAACGTTTTTGCTAAGATTATGTGAGTAAAATTCTGTAAGAGATATTGAACTAGAGATATATAGAAAAAAATTTTTTTTTTAATTTTTATTTATTTACTTGACAGAGATCACAAGTAGGCAGAGAGGCAGGCAGAGAGAGAGCAGGAAGCAGGCTCCCCACTGAGCAGAGAGCCCAATGCGGGGCTCGATCCCAGAACCCTGGGGTCATGACCCAAGCCAAAGGCAGAGGCTTTAACCCACTGAGCCACCCAGGCACCCCTAGAAAAAGATTTTTTAAAGATTTTTTTAAAGTTTATTTATTTGACGCAGAGAGAGAGAAGAGAGAGGGAACATAAGCAGGGAGAGTGGGAGAGGAAGAAGCAGGCTTCCTGCTGAGCAGGGAGCCTGATGTGGGGCTTGATCCCAGGACCCCTGGGATTGTGACCTGAGCTGAAGGCAGACACTTCTGAGCCACCCAGGTGCCCCAATATATAGAAAATTTTACATTGTTAGTTTATTTACTTCTGCAGAAATGTTTTGACATACCTTTTTGATCATAAGG
Organism: Taxidea taxus jeffersonii; assembly: GCA_003697995.1. NCBI lineage: Eukaryota > Metazoa > Chordata > Mammalia > Carnivora > Mustelidae > Taxidea > Taxidea taxus. The sequence goes on along the minus strand of ML105016.1, from coordinate 18,512 downwards.
ATCAACAAGTGAGACTAGAAAATAATGAATAGTCAGAATAAGTCAGTCTTTTTTATAAGTTATAGCCTTTTAAAAAGCCTTCATTTTTTTTCATCTGAAAATGGAGTGAGGTAAAATTGATTTTTCATAATTCATTTAAAAATTCTACAATTTGTCATGTTACTTAGATTGTACCTCCTTACCCTCAATTATATTTAGAATAATTGTAGATGATACACTATGCTACTTGCTTTGAAAGTTATAATGCTCAGTAATACCTAAAATTATATAATGTTCCACAGCAGTTACTAAGAGCTTGTACATGCAGAGTCACCCAAAGAGATTTTTAAAGCCATGTTTGTATATTTCTCAGCCCCACTCCCTCTCAAGATTCAGCTTTAGCATATTATTTTTGAATTGCTTCCGTACACATTTTTTGTTTCCCTTTTTCTTCAGCTGTAGAAGAAAGACATGCCCAGCATGGGTTCTTTAGAAAATATAAGATACATAATTTAGAAAGAAGAGGGGAAGTCCTATAATTTCATCACTTTAAAGCAAACCTATTACTCTTTTTATTTTAAGACTTTTTAATTATTATTTATTTATTTGACAGAGATCACATGTAGGCAGAGAGGCAGGCAGAGAGAGAGAGAGAGAGAGAGAGAGAGAGAGGAGTAGGCAGCAGGCTTCCCGCTGAGGAGAGAGCCGGATGTGGGGCCAGATCCCAGGACCCTGGGATCATGACCTGAGCTGAAGGCAGAGGCTCTAACCCACTGAGCCACCCAGGTTCCCCAAAAGCAAACCTATTAATCTTTTCGTATATTTTCTTTACCTTTTTTTCCTCTGTAGTTTTTTCGGGGAGGGGGATGAATTTATAGTATATAATTTTCCATTATTGATTTCTCACTGAGAAGCATTTTGCCATCATTTAAAACATCTCTTACACCATTTTGAAGGGGGTATAATATTTTGTTCTGTAAACCAGTTGCTTAGAAATGAAGTGAAGCGTAGCTGTCGTTAATACCACCACTGCCTCTGTCATCATCACCATCCTTATTTTTATCTTTATTTTACTAGGTGAGCAAGTGGTTGAGGGAATTTGTGTGAATTACCCAAGATTGTATACCCCCAGAATGGTGCAGAATGACTGAAAGGGGCTCAGATTTCTGACTATAGATTATTTGCTCTTTTTTGTCCCTGTGATAATCTATAAACATTAAGCATTTTCATTTATTTGTTCACTCCATAAACAGTTATTTCATGTCCACATAGTAGTGATACAAATATACAAAGATGAATAAAATTAGTAGTAGCTAATATTTATTGAACTCTTCCTAGTGCCAGGCACTGTTGTGTGTGCTTTACATGTATCAGTTGACTTAAGACAACAACTTCGAGGTAGGTTACTTTTATTAGTTCCATTTTAAAGATGAGGAGATTGAGGCAGAATATAAGTAACAGCTAGTAAAGGATAGAGCTGGGATTTAAACCCAGCAAGTCTGGTCCAGAATCCATACTCTTAGTGTATCCTAAGAGTTCATAAAATAAGATAAATCAGGGGCACCTGGGTGGCTCAGTGGGTTAAGCTAGTTAAGCCTTAGGCTCAGGTCATGATCTCAGGATCCTGGGATCGAGTCCTGCATTGGGCTCTCTGCTCAGCAGGGAGCCTGTCCTCCTGAACCCCACCTGCCTCTCTGCCCACTTGTGATCTCTGTCTGTCACATAAAATCTTAAAAAAAAAAAAGAAAAAACAATAAATTAGTATGAGGAGCTTTTCATACATAGTACTTAACAAACGTTTATTTGTGAAAGGATCTTTATGAAAGCTGTGCTCTTTTCTGAATTGCTGAAACAGTCAAGGTTAAAGTTCTGTAAGTTGAAATTGATGCAGTTTTATTAATGCTTTAATAAATGCTTATAGTGAGCTTCTAGTTTGCTCTGATGTTTTAAATGAGTAAACTTAGTTTTATTTAAAAATTATCCCTGAAGAGCTAAAAAATCTTAACACCTATCACTGCTTGCTATAGAAAGTAGGTCCTTAAAAATGAAGATGATAAATTCAATCCAAGTGTTAGCTTCTTGAGTATGTAGAAGTTTAGTATTTATATAAATGACTGTCATTAATCGTCTAGCTGCTGGTGAGGTTAGGCCTTATTTTAAAACCCAGCACATACTAAGGTAGTGGAATTCTCAAGTAATAGGAAACTGGGAATTTAGTACGGATCTTCAAGTCATTTGAGAGCTTTGTGTTGTTTTGTTGTTAAATTACTAAATGAGATTGTAACCTATTGTTCCTTTCCTCAGAATATTGTTATGTGGAACAAATAAGATAGGATAGTAATCTGGAAAAGAAAACACTAAACCGGTTCAAAGCACCACCATTTTGAACAACTGAAGACAGGAGAGGATTCTGAAAAAGTACATTAAACTAGTTCAAGACACCACCATGTTATTGTCACAGTTGTTCACATAAAAGATTTTTAGACTGTTTGCTGTTAGTCTGTTTGCTGATGAAATTGTAATCCATTTACATTTATCTTTTTTTTTTTTTAAAGATTTTATTTATTTATTTGACAGAGATCACAAGTAGGCAGAGAGGTAGGCAGAGAGAGTTTGGGGGGAAGCAGGCTCCCTGCTGAGCAGGGAGCCCGATGCAGGGCTCGATCTCAGGACCCTGGAATCATGACCTGAGCCGAAGGCAGAGGCTTTAACCCACTGAGCCACCCAGGCGCCCCCGTTTACATTTATCTTGACATAAGTTTGCTTTGTACTATTGTAATAGGATTTTGTTATGCTGAATATTTTTTGAAACGTGCGCCTAAGTTAGAAGGCTTATATTTGAAAAGGGTTTGAAATTTGATATACAACCATGACTGATGATAAAAAAAGAATAGTGATTGTATCAGAAATTTCACTGTAATGAATTTATGATAGAAAATACATACTGTAGTTCATAAGTATAATACACTAAGCCTTGCTAATATTTTTGCTTAAGTAAGCTCTTGGTACTTATTATTTTTAAAGCAGCATTTCATAAAGTGTGTTCCTTATAATATTAATGAGATGTTAACTCGTAGTTGCTAGCATCTCACACGGAGCTTTATGTTGTTAAATAAATTGAATTAAATTAGGTTAAACAGGCTTCTTTATTTGAGAACCTATTTAAGCCCAATAAAGTGCATCACTTCCCAAAATTATTTGACCATGGAACTGTTTGCAAATCATATCCCAGCACTCATGTTCCACAGAGCTTACTTTGCTTTAACTTAGAGTAATTTGAATAGCAAGAAATTTATGCAAATTTATTTAAAATATTTGGGGTGAATGCAATCTTATTAAAATTACATTTCTTATCAGAGATTTCAAAATGTTAATTCTCTAAGCTAATGTCTCTTTTCTTTTAATTTGTAGGTACGAAAAAAGGACCAGATCAATATTGAAACAAAGAACAAAACTGTTCGTTTTATTGGAGAATTAACTAAATTTAAGATGTTCACAAAAAATGATACATTACATTGTTTAAAGGTTAGTGCCGCATTATTTGAGTTGTTTTTAATAGACAAAGTTTTAGTTATAAATGCTGGAAAAAAATGAAATAAGCAAGGAATATTTGTTTAATATGGAGGACAAGAAAAGAGTAAAAAAGAACTTTAAATAGATGAGCAGAGCCAAAACCAAATAATAGTATGGTAGATAGAAATACAGCTATCACAGTAATTACATGAAATGTAATAGGACAAAATACATGAAGTAAAAGCCTGAAGAATGTAAGACTTTATTAAAACAACACTGTAAACAAACAAACAAATAAATAAATAAAACAAAACACTGTAGGCTGCCTGCAAGAAAGATAAATATGAAGACCAGAAAGGCTAACATAAAAAGGTGGGGGGAGTATACCATGCAAGAACTGACTAAAAATCACCTGGTTTGGGGGCACCTGTATGGTGCAGTTGGTTGAGCATCCACCTCTTGGTTTCACCTCAGGTGGTGATCTCAGGGTCATGGGCTCGAGCCCCACGCTCAGTACAAAGTCTGACATCCTCTCTCTCTCTCACTCGTGCCTGCTTGCTCGCTCACTCTCTATCTGAAATAAATAAATAAATCTTAAAAAAGAAAATACAGGGGCACCTGGGTGGCTCAGTGGGTTAAGGCCTCTGCCTTCAGCTCAAGTCATGATCTCAGGGTCCTGGGATCGAGCCCCGCATCGGGCTCTCTGCTCAGCGGGGAGCCTGCTTCCCTTCTCTCTCTGCCTGCCTCTCCGCCTACTTGTGATCTCTGTCTGTCAAACGAATAAATAAAACCTTAAAAAAAAAAAAAAAGAAAATACACCTGTTTTCATTATCATCAAGCAATTAAGGTACAAAGCATTTATTGTAAATAAAGAAGGACAATTCATAATGATGAAGAGCTAATTTTAGTGGGAAACTATTACCTTCCTGAATCAGTATGAATCCAGTGAGGGACCTTCAAAATATATAAAGCAAAAATCAACAAGGAAAGAAGTAAACAAATCCACAGTCATGGTGAGAGACTTTGAAACACCTTTCACTAACTGAAAGAAGAGGCAGATGAAATTAGTATGTGTATACAGAACTGAACAATACAGTTAACCTGGATCTAATGGACACTATACCCAACAGCATCAGAACTTAAAACCTCTTCAGGTGCACGTGGATCCTTTACCAGAACTAACAACAACAAAAATCACAGCAAATTAGAAAAGACTGAAATTACTCGATTATGTTTTCTATCCACAATGGAATTAAGCTAGAAATTAGTAAGTAATTATATGTGGTAAAGCTGATGCAGCAGAGATGGAATAATTCTAAAATTTGAATTGATCATGACAGACAATGAAAATTTTGTATCAAATTGATTTCCTTAGGTTGCTAGGTATATTATACAAAGTGGGTCTCATAGATTGAAGTACATTTGGAAAACCCCAAGTTAAACAAATTTATCAAGTTTCTTTATTGCTTGATTTCTTAAGAGTGTCTAAAATATTAATAGTCATTATAAATATTTAAGGGGTTAAGTTTCCTAAATCTACTTGGAGCATCTCAGAAGACAGCAGAGTACATTTAGGGAAACTCTGGACAACATTTTAAGAGCGATTGTGAAAGATTTCTCAATGCTGTATTTGAAGGGAATCATACCGTGGAACAATTTAAACGTTAGTATATTTCTTTATAGTAATTATTACAGATACATAGGAAGGGTATACATTTCTTTGACCTAGAAATTCCATTTCTATATATTTGCTTTAAGGAAATAATAAACTTACAAATTTATCTACAAGGATATTTGTCCCACAGTTGTTTAAGTAGCAAGAAATTGTAAACAATTTCAGTATCCAGCAAGTAAGAATCACTTAAGTTTTAGTGTAGTTCATATTATGCAGTAATATGCCTCTTTTAAATCATGCCATAGAAGGATAAATAAGGACACAGCAAAATAGTCATATTAGCTTAAAAACACCAAGTTATTAAATAATGTGATATGTTTGAATCTGTTTTGGTTTAGAAAAATGCATAGAGAAAGATTAGGAGGATAAATACTGAAATGCTATGCTAATGTGTTATGTTTCTAAATTTCATACAGTGTGCCTGTTGTGGTCAGAATTTTACAAGTGAATGTCCCATAAACCAAAAACAACAAAGCAATTTAGAAAATGTTAGTTGTGTTGTGTATGTCACAGGTGTTTAAATACATGGCATCTAATGGTCATTATATACAAAAGGCTTTGATATTAGTTTTCGTATATTTATCTGAAAGAAAAGGCATTAAGTATATTGAAGATTTTATATAAAATTTTTGTGGCTGAACACAAGATACTCAGCAGTGAAGCTTGTTAAGCCAAAGTAGACCAGCTTTTGTTTTTCACACTTGGCATTTCTGAAGTTGTTATACACATTAGATCTGTATTTTCTTTAATAGGATTGAAGTGTTGTCTTTTGTGTTTTCTCATCATCATTGTTATTACAGATGCTTCTATCAGACTTTTCCCATCACCATATTGAAATGGCATGTACTCTACTAGAAACCTGTGGAAGATTTCTTTTCAGATCACCAGAATCACACCTGAGGACCAGTGTACTTTTGGTAAGGGCTTGAGGATCCTAGCAAGAGCTTGAGATTATTGATTTACTTCAGGGGTTAGAAATACTGACCAGTGCCCATGATCTTGGTCTGCTTTATAAAAAGAAACATTTCTGCCTAAACTAGAACCTCCGTATTTATGTGCTATGGCCATTCCAGGAGAGTTGTAGGAATTTTCCTCACTTGTCTGCCAGTGAGTTCACTGTATGGTAAAGGAGGATTAAGTTCAACCCCAAATGCTTTTTGATAAATGATGCAAATGAGCAAGTACTGGTGATACTGTTGTGTTAGAGCCATTTTTTATGGATGTTCTTGAATGTTTAAAGAAGCCGTTGTTTATGTGCCATAAGCATATAATTTATAAGCTTAAAAATATAAAATTTAATTAAAAAATTAAAAACTATAAGCTTGAAAAATTAACTTGAGGTAGAAGCTATTTCTTAAGCTACTTAGCTGAAATGGCCATCAAGTTTATTTAGCAATTAAATTCTTATGCTTATTGATAATATCCATGCATTCCCTTGCAGACTTGGGAGGAAGTGTGATGGCAGAGGGAATATTGGTGTTAGTGTTAAAAAGAGCTCAGGTTTAGGAATCCCTGGGCATAGACTGTCATTACATTAGTGTTACTGTTACAAAAGTCTTGATTGTATCATTTTCTTTAGATAGCTTAGTTTTTTTAGAATCCAGTTGTGAGCTTGAATATTCTCTGCCAATAATATTTAATATGAAGAAACAATTTATTTCTAATAGACAAAAATATTAATCTGGAGGCCATCAAATGGAAATGATTTCCAAATTTTCTGTAGACTTGTATCACATTAACAACTTAAACGTCATTCCAAGTTCAAATTTTTATCCTAACAAGGAAAAAAACTCTTATTCTTTTGGCTCAGGCTCTTAAGATTAAAAAAGTGTGTGTATAAAAAATGTAATAGAGCTAGCTTTTAATGTCTTGTATTTATTTACAATATTTGGTGTTTTTTTTTAAAGATTTTATTTATTTATTTGACAGAGAGAGATCACAAGTAGGCAGAGAGGCAGGCAGAGAGAGAGAGGGAAGCAAGCTCCCTGCTGAGCAGAGAGCCCAATTCGGGGCTCGATCCCAGGACCCTGAGTTCATGATCTGAGCCGAAGGCGGAGGCTTTAACCCACTGAGCCACCCAGGCGCCCCTATTTACAATATTTGAATCCTCTATTTTTGCCAGGAAAAACATTTACTAGTTTTGGTGGTATGGGCGAATATTGGATTGGCTCAGTGGATCTTTTCCCCTCTTACAGCAAAAGCAACAAGCTTTTATCACTGGTTGACTAGATCTGTTTTGAATCACTACCTCTTGGATTGATGCTCAGAGCTGTGGACAAGTTTATAAACCTGGGGTGCTTTTAGTTTTCTTGTTCGTAGAGCTGTGTCAGAGCCTAAGGCCTAACACCAAGCAGTCATGGACTAATTTGTTCTAAAAACATGATTTTGGTGTAATAGTGTACTAGTACATTCTTAGGAATACCTAGTGATTGGGGTTTTTTTTGTTGTTTTTAGTTTTTCTTTTCTAGTCCTTTATCCTGAAATTCTGTCACTGAGAATAGAAATTTGGTTAGGAATAAACATTAGAATGAAAGTATTTTGACTTAGACATTTTTATTTTAGGAGCAAATGATGAGAAAGAAACAAGCAATGCACCTCGATGCAAGATATGTTACAATGGTGGAGAATGCGTATTACTACTGCAACCCACCTCCAGCTGAAAAAACAGTGAAAAAGAAACGTCCTCCTCTCCAGGAATATGTCCGGAAACTTTTGTACAAGGATCTCTCCAAAGTTACCACTGAGAAGGTAAATCCCATTGAAATCATAAAGTAATAGTCAATTTGAAATTTGTAGTAGTGCTAAGATATAATATTCAACAGAATTCTTTTTCATTCTAGTGATTGTAGTATTAAGAGCAGTGCACTTGGGGGGCGCCTGGACGGCTCAGTGGGTTAAGCCACTGCCTTTGGCTCGGGTCATGATCTCAGGGTCCTGGGATCGAGTCCCGCATTGGGCTCTCTGCTCGGCGGGGAGCCTGCTTTCCCCTCTCTCTCTCTGCCTGCCTCTCTGCCTACTTGTGATCTCTCTCTCTGTCAAATAAATAAAAAAAATCTTTAAAAAAAAAAAAGAGCAGTGCACTTGGCTTCTAGCCTGTGCACTAAATTGTTTAGGTCCAGGACATATATTTCAATTTCTCCAGATCAGCTTGTTTATAAATTGCTTCAGTGTTTGACAAAGTACTGATAAGGAATGTAAGCATCTTGAATTATTCATATTTTGTAACTGGAGAAATTGAAGCAGAGCTGTTAAAAGTTTCAGCAGTGAAGTTTAGGAGAGTTAAGATTAGATCACAAGTTGAATTGTGACTGCTTCTATACAAGTCATCCTAAAGTGAAAGTCAAATGATGAACATAAGATATGGGATGTATGTTTTGTTTTCCTTTTATGACTCTTACTCTGAAGTAATTATTCTAATTTTAATTTTGGTGCTGTTTATATTTGAAATTACTACTTTGTCTCTGATATTCTGTAATGAATTTGACTGTTAATATTCTACTTCAGGACAGGGGATCCCCACCTTGAGTTGGCTTTACTAGGTCCATGGCCCTCTGAAATTTCATAATTTTGGTCATTTTCCAGAAAAGGTTAAGAAGTACTGACCTGTTTTCATAATTATTGCAGTTACTTTGTTAGAAACTTCACTTTCAAGTAGGATATGTTGAACAGAACATTTCATGGTTTACTCTTGAAGTTGAAACAACACATTGTAGAACTTTTTTCCCCTTTAGGAAAAAAAAAGTAAAGCAAATTAGCTGTTGCACAGAGAAAACTTGTGGGGAGAAGAAAAGATGTGCAGTAATAGATGCATTATACAAGGATAATCAATGATCATGTGACTTTGGAAATTGGACTCAACTTTCAGAGAGTCACAGATAGTAGTTGTTTCAAACAATAAGCAATTTGAAAGCTGTTTTAGAATTAGCTAAAAGTTTAAAAATATAGGTTGCTCTGTGGTTGAGACAACATTAATATTTCCACTGAAGCTGATTTGAGAATATATGAAGTGCTTGAAAGATGGATGGTGGCTACAGTGCCTGAATGGCTCAGTTGGTTAAGCATCTGCCTTCAGCTCAGATCACGATCCCAGGGTTCTGGGATCAAGTCCCACATTGTGCTCCCCACTCAGTGGGGAGTCTGCTGCTTCTCCTTCTCCCTCTGCTTCTCCCTGCTGCTGCTTCTCTCTTTCTCTCTCTAATAAATAAATAAAATCTTAAAAAAAAAAAAAAAGATGGATGGTAGCTATAGAGTAGAGATGAAAAGAATGCTTTGCGATCTGCCAATAGTATCTTTTTATTACTTTTTCTTTTTTTTTTCCAGAATAAAAATGGGAGGAACTTGATTATAGGTAGAGCTCTGCTCACCATCTCATTACCAGTAGAGTCTTTGAAATAGTAATGGCTGACTTTTATGTCATACTTATAACGAGTCAGACAGTTTCCCATGTGCCTCACATATTTTCACTTCTCTAATCCTTAACAACAGACTGTGGAGTAAGTGCTGTTATTATCCCTCTATACACTTGAGGAAACAGGATTCTATATAATGTTGGCCTTGATGTTATATTCTCCATATCAAGTGATCTTTTAACCCACTGATCTTGGGTTTATTTATTTACTGGAAATTTTTGATTTATAAAAAGTACCTGAGATTATTTACATTAGTGATATGCAAAAGAAAATACTATTTTTGGTAAACCTTGGGTATGTGTTTTTAGTCACTGGTATTATGAGTATATACTATTAGCCTGATTGAAGATCTGGAAACTCTGGGAAATTCAGGGGTATCATGAAGAGATGTAGGGCAAATGTGAATAAATTTTGCCAATAATTAGAAATATTTCACTTTTCCGATCTCTAAAGTTAAGAAGCTGGTGGTAGAGGATCTGTAAAGTATTTTTTGTTTCAAAAATTAAGTGACTGCAGTATCAAAATATTTATATTATTGGGTATATTGGAGTATTATGTACTTACTTATCTTAGTAATTGAAACAAAATTCTCTCTCTGTAGGTTTTGAGACAGATGCGAAAGTTGCCCTGGCAGGACCAAGAAGTGAAAGACTATGTTATTTGTTGTATGATAAATATCTGGAATGTGAAATATAATAGTATTCATTGTGTAGCCAACCTCTTAGCAGGACTGGTCCTCTACCAAGAAGATGTTGGAATCCATGTTGTGGATGGAGTTTTAGAAGATATTCGATTAGGAATGGAGGTAATAAGGACTTTCCTTGAGATCATCAGATTGGAGTTTGTGGAGAACTTAAACAACTTTTAAATCCGATTATTAAAAAAAATAATTTGGAAACCTTTCTTTTCCCTTGTGATGTCAATTTACTCTTTCTCTAAAGTTACTGTTGTCTCAAATTTCCTAGTCATCTTTCAGGCTAGTGCTGGAGAGTTTTTTGCTTCTTTTTCTCAAGTTCAGTTAGGCTTATTTTGGAAGAGTATAATCGATTTTATTATTTCTAGGGCACTAGAACTCAGGTTATAGGAATCTATAAATCTCTTAATTAGGTGAATTGGTAATCTTTTGGTAAGAATTTCTATAGACTGTTTCCTCTTTCTGTTGGCTTCTCATTTCCTTAATTCATGGATTACAGAAAAATAAGTTATGGGGGGGCTGATAGGGAGAATTACATCTTAACTGTATCATCAACTTAGTTAATGATAACTTAATACTAAATGTTAATATTTAACTTGTTCTTTTTAGTAAAACATTTTAAAGGTAGCCATTTCTTAAAAAGGATATGCAGAAGTGATCATTTTACTAGAAAATAAGGAAAGAACTCATTTTTTCCCCCTCTGTTTAGTGTTCTTTCAGTAATTGGTATTATCAAATGACAGAGGAGAATTTTACCTCTTTTCAACACATTACTGTTCTTTAATGGAAATCTGTTGGTTTTTTTTTTTCCCTTTAGGTTAATCAGCCTAAATTTAATCAGAGACGTATCAGCAGTGCCAAGTTCTTAGGGGAACTTTATAATTATCGAATGGTGGAATCAGCTGTTATTTTTAGAACTCTTTATTCTTTTACTTCATTTGGTGTTAACCCAGATGGCTCTCCAAGTTCGCTAGATCCTCCTGAACACCTTTTCAGAATTAGACTAGTGTGCACTATTTTGGATACCTGTGGCCAGTACTTTGACAGAGGTTCCAGTAAACGAAAACTTGATTGCTTCCTTGTATACTTTCAGGTATGTAAACTCAAATATGCAGTTTGGCATAATTTAATGCGTTGCTTGTGTTAGAGAAATATTAGAGAAGAAATACAACATTCATATATCACATATAAGATGTGTTCATCATTAGATTAGATTTTTTTCTTCCTGCAAGGATGTTTTAGAGATTAAACATATGATGAAAAGAATTCTACTATATAAACATTCTATTTGCACTGTCACTTTTATGATTAACAATGATCATTAATTTGGGGAATTATTTTGGTATGGTTTATAAATTTGGTGTAATAATTTATGGATTATGGTATGGTAATTTATGAATTTTTGTACATCTGATAACATTTTCAACTCATCTGTGTTCTGATTTTACATCTAAAATTCTGGTTTCTAAATGATTTTACTTTTTTCTATCATTTTTGGGAAAATATGCTCTTCTCAACACAGGAAAAAATATTTGTTCATTCATAGTAAATTCTTGGGTTGTGCTTCCCTATCTTAATATCAGTTAATTATGTAAACTTAAAATTTAGACTAAGTATAGTATAAATTAAATTCAGAAACAAATATGGAGACAGTTCTACAACTTTTATAAGGTTGGTGTTCCAAAAGTTAACTTAGGTTTAGGTTGAACTTACTATTGAATTTTCTAGGTGTTACTGAAATAAAGTACCAAAAGCACCATTCAGTTCTATATGATCATTCTAGAGTGTATAATCTCTTGTTAGTATTTTCTTCACTTATTTTGGTGAAGAAAATAAATTTAAAATTGCAACTTTTGAAGTATCAGAAATATATCCACATAGTGGCTGCTGTTAAGTGGAGGCAAATGCTCTGGGGGAAGAGCAGATAACTTTGTTCTGTCACCGTACCTATGCAGTAGAGGACAACTTGTTACTCGCTTGTTTTCTGAGTTGATAAGAAGAAAATGGGGAGGGAAATTCTACAGATTTGAGAGTCAGATTGCTGGTTGTATGCAAGGACTATCTGACGTTGGAGACTGTATTGAAACCAAAGGTTTGTGGCAAAATGTCAGTTGTAACTCTCAGCATCGAAAGTAAACTCTCTTTCAGAAGAGTGTCCTTATTTGCATTCACTCTGAAATCCCAGACTGAGAGAAAAAAGCCACTCAGAACTATCCAGGAGCAGAAAGAGACAAAAGTAGTTTTTGAGTAACAGGCAGAAATGAGAAATGTGTGGCAGGATATACCTAGGGAATTGGGAGTAAGGAGTGAGTGAGGCCTGGGGGATGAAGGCAGTGTGTTCCAGGTCAGAGAATGTACAGTTAAGTATGGGAAGGCCAGATGGAAAGGACCATCGCAGCGGTGCTTCTAAACTTTAATGTACATATGCAGCACTTGGAGATATTGTTAAAATGCAGATTGTGATTCATTTGGTCTAGGGTGGGGGCCCAAGAGTCTGCATTTCTCACAAGCTCCCAGTTGAAGTCCACATGTCAGTAGCAAGACCTAGAACAAATTGGAGAGGAGAAAGCACCCAGAAGGACACCCTTTTATATATAAGCAAATTCTTGGGTTGTGCTTTTTAATTAAACTTACGAATTACAAAGTAGAAAATAGAATGAAAGAATCAGGCTAGGAGAAACGAGGGAAGATCTCTAAACAGCACCATATATGACACAGTAGCTGTCCAATAAATGCTTGTGGATTAATGGTTTTTATATATTTCAAAAACTGTATCTTCAGATACTTTAATTGACCTGTTTAAAAATCAAAGCAGGCAGCATAGAGAAAATAATAAAAACGTATCAAAACTATGGCTTTGAATTTGATTGGTTTTATTGTTTTGTAAAATAAATATTTTTATTTATTTTATTTATTTATTACCCCTGTTTGGGGTGTGGGAGTGGGGTTTCTGCCTGTTTCAGTACTAGAAATTTATTTGATATTTTATTTACGATTTTTCCTTGCCTTTAAAAAGGATTTTTGACAGTTGTAATAAAAAAAAAATTAAAATTAAAATCACCAAATGGCTTAGAAAGTGGATTAGGGTTATTACTGTTGACCATTAATACAAATGGTAAGTGTTTTGTACCACTCTTAAGCTTAGTTATTTTAACTGGGTAATATCACAATATAGATTATTATTTTAAAATATTTTTGTTATTTAATTTCTTATAGCTAAACTTATTTTTCATTTGTTATCAGCGTTATGTTTGGTGGAAGAAAAGTTTGGAGGTTTGGACAAAAGACCATCCATTTCCTATTGACATAGATTACATGATCAGTGATACACTAGAACTGCTAAGACCAAAGATCAAACTCTGTAATTCTCTGGAAGAATCCATCAGGCAGGTACATGACTTGGAACGAGAATTCTTAATAAAACTAGGTAAGCAATTAATTACAGAGGGAAAATGAAGATGATGTTTGGCAGATTGTTTCTAGAGTTTGCTTTATATTTTTTTTTTTTTTTAAGATTTTATTTATTTATTTGTCAGAGTGAGCACAGGCAGACAGAGCGGCAGGCAGAGGTAGAGGGAGAAGCAGGCTCCCTGCTGAGCAAGGAGCCCAATGTGGGACTCGATCCTAGGACTCTGGGATCATGACCTGAGCCGAAGGCAGCCCCTTAACCAACTGAGCCACCCAGGCATCCCTAGAGTTTGCTTTATATTGTTATCAGTGTTTGCTTTTGTATACTTTCTGTTTTCAGTATTGAGTGTTGTATAATAGTGTTAGGTAAGACCTGGGTGGCATACTTCTAGATTTCATTAAATAATCCCAATTTGGAGGAGAACATTCATGTAAGAAGGAAAGGATAGTGATGGAAAAACACTCTCCTGTCAGCCTCTCTTAATTAGTAGAATTTTTGCTGCTAATACAAAACACTTTTGATGAAAGCATCTCTTACGTATACAGTATATATTTTCAACAAGCATTATCTTCTAACATAGTGCAGGCAGGCACTGTAGGGGGAGTATCAGAAGTTTTGGAACTACCCTGTGGAATTTCAGACCTTACTTGGGAGAGTGATCTCTATTTCTAAGGGCTAGAGAAAATGTGAGAACTATGTGCTATAGGACAATTGGTCTGTTTACTTTCTCAACATCCTTCTGACCCTGTTCTTGAAGTTCGAGTTAGCTCTTGAACAGCTCCCACAAGGGAGTAGGAGCTGACTAACTTTGTCAGTGGAAATAACTGGAATGAGGTGCAGCCTTACCAATCTGGTTTGCTTGCTAATAGTTCGTAGTATGTTAGCATGTTTTATTGTAGTCATTTCAAAGTGACATGTTTTTAGGCTGTTAAGCTAATGTTTTATTTCCTGCCAGCACTTGGTACCCATATGTCTGTCATTAGGGGATCCTTAAGCTTCACCATTTATGCTAACTGCATAAATTTCCTATGGTGCATATTTAAAGTACTTTCTTTCATGGCAAAGGTATTTGTGACTTTTTTCCTCTAAAACTATTTTTTTCATATTATATCCAGCATTTTAATTTCTTTCTCCAAGGTTCATCCTCTGGAGAATATGATTGCTGTTATCTATTTGAGCAGTATTTTTAAAGGTGCTACTGATTGTGCAGCTGTTCACTTTTCTGCCACTCCACCCAGAAGGGCATATGTGATTCCTTTGTTCTTTGAACTTTGTCCCCAGTTAACCACTTTTTTTTTCCTTTTCAGATTTATAGTTGTATAAAATGATCATTTCAGGCAGAGTACTCACTTATCTTGATTATTTCACTTACTTCAAATGCTTTTTTAAGAATTTTGTATTTTAAAGATTTTATTTATTTATTTGAGAGAAAGCACGAGAAGGTGGGGGAGGGCAGAAGGAGAGGGAGAAGCAAACTCCCTGCTGAGCAGGGAGCCCAACACAGGGCTCAGTCCCAGGACCCTGAGATTATGACCTGAGATTAAGGGCCGAGGCTTAACGGACTGAACCACCCGGGTGCCCCTACTTCAAATGCTTTGACATAGTTAAGTCTTAGCCTTGTTTCCCAAAAACTTTTACAAATGGTACATTCTGTATAGTCGGCATCAGGTAACACTAGTTTGATACCTAGTTTGGTAGCAGTAAAGGGTATGGTTTACTTTATCCTTTTTATAGAGCAAAGGGTTAAGTTAAAGGACCTCAGGCTTCTTTTGAGGGGTCTGTTCTTGTTTAGAATATGGGAAGGAAAACACAGGCCACCATTCGTGAATCAAACCCTAAAGATGATGGCAACTAGAATCAGTATGCTCCCAAGTTGTCCCATTTTCCTCCTGTTTTAGAGTCTAAGTATCAGGAAGAAGATGTACAGGAATGGTTCTATATTAAATCTATTTCCATATCTTGCCTTTGGTAGTTTTGTTTTGTTTTCAAGCACTTTGTAAATTCATTATTATTTTAATTTTATAATAGCCCAATGCTAAAGTGCTACAACGTTCCTTTGTATTTTGAAAGTCAATTTTATATTATTCAAAGTAGTACTTGTTTGGAGCACCTGGGTGGCTCCATCATTTATTTTTATTTATTTTTTTTAATATTTTATTTATTTATTTGACAGACAGAGATCACAAGTAGGTAGAGAGGTAGGCAGAGAGAGAGGGGGAAGCAGGCTCCCTACGGAAGGTTCTATATTAAATCTATTTCCATATCTTGCCTTTGGTAGTTTTTTGTTTTGTTTTCAAGCACTTTGTAAATTCATTATTAATTTTATAATAGCCCAATGCTAAAATTCTACAACGTCCCTTTGTATTTTGAAAGTCAATTTTATATTATTCAAAGTAGTACTTGTTTGGAGCATCTGGGTGGCTCCATCATTTATTTTTATTTTTTTTAATATTTTATTTATTTATTTGACAGAGATCACAAGTAGGTAGAGAGGTAGGCAGAGAGAGGGGGGGAAGCAGGCTCCCCGCCGAGCAGAGAGCCCGAAGCGGGGCTCGATCCCAGGACCCTGAGATCGCGACCCAAGCCGAAGGCAGAGGCTTAACCCACTGAGCCACCCAGGTGCCCTGGTTCCATCATTTAAATGGCTGACTTGAGGGAAGCCTGGGTGGCTCAGTCGGTTAAGCCGCTGCCTTCGACTCAGGTCATGATCCCAGAGTCCTGGGATAGAGTCCCACATCGGGATCCTTGCTTGGCAGGGAGCCTGCTTCTCTCTTTGCCTCTGCCTGCCACTCTGCCTGCTTGTGTGCGTACGCTCTCTCTCTCTTTCTTTCTCTCTGACAAATAAATACAAAAATAAATAAAAATCTCATAAATGGCTGACTCGATTTTGGCTCAAGTCATACTCTTAGGGTTGTGGGATTGTGCCCCACATCAGGCTCTGCACTCAGCACAGAGTCTTCTTGAGGATTCACTCTCTCTCCCTCTGCCCCTCCACTCACTTTCTCTTTCTCTAAAATAAATAAATATATCTTAAAAAAAAAAAAGTAATACTTGTTCATGGCAAAAAATGTGAAAAATACCAAGAAAACAAAAATCATGTTCCATACACAAGAATAATCACGTGTTAACATTTTTTGGGGGGCACCTGGGTGGCTCAGTGGGTTAAAGCCTCTGCCTTCAGCTCAGGTCATGATCCCAGGGTCCTGGGATCGAGCCCCACATCGGGCTCTCTGCTTAGCAAGGAGCCTGCTTCCCTTCCTCTCTCTCTGCCTGCCTCTCTGCCTACTTGTGATCTCTGTCTGTCAAATAAATAAATAAATAAATAAATCTTTTTAAAAAAAAAAAAATTTTTTTTTTGGTATATGTTCTAGTCCTTTAAAATTTTTTTATGTGTTTACAGTTTTATAATTGGATTTTTTCTACCTAATATATTATGAAATTTCTTCCTGATATGAAATATTTTTCTAATTCTTAATTGGCTGTATTCCTTCGTATGAATGTGCCATAATTTATTTAATCCTATTGCTTGGCACTTAGGTTATTTCCAGTTTTACATTACTATAAATGACATTTTTGTGTGATATTTATGTGTATCTTGGTTTTCTCAGTAGACTTAGAATTACTGGCTAAAACATTCTCTTTAAATTTAAGAACAGGGGCGCCTGGGTGGCTCAGTGGGTTAAATCCTCTGCCTTCCGCTAGGGTCATGATCCCAGGGCGCTCTGCTCAGCAGCGAGCCCGCTTCTCCCCCCTCTCACTCTGCTTGCCTCTCTGCCTACTTGTGATCTCTCTCTGTCAAATAAATAAAGTCTTTAAAAAATAAAAAATAAATAAATTTAAGAACAAAACCAAAATGGTTATAGGCAACATAATTTCATTTTGGAATTTGTAGATCGTATTGTCATATAAGGAACAGAAATGAGGGGAATGGAAGTGAAAAAGAAGCCACATGAATAAATTATAAAGCCAACAGTGTATTTCACGAATTAGTAATAAAATCAGTAGAACAGAATGAAAGGCCTAGAAACACCCCCCAATTAAATGCAAAATAATTTATATATAATGAACTAGGAATCTTACAAATAGGATAAGGGCAGCAGGTCAGTGTTCTGGAGGAAAATTGATACAGAGCCACATCCTATCAAACTGCAGATGGATTAAGGAGTTAGGTATTTTTAGGGACACCTGGGTGGCTCAGGTCATGGTCCTGGGATTGAGTCCCTCATTGGGCTCCTTGCTTAGCAGGGAGCCTGCTTCTCCCTCTGCCTGCTGTTCCCCCTGCTTGTGCTTGCTTTCTTCTCTCTCACTCTCTGACAAATAAAATCTTTTTCTTTTTAAACTATTTATTTTTAAAAATAGGTCTGATTATCAAATATTTGAAGAGGCATTAATTTTCCCAAATTATAGAACAGTAGAAGAGGGGCACCTGGGTGGCTCAGTGGGTTAAAGCCTCTGCCCTTCGGCTCAGGTCATGATCCCAGGGTCCTGGGATCAAGCCCAAAACGCATCTGGCTCTCTGCTCAGCAGGGAGCCTGCTTTCCTTTCTCCCTCTCTACCTGCCTCTCTGCCTATTTGTGATCTCTGTCTGTCAAATAAATAAATAAAATCTTGAAAAAAATAGTAGAAGAAAGCATATACATGGCAACAGATTGGCGTGTTTAAAGCTTTTATACAGTACAAAAATAAAATTAAAGTGAAAATAGTCTTCATGCCAGGTTAGTTTGACTTATATAAAGAGCAAAGGTAAATTGGTAATAAAATAGAATACCCCGATAGATAAATGAACATGACATAATCACATGGTGAGGGGGCGAATTGGTGTGTTTATTGAGT
>ML105015.1:329415-418458 GCA_003697995.1 Taxidea taxus jeffersonii | reverse complement strand
AAAAAAAAAAAAAAAGGAGGTAAAGAAAGAGAAAAAAGGCATTTTGGACAAACTGTTACATGTGCTTTTTAAAAAAATAGACTATTTTGTCAGCAGAGTTTTTGTTTGTTTGTTTGTTTTTGTTTTTTTATTTAAACATATAATGTAACCCCACCACCCTCTCCCAACCCCCATCCCCCTGCCTCAGTTTGTTTTTTGACATTAAGAGTCTCTTTTGGTTTGTCTCCCTCCCAATCCCATCTTGTTTCTTTTTTTTTTTTTTTTCTTTTTTTTTTTTTTTTTTTTGTCAGAGAGCGCAGGAGGGAGCACAGGCAGACAGGGTGGCAGGCAGAGGCAGAGGGAGAAGCAGGCTCCCTGGTGAGCAAGGAGCCCGATGTGGGACTCGATCCCAGGACGCTGGGATCATGACCTGAGCCGAAGGCAGCCACTTAACCAACTGAGCCACCTAGGCGTCCCCATTTTTTCTTTTCCTACCCCCTTAACCCCCACCCCCATTGCATCTCCACTTCCTCATATCAGGGAGATCATATGATAGTTGTCTTTCTCCGATTGACTTATTTCGCTAAGCATAATACCCTCTAGTTCCATCCATGTCCTCGCAAATGGTAAGATTTCATTTCTTTTGATGGCTGCATAGTATTCCATTGTATATATACCACATCTTTATCCATTCATTTGTTGTCAGCAGAGTTTTAAGTTCATAGTAAAATTAAGTGGAAAGTACAGATTTCCTACATACCCTCTGTTCCTACTCATATATGAGTTTTTGTTTTTGCTTTTTCAATTTTTTTTATTGTGGTAAAATATAGGTGACATAAAACATCATCCTAGTCATTTTTAATTATACTGTTCAGTGATACAGAATACATTCATAGTGCTGTGCAATCATCATACCATCCATCTCCATAATTTTTCATCTTGTAAAACTGGAGCTCTGTATCCATTAAATAGTAACTCTTATTCTCCCCTCCCAGCCCCTAACATCCACCATTCTACTCTGTGTCTCTGTGATTTTGACTACTCTCAGTAGTCATGTAAGTAGAATCATACAGTATTTTTCTCTTTGTGACGTAGCATACTGTCTTTAAGGTTCATCTGTATTATAGCATTTCTCAGAATTTTCTTCCTTTTTAAGGTTGAGTAATATTCCATTGTATGTATTTACTACATTTTGCTTATCATTTACCATTAGTGGACACATGGTTGCTTCTGTTTAGCTATTGCCAATAACGCTGCTATGAACGTGGAAGTACAAATATCCTCCCTATAAGACCCTGCTTTCAATTCTTCTGGTTACGCACCTCCAAGTGAAGCTGATCCAACAGAATCATATGATAATTATATTTTAATTTTCTGAGGAGTCAGCATTCTGATTTCCATAGTAGCTCTGCCATTTTACATTGCATCAACAGTTCACAAAGATGACAGTTTCTCCACATTTTCATCAACACCTTTTTTCTGTTGTTTTGGTATTAGCCATCTTAATGGTTATGAGGTGATATCATTATAATTTTAATTTGCATTTCCCTAAAGATTGGTGATGTTGAAATCCTTTCATGTGCATATTGGCCATTTATATATTTTCTTTGGACAAATATCTATTCAAGTCCTTTGCCCATTTTTAAATCATATTGTTTGGATTTTTGTTGTGGTTGACTTCTAGGTAGAAAATAAGGTTTGATACCTTCTAAGGTAGAGGGTAAGGGGCCAAATTGAGGAAACTTTAGACAACTGTTTTAAGTAGTTTGCTGTTATTATCTAGACCAGAGACCATATTTTTTTTCTAAACGTTTTATTTGAGGGAGAGAGACAACGGGAGCAGGAGGGAGGGGCAGAGGGAGAGGGAGGAGCAGACTCTCCATTGAGCAGACTCCCTACTGAGGGAGGAGCAGACTCCCCACTATGCAGGACCCCATCCCAGGACCCTGGGATCAGACCTGAGCTGAAGGCAGAGGCTTAACGACTGAGCCATTCAGGCGGCTGAGCCACCTAGACCAGAGATGTTTAATAGAACTTTCTCTGATGATGGAAATGTTTTGTATCTGTAAGTGTTAGCCATATGTGGCTGTTGCAGACTTAACATGTGTCTAATGCAACTGGAAAATCAAGTTTTTAGTTTCATTTAACTTTAATCAGTTTAAACTTAAATAGCCATGTGTGGCTTAAGGCTACCACTGTTTTTGATAGGGTAGTCAGGAGATCATCAGAAGTTGTATTTTTTCTTTTTCTAAGATTTTATTTATTTATTTGAGAGAGAGAGCATGAGCAGGGAGAGGGACAGAGGGAGAAGCAGACTCCCCACTGAGCAGGGAGCCCAGTGCTGGACTGATCCCAGGACCCCAGGATCAGGAACTGAGCTGAAGGCAGATGCTTAGCCGACTGAGCCACCCAGGCGCCCCAGAAGTTGTATTTCTTACTTATTTTGTTTTTATAGTAGGGTAATGATATGTGTTTTAGGGGAGGAAAAAAACTGGAAACAATGCGGGCATTTGGATGGTAAAGAAGCAAGTGAGAATAGAAAATCACTTTCTATTCTGGATGAGTATGCCTGTAACAAGAATGGGAAGCATAGGAGGATGAGCTGGCTTGGGAAGGTAGACATGGAGCTCAGTACTGCAGAAACTGACTTGAGATTGTGGAACGTAGAGGCAGAGATGTCCAGTGGGCAATTGTAAATTAGAGTGCAGAGCAGAACAGAGAAGACTAGGGCTAGAAGTATGAATTTTCACAGTCATCTATATAGTGGTGATAAAGCCATGGAAATAGGTAATACCCTTCAAAGAGGGAATGTAAGTCTTGAATACAGGAGCATGAAGGATAGATCCTTGGAAAATGTCTGTATTTAAAGGTGGGAAGACGAACAGGAGCAATGAAGGTGAAGTTACTTTTTTTTTTTTTTAAGATTTTATTTATTTATTTGACAGAGATCATGAGCAGGCAGAGAGGCAGGCAGAGAGAGGGAGGAAGAGAAGCAGGCTCCCTGCCGAGCAGAGACCCTGATGCGGGGCTCCATCCCAGGACCCTGGGATCATGACCTGAGCCGAAGGCAGCGGCTTTAACCCACTGAGCCATCCAGGAGCCCCGGTGAAGTTACTTTTTATTGCATGATTTATTTAAGAAATTCTCACTTATCCATGCAAGTGGTAGCAGGGACCCTTTGCTTTAGATGTAGTTTTCATCAGGATGATTAGACATTTTATTTCAAAATGTGAGTAAGTATAGGAAACCAGCATGGGTAATTTCCATTCCCTCACAACATCGATCTGGCAGATACTTACTTTAGCAGAATGGGCAAGTAAAAACTATGGTTATGCTATCATAATATCATTTCTGCCCCTAGAATCAGAAAGGTACCTGTAAGCTGTGGTTAATACTTGGTCAGGTTACCAATAACCATCGCAAACTCCAGTCTGAATAAATTAGCTTATAAACCTGGGGGAATGAATGCCTAGGCCCCTTTGGCGTTTTCTAGATAACCAGTAGTTGCAAATAATAGGATGCTTAAGTGGATTTTCCAAGTAAGATTAAGGAGAAAGTGTTTGAGAGGACATACACAAGATGTATTTTATTATGCCAGTAGGAACACTCATAATTCCCCCAAAGTGTGTGATACAGTTGTAAAGGAACACAGAAGCTAGGAATTATGCTGCTTGGGCCAGAATGGCTTGAAAGTAGATAGAAGGGCTGTGTAAGTGAAGAATTTGGGACTGGAGAAGGGGCACTGGCAAGGAGGGCAGACATGGAGAAGGAAATGTGGAAGAAAAGGGATAGGCTTAAAGTCAGATCTATGGAGTAGACAGAACTGAGCTCTATGGAGCATGTCAGTTTCCTCCCTAGCTCAGTGCCTGATACATTAAAAGTGCTCAATAAGTATTTGTTGAAGGAAGAATGAGTAGTGGTTAGGGAAAAAAAATATTGCTCCTGTAGGAACGATTCCTGATGAAATCTTGCTTTGGTCCCACCTTATCTTCCCCATTACTTGATCTCAGCCATCACATGTCTTTCTGACCTTGGGTTGCTGTTAGATTTTTTTGTTAGAACACATATTCAATATGTGAATATTGCAGGTAGTTTATATTTGAACTTTTTTTAAAGATTTTATTTATTTCACAGACAGAGATCACAAGTAGGCAGAGAGGCAGGCAGAGAGAGAGAGGGGAAGCAGGCTCCCTGCTGAGCAGAGAGCCAGATAAGGGGCATGATCCCAGGACTCTGGGATCATGACCTGAGCCAAAGGCAGAGGTTTAACCCACTGAGCCACCCAGGCGCCCTATATTTCAATTTTTTTTTTTTTAAGATTTTATTTATTTATTTTTTAGAGAGAGAGAGAGAGCGCGAGCACAGGCACAGAGGGAGAAGCAGGCTCCCTGCCAAGCAAGGAGCCCGATGTGGGACTCGATCCCAGGACGCTGGGATCATGACCTGAGCCGAAGGCAGCTGCTCAACCAACTGAGCCACCCAGGCGTCCCTATATTTGAACTTTTAATCATTGTCCAGCTCTGGCAGTGGGACAGGGGGAGGGACTGATACTCTGCTATTTATAAGTATATGAGTGTATCTGAGTACCGAGAAGTTTAATTTCCTTTTGTTTTAAGACTATACCGGAGGGGCGCCTGAGTGGCTCAGTGGGTTGAGTGGTTGAGTGTCTGACTTCTGCTCAGGTCATGATCCCTGTGGGAGAAGTCCCACATTGGGCTCCCTGCTCGGTGGGGAGCCTGCTTCTCCCTCTGACTTTGCCCCTCTTCCACCTTGTCCTCATGCTCTCTCTCTCTGTCAAATAAATAAAAAATAAAATCTTTTAAAAAAAAAAAAGAAAGAAAGAAAAGGCTACACTAGAAGAGTTGTGACCATATTTATCTAGTCCCTGAATATTCTGGCCTTGGGTGACATATGCAACCACTTCTGGCTGATGAGACAGGTTAGAGGTATGCACGTATTTTCTGTGTGTGATTTATGGTAAGGTGACAAGAATGATGAGAAGCAGAGGAATTTAAAGTTATTTGCACATATATAAAACTGATGGGATGCCATATGATTTCCAAAATTCATTTCTTATTTGAAAGCCTCGAAATCTGATAGTCCACAGAAACTTAGTGTATGGAATTTTAAGTCAAATATAGTCACATCTGATAGTGAAAACAGATTTTAGAATCTGAAAAGATAGTATCTGAAAGATATAGCCATATAGGTTGTTTTTCAATTTTAAGCTATTATATAATTGTAACCCAAGTTAATAAAATCCTTATGCATGTAAATGAAATAGGTAGTACATAGTCTGTTTGTAAAGAAAAGTTTGACTATGAAAAAGCTCTCATCTGTTTTGCTCACATATACCTATTTGAATGTCTAATAGGTGTTTTAGACGCTGAGGATACAACACTGAAGAAAGCACAAAATCTTTGCCCTTCTGAAGCTTTTGTCAAGACATATTTTCAGAGGGGACTATTTCAGATTAGGTGGTAACTAATCAAAAAAGAAAAGAGATATCTTAGTCTATCTAGGAGAGTTGTACGTTCAGGGAACTGAAATATAAACGAATTAGCTCACCGAAGACGAGGATTTTTGTTTGGCTTTTATCTGATGTGTTCACTGCTATATCCTCAGAGCCCCACATAGTGCTTGGCTAATAATAGGCATTCAGTAAATATATGTCATTGATCAAAGTGGTTATTGTTTTGAATTTGTATATCATACTCATGTACTTGAATAAATGATTTTTACATCTAGCTAGTTGACAGTTTTATCTCAGTTACCTTATTTTTATGTTTGTTACCTACTTTTGGTTTCTCCTTGTACCCACATGTCAGGATGTAGGAAAAGCTTATTAATATTAATAATTAGTCATATGGTGATCTGAGATTACAAAAGATAGATTTGGAAAGGAACTTTAGAGGTCATCTTTTGTTTAGCTCCCTGCCTAGGAAAAACTGAGTAAGATGATTAGGTATGTATTTTTAATTAATCATTTAAAAAACTAGGACAACATGATGGGGTTCTCTTGAGAAAATTGAGAAAGGTACTTAACCCTAGATATAAAGATACTAACCTGAAAAATTTAGAACTTCTAACCGTGTGGGAAAGTGAAAAAAAATTTAGCCCAACTAAGCTGCTCTTTGTTGATATCAGAAACGGGCCTGTCATTCATGTTGGCATTGAAACATAGCCTCCTATCTCAGGGGGCAGGACTTTTTTTTTTTTCTTCCCCTCTCAGAGGAGCTAGACAGTTATTACAGGTTGAAAAGCCCCAGCCAGTTTTTCAAGAGTTTTTCTCCTCCTTTTTATTTTTTTCTTTTCCCGAAACTTACGGAGCTTTTGCTCTGCTTTCAAGATGCATTAAGGTCTCCTGCTTTGTGACTGCTTTGGAGCCGGCAAATACCCTGACATGTACAATTCGAATTATGCAGATTTCATGAGTAAGTTTAATCTTATTTTTTTAGCTAGTTAAAATTCAAGTGATATTTAGAAAAGTGTTAGTTTGGAGTTAGCCATTTTTATCATTTTACCGCTTTTATTTTAAGCATATTTTTAAAACCTTTAATTTAATAAGAAAGTAAGATTCTACACATTAAAAAGCCCCTTTGTCTCTTAAGACTTACACTTCTAGTTTCCTTTGAATGATCTTTGTTGCATTAGACAGAATTCATGTGTCTTTTGAAAGCCAGTTACTTAAACAGTTTTCTTGAGCATCTTTTTAGTTTTACTGAGGAGTATTTTAAATTGAGCTTTTCTGAGCTCGATTGCTTATGTCTGACACAGTCTCAAGTTTCCACTGAATGGTAACAAAGACTGTAGAGTGTTGTTGGTACTGCAGTGAGAGGCATGCTTCTTTAGACCAGGTAGGAGAGATCATTTTGTTTCTTACTGCTGGGTGAGTTTTTACCGCGTTTATTTTATATTCTTCCAGCAGCAGCAATATTAAGTTGATAAATAGCCAAGAGCACGCTGAATTCAAGACGTCCTTGCTTGTTGCAGACAGGAAAACTACAGGGTATGGGGGTTGGGTTGGACAGGGGGGAGGGGTAGAGTAAGCTTACTTTATCACTCAGTAACTTATATAAATCAATTAAAATGTGAAAGTAATTCTAGAGCTCAGTTTTCCTCTTTCAAGAACTAGGAAAGCAATTGAGGAAATGAATAATTTTGAAGATACTTCATGGTTATTACTTGTGAATGCAATTCAAATGATAGTTCTTACTTTCATTTTTTTCCAGTAGTTAATAAAATAAGCTTTGCCCTTAACTATACATTTTTTTAATTTATGAAAACTTTCAAATTGTCAACAGCAAAATATGCTTCCTCAAGATCTTTGAAGTAAACCTGACACTTAAAAAGATATTTTAGCTTTTATAGCTGTTTCATTCCTTTTTTTCCTAGTGCATTTTTCTTAAAAGTATTTGTGCTTTGAAAATGTCAGCTGTATTCTAATGAAGCTCAGGCATTGTTTGCTCATAAAGGGGCCGGTGCATTCCACTGCTTTATGGTTTATTATGAGGCACAGTGTGAGAGTGTGGGTGGCACCATTTGGTGTCTGCCTCTTGGGGTGGTGACTGCCATTATGTTAGTGTTGGATTGGCAAAGAAAATATACCATGCAAGATCCTATAGGAATCTGGAACCTATGAAGAAAATCTTAACCTTAAATAATAGTGAGCCTGGAATGTGTGACAACTTGATTGAGTTGATCACTTCAAATATACTCTGGAAAGTCTGCATTTCAGTTACAATGAATATTCTAGCAGTCACAGCTCTTGTTTTTGAATGTATATAAGAGTTATTCATTCTTTGAATTTTAATAAGGAAGTGAATATTTCTACAATGTTATGACATTTTAAGTAGATACAGTAACATTTTAAATAATACATTTACTTAAAAAAGAGTTTTAAGGAACTTAGTGTGGGTGGGGAGGGGGAGTGAGAGAGGAGGTCAGGCAGAGAGCCTTTCTTTGAGTTAGGAAAGCCCTGATGAAGAAAAAAGCAACAGATGTTTCTTCTGTTACAATTGAGGTTGTTTTATTCAAAATTCACAGTAGCTGGAATGGGGAGGGGAGGTCATAAATCTGACTTAATCGGGGAATAAATAAAACTTAGTCATTTAAAATTTTTTCTTTTATACTTAGAATTTGAGAACAGTAGAGTAACATACCTTCTGGAAAGACTTCTTTTAAATCTTAAAAAATTAATATGTAATTATGGAAATGTGAGAAAGTTAATTTTAGTGCATGTAAGTTATGAAAAAAATGATCATTAAATCCTGCAGAATATTTGGGAAAAAGCTTACCCATTATAAAATATATAAGGAATACTTTAGGTTGCAAAAGTTTGTAATTGCACAATAGGTACTAAGGCTCAAAATGAAATTGCATTATGAAACATTATTTGCATATAGTGTGAGAGATCCTTTTATCTTCAGTGAGAAGCATAGGACTTATTCCAAAAAGATCTTTGAATAAGAAATGGGAGAGAAATATTTTTAGCTTAATTGCAATGAACCTCTAAAAAGAAGGATAGTAAACTTGGATTGATTACTAATGGACAGAGAAGAATGTTTATTTGCTGAAAAAAAGTAGCAAAGGAAGAGCTTGGAAGCAATACACATGTAATGAAAGCAGTCAAATTTTAAAAAAATAGTTTTTGAATTTGTGGAATTCATAAGAAGTAAAAAAAACCTTTCCTTTTACAAGTAACAAAGAGAAGTTCTATGCTGTTGAAAAGTATGCATTTATACACATTACAACTTTATGCATTTCTTAAAGTTTGCTCTTGAAAAACCAGTGCTGAGCACCAGATCTTTCCCGTACAAGGCACATAGTAAAAATTCACGATACCCTACACTGTAAAATTATTAAGAATAGATGACAGCCAAAAAAATTCTGTAAACCATAGTTCAAAATTTGTGTAAGGAGCAAATATTAAATGGTTTTCTAAATGTTTAATTGGTCTAAAAAGATACCAACATTCAAGAAGATTATTAAAAATTTCTCTTGTTCTTAACTGGGATCTGGGGGCTTCCTAGAAAATTTTCTTTGTTTCACATAATGACAGAATTTAGAGATCTTGAAACTTCAGATGACTGTTTTAGTTAAGATTACATTAAGATTCTAAAATTGATCTTCATGCATTTTTCTCTTTTAAGGAATATCAATAGGTAGCAGTTTAAGGTTTTTTTTCTTTCTAAGGTAAGTAAAGTAACTTACATGGAGTTTAAAATGGATTTATAGGAGTGCCTGGGTGGCTCAGTTGCTTAAGTGTCTGACTCTTGATTTTGGCTTAGGTCATGATCTCAGGGTTGTGAGATGGAGCCCCGCATCAGGCATAGAGCCTGCTAAAGATTCTCTCCTTCTCTCCCTACCCCCTCAAAAAAAAAAAAAAAGTGGATTTACAAACTATAGGTCTGACTAAAGTAAAAATTTTTATAATTTTTATCAAAGTATATGTAAGCTTGATGAAATAGATAGCCCTAAAATAAAAGTTGATGGCCCTACATGTGATATATAACTATGACATCATCCTAGATTGTAGTTACCAAAAATATGTGTCATGATTACA
This sequence comes from Taxidea taxus jeffersonii, assembly GCA_003697995.1. Classification (NCBI taxonomy): domain Eukaryota; kingdom Metazoa; phylum Chordata; class Mammalia; order Carnivora; family Mustelidae; genus Taxidea; species Taxidea taxus. The sequence continues at coordinate 408,914 of ML105015.1, read as the reverse complement.
AATGTAGGCATGACAGTAGGGTATATAATAGCATCAGCAACAATAATCTTTGAGGCTGTTAACCCTTCAAATTAAGAGTAATACACCGAAAGACTTTCAGAGTAGGGTACCTATAGTTCTCCCATTGTATATATGAACTCTTTAACACAAAACTGTGGTCTGTGAGCATATAAGCCTTACCTATTCATTGTTTTCCAAGTTAGAATACCCAGAGAGTGATTAATGTAGACATTCTCTTTGCCTTACATATATGTGTGTACAACTTGAAACAACAGCAACCTAAAAATCTCTCATTTCTGAGGTGGAGGTCAGAGGGAAGATTGCCTGATGCCTATATTTTTCTGAAAAGAAAATCTTTTACATTGTTTAGGAGCAGATGAAATAGTATGAATATTGGGCTTTAAGTATATTATGAGTTAACTCTTGTTAAAGGATCCAGGAACCTGTCATGTAATAACAGCATTACTTCTTTCTACCAAGTTTCAAGCAACCAATTTATAAATGAACTTTTGGATCTTAACTCTAAAGCTGGAGACCATCAGTAGGAGCTTGGTTTTTGGCACTTTGCTCACTTAGGGTACAAAGTTTGTCACTCTCTTGGCAGTTTCTCTGACAAAAATGAAGAGACTGCTTGCTGACCACTTACTATGTGCCAAGTAGACTTAGGTATAAAAGAACTTAGGTATAAAACTTAGGTATAAAAGTTTACAAAATCTGGGGCACCTGGGTGGCTCAGTGGGTTAAAGCCTCTGCCTTCGGCTCAAGTCATGATCCCAGGGTCCTGGGATCAAGCCCTGTATCCTCCTCTCTCTCTCTCTCTCTGCCTGCTTCTCTGCCTTACTTGTGATCTCTGTCTGTCAAATAAATAAATAAAATCTTTTTTTTTTAAAGTTGCAAAATCTTTTCTTTTTTTCTGAAAAATCTTTTAATGGATTTGGTGAGGGTTTTTTGTTTGTTTTGTTTTGGGTTTTTTTAGATTTTTATTTATTTATTTATTTGACTGAGATCACAAGTAGGCAGAGAGGCAGGCAGGGGGGCGGGGGAGCAGGCTCCCCACTGAGCAGAAAGCCCGATGCAATGCAGGGGCTGGATCCCAGGACTGGGATCATGACCTGAGCTGAAGGCAGAGGCTTTAACCCACTGAGCCACCCGGGCGCCCCTGGATTAGGTTTTAATTAAAAGATTTTTGTTGCTGTTGATGTCTAACTTTAATATTTCTTGCTCTTTAAAATATGATTTTGATGTAGCTTTGAAAATAGCTTTCAAATGGAACATATTGTTGAAATAAGAATATTTATCATTGTAACTTTGAGTGTGGTATTATGGAATTCAGTGATCCCCTTTCTAATTTTCTAGGGAAAAGAAGTGCTTTGAAACTCTAATTCATGGGTAGTCTTTGGTCTTTTTGAGTTTAAGAGTCCTAAAGTTTTAAATTTAAGAATGTAACTTTTAAATTGTAGGTCTATTTGTAGTCATTTGCCATCTTTTATAAATATTGGAAAAATATTTCCCCTGACTAAATTTTTTCATGAAGATTTTATTTACTTATTTGAGAGAGAGCACCCACATATGAGAGAACACAAGCAGGGGGAGCAGCAAAGGGAGAGGGAGAAGCAGGCTCCCTGCTGATCAGGGAGCCCAATGTGGGACTCGATCCGAGGACCCTGGGATCATGACCTGAGCCAAAGGCAGACACTTTTTTTTTCCTTTTTTTTCAAAGACAGACACTTAACCGACTGAGCCATCCAGGCACCCCTTCACTATAAGTTTTAAATGAATTATTTACTAACACAGTCCAGAGCAGATTACCATATTAGAGAGGTCGTGGGCTTCTTCATGAGGATGATTTCCAATTAGGTGCACTTGGATATTCTAATACTCATAAATTCTGATCTTTGTGGTTGTACCCAGCTGTCTTGATCTACTCTAGCCATTCAGCAGCTGTTGGTACGAGATAAAATATGCTCCCATCCACTCATTCTTTTACTAGGCGTGCACATGGTGTCTGTGTGCCATCTGGTGGGTGTACTGGCTGTGGTGATGGTGCTGGAAATAGGGGTTGAATGTAGGCTAAATACTGAAAAGATGTAACATGTAAAAACAAGAGACTGAAGAAATAAGGGTCACTCAGCCCATTCTTTTTAAAAATTTTTGGAAAGAGGTTAAGTGTAATGGAAAGAGTCTACTTTACTCCATTACTTCCTTAACTTGAAACCAAAGAGAAAAAGGGACCCTGAAGCAGTCTTTCCCAGACTTCATAAGACATTTCCCAGATGATTCATAAGAATCATCTGAGGCACTTGTTAAAAATAGGCATTCCCACCTAGTTTTTGAGTCTTTGGATGTTGAGTGAAGCCAAGGAATGTGCATTTTGAATAAGAGGGACACTACATCCCTGCCCCACCCCCACCCCCTTTACAGCTTATGACCAGGCCCATTTGGGAAAAATTACTATGAAGGATTGGAAGAGCCAAGTTGTCTGAGGCCATATGGTAAACTAATTTAAGTATTAATTAGAAGATATATTGTCCAAAAAATGGGAAATTCTAATTAAGCAGGTAGAAGAGAAATGAGAAAGTTATTTAAAGGTTCCCTTTACTGAGCAAGATAATAGAAAAAGGACAAAATGACATGTTTTAACTAAAGATGAAGAAGCCAGTATAAAAGTGATAGAATCAAACGTGTAGGTGAGACATGATTTTGGACAGACATTTTAAAAATATCGAAAGGAAAAGGTCCTATAAAGAAAACCTAGTGAAAATGGGTTAAATGATTTTTTTTTTTTTAAGATTTTATTTTATTCATTTTAAGACAGAGATCACAAGTAGTCAGAGAGGCAGGCAGAGAGAGAGAGAAAGAGAAGCAGGCTTCCCGCTGAGCAGAGAGCCCGATGTGGGGCTCCATCCCAGGACCCTGGGATCATGACCCGAGCCGAAGGCAGAGGCTTTAATCCACTGAGCCACCCAGGCGCCCCAAGGGTTAAATGATTTCTAAGATCTTTTAGCTTTGAGGTTTGATGAACTAAATGAAAACAACTATAATATTCCAGATGCCAGAGCTTGAATTAAGGAGTTCGTTTAAGAAATGAAGAGTCAGTATTTAAATTCTGGCATACAGGAATATGAAGAAAGAAAGTTTTTTTTCTCCTTTCAAAGTGAAGAATCCAGGGCACTTATGGTTTTAGATATCAGAGAAACAAGGAGCTAGTTAATTGTCTTAAAAGGTGTCCTCCATGTAAAAATGCTTATCAAAGCCAAGAGAACAGATTTGATCCTCCAGGGAAAGTATGTAGGAAAGACTGACAGGACAGATTTACTGACCCATTTAATAAGGAGTATGCCCTTAGAGCTAAGAGCTTGTTTCTTGTGGCCATTTCAGGGTTCTTGATTTGGTTCATGGAAAGCCTTTCTTTGGTTCATGGAAAGATCCTGGTTAGGTGATCCATTTGGAGGATCCTAGAAGTCCTCTGTTCTGACAGCTGCAAAAACAGCTAAGCTTTTCTTCCATGCCTGTGATATGTAGGTATTTGCATTTCAGATCTTCTGTCCTTACCTATGTACTATAGACTTCTTGAATTCCCTTGTAGAACCAAATATGGAGGGGGAGGTTCTAAAGGCCACTTAAACCATTAAACTTTGGAGATACTAGGAACTTTTTTAAAAAAGATTATTTCATTTATTCATTTGAGAGAAAGCAAGACAGCACAAGTTAGGGGTGGGTGCAGCAGGCAGAGGGAGAGGGAGAAGCAGGCTCCCCTCTGAGCAGGGAGCCCGACTCAGGGCTCAGTCCCAGCACCCTGGGATCATGACCTGAACCAAAGGCAGACGCTTAACCAACTGAGCTATCCAGGCACCCAATATTAGGAACTTCTGTCTTCTGTTTCTCACATCTCCCATTTGTAGCGATGCTGCAGTTATGGTTATGTAGATATACTCTGTTTTACATATCTTGCAGGTTTGGCATTTCCAGTTGGATATGTTGCCATTTTTCAAATTAATTATGTGTTATTAATGTGTTTTACTTATGAAGATAGTGCATTGAACTATTGGGCCTGAGTTATTTGTCCAATAAAGGTGATAAATATTGTTTCTGTTCTAGTCCACTCTTCAGTGACATACATTGCTTTCTAGATGACTGGCTGAAATTAGAAATATAGTTTTAAGGTATAGAATCTTTTTTCCTTGCAAAATGAATTGGCCTACTATAGAATTGACCTGTGACTTGACCTCATTAGTAGTTTATGTGAAACCAGTTGATAGTCTTTTACAACACTTATTAACAAATAGTTAAAAGGGTAATACAGAAAGGAAAAATGCTTGACACTCCTGTTCTGACTCTGCTTATTCTCTGGTAGAAATGTTAATCAGGAATGAAATAAAAGCATGTGATACTGTCACATAAATAGGCAGATCTGTGGAGCAGAATAGAACTTCAGTAAATTGACCCAAATAAGTAAATGATCAAGGCAACATTTCATGGCAGCATGGGGAGGAGGAGTAGATTATTCATTAAAAATAGCCATCTGAGGGGCACCTCGGTGGCTTAGCCACTTAAGCATCTGCCTTCAGCTCAGGTCATGATCCCAGGGTCCTGCGATTGAGCCCTGCATTGGGAATCCTGCTCAGTGGGGAGCCTGTTTCCCCCTCTCCCACTTCCCCTGCTTGTTTTCCCTTTCTCTGTGTCCCTCTCTGTCAAATAAATAATATCTTTTAAAAAAAAATAGCCATCTGAGGGGGGGAGGTATATTGTGCCTGTATGGCTCAATCAGTTAAGCCTCTGCCTTCAGCTCACCTCCTGATCTCAGGGTCCTGGGATGGAGCCCCATGTTCAGGAGTCTGCTTGCCCCTCTTCCCTCTGCCCCTTTCCTGTGTGCTTGTGCATATGCACACTCTCTCTTTTTCAAGTAAATAAGATCTATTTTTTTAAAGATTTCATTCATTTATTTGACAGAGAGTGAGCACAAGCAGGGGGAGCATCAGAGGGAGAGGGAGAAACAGACTCTCCACAGTGTGTGGATCCCGATGTGGGGCATGATCCTAGGACCCTGGTATCGTGACCTGAGCTGAAGGCAGATGCTTAACTGATTGAGCCACCTAGGCACCGTAATAAATAAAACATATATTTTTAAAAATAGCCATCTGAGGGAAAAATATTGTATGTTTTATTTCTCACATCAAATAAATTCCAGATGTCAAGGATGTTAAATTTTAAATGAAGGCATTAATGTGTTATAAGAAAACACGGGGGATGCTTAATACAATCTCAGTATATAACTAAGTTTTTAAAGAACAGTATAGGGGCACCTGGGTGGCTAAGCGGGTTAAAGCCTCTGCCTTCGGCTCAGGTCATGATCCCAGGTTCCTGGGATCGAGTCCCGCGTCGGGCTCTCTGCTCAGTGGGGAGCCTGCTTCCTCCTCTCTCTCTGCCTACTTGTGATCTCTGTCTGTCAAATAAATAAATAAAATCTTAAAAAAAAAATAAAAATAAATAAAGAACAGTATAGCCAACTGGAAATACCGAACCTGTAAGGTAAGGAAAATGTAACATGTCTGTATATAACATACACCTCTAAGGAGGGAAATAAAGATAAATAAACTTTGTAGTTATCTGACCTTCATTTTTATTTTTAAACATACTTACAGACCTTCTTGTGTATGACACAAAAATCACACAAAAAAAGGAATTAGTATAAAATTGACGACATTCTTGAGACATTTGTGTGGCTAAGTCAGTTAAGCATCTGACTCTTGATGTTGGTTGTGGTCAGGATCTCAGGGTTGTGGGGTAGAGCCTGCTTAGGATTTTCTCTCTCCTTCTGCCCCTCCCCTCCCCACTCTCTCATTCTCTTTATTAAAAAACAAAACAAAAAACCACTACGTTCTTTACATTCTTTAAAAATATGCAAAGGAAATCATATATAAAAATAAAAGTCAAATTGGGAAAAATGTTTGCATCAGGCATAACAAAGAATATACTTACCTTTTCAATATTTAGAGAGAGTCTACCAGTAAAAAATAACCAGCAGCCAACAGAAAGGTGGGCATATTTTCAGGAATAATTTAGATGATTTCTAAATAAAACATGTCAGCCTTATTCATTATAATAAATGAGAACCAAAATGAAACAAGAAACTGTTTTTAACCTAAAAGTTGACAATATTTGATTAACACACTGAGTGGTAAGGATATGTAGAAATGGACATTTTTATACATTTCTGTATGGAGGGTGAATTGGTGCAGTCATTTGGTACAACCAGTATGTTTAAAGACATGAATAATCATTGCAGTAGTATTTGCAGTAATAAAATATTTTATTAATGTTTATAGTATTTTTTAAAGATTTTATTTATTTCACAGACAGAGATCACAAGTAGGCAGAGAGGCAGGCAGAGAGAGAGGGGGAAGCAGGCTCCCCGCCGAGCAGAGAGCCCGATGGTGGGGCTCGATCCCAGGACCCTGAGATCATGACCTGAGCCGAAGGCAGAGGCTTTACCCCACTGAGCCACCCAGGCACCCCTAATGTTTGTAATATTAAAAGCTTTTCAGTTACTAAGGGATTGATTAAAAAAAAAAATGTAGATCCATAAAAAGTGATACTATGTGGTTTACAAAATAAATATTGAGGCAAAACTACATATACGGTATGGAAAGACATCTAAGATAGATACAGTATTATTAAGTAGGAAAAAAGCAACATGCCAACTGATATAGTATTCAGCTATATGTGAAGGAAAAAAGGACGTTTATGCATATATGTTTGTTTATGTTAGAATCTTTCCAGAAGTTTATATACAACCTGGCACCAGTAGCCATCAGTAGGGAAGGGAATAATTAGGTGGTGGCTGGAGATAGAAGGAGACGTAGTTTTCACAATATACTCGTGTTTCTTGTGTCTCATGAATTTGTATTGTATGTTTCCATTCAGATATTCATGTATTTATTCATGTATTCATTTTCATGCAACAATATTTGTTGAACTTTGCTATGTCTCAGGCAGGGTGTGCTATGTGCTGGAGATATAGCAGTGGATGAGATAATGAAGTGCCCCTGTCCTTACAGAACTTAAATTCTGGGAGTGGGTGGGCTGTGGACAGATAATAATCACCCCAAAGATACAGATGTAGTGAAAAGAAGGGTCATATGCACCCCAATGTTCATAGCAGCAATGTCCACAGTTGCTAAACTGTAAAAGGAGCTGAGATGCCCTTCAGCAGACAAATGGATAAAGAAGATGTGGTCCCTATACAGTGGAATATTACTCAGCCATCAGAAAGGAGGAATACTCAACTTTTGCATCAACATGGACAGGACTGGAGGAGATTGTGCTGAGTGAAATAGGTCAAGCAGAGAAAGTCAATCATCATATGCTTTCACTTATTTGTGGAGCATAAGGAATAGCATTGAGGACATTAGGAAAAGGAAAGGAAAAGTGAAGGGGGGAAATCAGAGGGGGAGATGAACCATGAGAGACTGTGGACTCCGAGAAACAAACTGAGGGTTTTAGAGGGGAGGGGGTGGGAGGTTAGAAGAGCCTGGTGGTGGGTATTAAGGAGGCACGTGTTGCATGGAGCACTGGGTTTTATATGCAAACAATGAATCTTGGGAACACTACATCAAAAACAAATGATGTGTACTGTATGGTGACTAACATAACATCATAAAATAACTAAAAACTATATTTGCACGAGGACCTAAGGCATTTGAAGGTTCCAAACAGTGAATGTCTGGGGTGGGGGGGGGGTGTAGGCTTGGTCAGAGGATTTTAGATGGTGCTGGCCTCATTTCTTGGGTAGGGGAAGAAACTAGACATCTCATTACAGATTTAGTCCATTCCCATTTTAAATATAAATGATTGGCCCTTTGTGTATACACTTCTGTAGTCTTGCTGATTTTCTAGCTCTTGGTTCACATTCAGCCTGGAAGTTGCTTTTACTCACAGCCAGCACTTAGGGATTACTGGTGAGGTGAGTTCCCCCTCTTGTCCTTCGTGAAGTGAGAGGTTTAGTGTCTGGTTTGTGATTAAAACACAGTTGGTCTTCTTGTTCCTGAGCTTGTGTGGCTGCCTTGAGTAAATATGTGGATGGGTAGTCAGGGCAACTCTCTCCCGTGGCTGGTTGAGAAGCCTTCATTCTGGAGGACCTACTTTGGAAGCACATCAAAGGAATGGAAATGGACACAGAGGAAATGAGGACTTTCTTAGTGTTGAGAATAAAGTATCTAGATCTCTTTGAAAGCTGGCAGTCTCAGGACTTAGAAAGGGCTTTTGGCTTGGGCAGTGGGGAACCTCCATTGGCTGCGTCTGGGGGCCAAGTAAGCAAGAGGCCTTCATTCTTCCTTCTAGATTTGGATTTCTCTTGCCTTTTCTATCATGGGAAACACACACACACACAAGTGATTTAGGGTTAGCAGATTGGTTCTCCCAGCTGATGATGTATCTGGAAATGGTCATTGGAGCAGTATTCCTTGAAAGAGCTCTTTCTACACTGATCAGGTCCTGGAGCTTAGTGCATATGTGTGACCTGTCTGCTCTTTAGCATGAAGATATCTCTGTCACCCAGGGGAGGGGGCAGGCTGGCTCCCAGTCATGGCATTTAAAACAGCAGGACAAGAACCAAGCACTCAGAAGCAGGAGAGGAAATCAGAATAAATAAATCATCCTCATCACCTAAGCAAGTAAATATTAATAGGCCATTTATCACATAGAGATAAGTGCTCTGGTGAAAAATCATAGTAAATTAGAAGTGCTTATATAGAATGGTCAGGCATCTGATGTGATGACCAAGCCAGAGACTAGAAGGAAGCTAGGGAATAAGGCAAGTAAATATCTGAGGGAAGAAAGCAAAAGGATTGTATAATCTGTGATTAGCCTCTTAATAGTAAGTATGAAATTGCCTAGGTCACATTTTCCCTTTTTTTTTTTTTTTTATTAAGGTATAATTTGCATGTAGTAGAGCCTAACCCCTTTAGCCTAGCATGGTTTGACTTTGACAAACACCTACACCACCACAAACTAGGTCATTCTCTAACTATTTAGGGCTGAAGGTTAGCTTTTCCTGTGGAGTGGGACCCTGTATGTGTATGGGATATACCACTATTTCTGATGTGAGATATTTATAAGCCCATTAAATAGGTATATGCTGGGACGCCTGGGTGGCTCAGTTGGTTAAGCGGCTGCCTTTGGCTCAGGTCATGATCCCAGCGTGCTGGAATCAAGTCCCACATTGGGCTCCTTGCTCAGCAGGGAGCCTGCTTCTCCCTCTGCCTCTGCCTGTCTCTGCCTGCCTCTCTGTCTGCCTGTGCTCTCTCTCTCTCTCTCTAACAAATAAATAAATAAAATCTTTAAAAATAATAATAAATAGGTATATGCTTTCTTAGAGTAAGTTACTGATTTGGTTCTTCTAGGAGGATATGACAGTAGGTTTTTCCAGAAACTAATTCAGGCCAAAACAAATTTTTTTTTCCAGAAAGTCAGTACAGTGAAAAAATAACTTACATTGGCATCATGTAGACAAACCACAGTTATTTCACTGAATTTTATATTTTAATTGGACATATTGAAGGTGACTAACTGGAACAGGAACCCCTTTGAGAATTGTAACTGAAAGAAATCTTTGGTGTCTAGACAATTCTAATGGAAAACAGAAAGATTCTAATTACTCAAAAAATTGAAATAAAATTTTGAGCCAAAATTGTGTGCCTGTGTCAAGATTTGGCTAAGTTTTTAGCTCTTTTTCCAAGCCACTTTCCCAGGTGATCGATCTCATTTAGTTAATGCAGGGAATTGCCAAAACCCAAATCTAGGCAGGTCTTTAAATTTTTGTTTTTAATAAATACACTAACTGCCAGGAATTGGCTTCTGGACAGTATCAAGCCCCTGTTGCCAAGGAGCTATGAATTAAGGCCAGGTACTTAGGAAAAATTCTTTACACTTGGTTTGGTTTACTTCTCTTAACCTGGCTGAAATGTTGGGATACTGAATGTTTTTAACCGATTTAAATATGTCCTTTTGAGTCAAAAACGTTCTGTTTCTGCTGTTGAACCTAGTTGATTTGATGAAAGTAAACGATTGTCTAAATGCATGGCTTTTATTTCTGGATATTATAATTATTGAAATCCAAGAAACCTTGGATTTCAGTTTTTCATCTTATACAGTTATTGCTTCCAAAGCAGATTTCACTTTTACTAATTATAAAACACAAATACCTCATTTATAGATTTTTATCTTGTTTCAGTAGCTGTAACTGAATCTCATGCTATTTCCTTTCCTCCCTCCCTCTCTTCTTTTCCCTCCAGAATGGCAATAACTTTGTAAATAATAAAACATGGGGCGGGGGGCACCTCGGTGGCTCAGTGGGTTAAAGCCTCTGCCTTCAGCTCAGGTCATGATCTCAGGGTCCTGGGATCAAGCCCCATGTTGGGCTCTCTGCTCAGCGGGGAACCTGCTTCCCCCCCCTCTCTCTGCCTGCCTCTCTGCCTACTTGGGATCTCTGTCTCAAATAAATAAATAAATAAAATCTTTAAAAAAATAATAAATTATAAAACATGCATGTTCATAAAATGTTTTTTCAAGTAATGAATAAGTATGAAACAAGTAAAACATTTACCCAAACTCTCAACAGAGCTAACCTCTCTTACATTTGTTGTTTATCTTGCCATACTTTTTATGCTTATATAACTTTTTTTAAAAATTTCATTTATTTATTTGACAGAGATCCCAAGTAGGCAGAGAGGCAGGCAGAGAGAGAGGAGGAAGCAGGCTCCCTGCTGAACAGAGAGCCCTATGCGGGGCTTGATCCCAGGACCTGGGATCATGACCTGAGCCGAAGGCAGAGGCTTCAACCCGCTGAGCCACCCAGGCGCCCCAATGCTTATATAACTTATATGAGTATGTAGCTTTTAGGTAAAGGGAGTCATACTAATCATAGTCTCCTAAAATGGGAACATTTTTCCATGCAAATATGTCCGTAAAGTTCTGTTTTAGGAACTATGTAATATTCCATGTACACATGTACCAAAAGATGTTTATACATTTAAATTGTTTCTAGGGGGACGCCTGGGTGGCTCAGTTGGTTAAGCAGCTGCCTTCGGCTCAGGTCATGATCCCAGCATCCTGGGATCGAGTCCCACATCGGGCTCCTTGCTCGGCAGGGAGCCTGCTTCTCCCTCTGCCTCTGCCTACCACTCTGTCTGCCTGTGCTCGCTCGCTCTCTCTCTGTCTCTAACAAATAAATAAAATCTTAAAAAAATAAATAAAAAAATAAATTGTTTCTAGGTTATTGCAGTTCTAGGACATGTATAACTATTCTTATCTGCTTAGTTGTTTTTTTTTTTAAGATTTTATTTATTTATTTGACAGAGATCACAAGTAGGCAGAGAGGAGGAAGCAGGCTCCCTGCCGAGCAGAGACCCCCAACTCGGGGCTCGGGTTAAAGCCTCTGCCTTCAGCCACCCAGGCACCCCTCTTATCTGCTTAGTTTATTAGGATATATATCCAGCAGAGGAATTGCTGCTGAGAGGGTATCCCCATTATTGGGAATTAATTGTGATGCTGATGCAGAGGCCAGGGATCAGCTTACCATTTAGGCAATGGAGAGCAGTTGATAAGACATTTGTTGAAGTGGAAAGAGACTTTAAAATGTGTATAATTGTTTTTAAAGTACTTATTTAAAATGATATCCTCGGGGCGCCTGGGTGGCTCAGTGGGTTGGGGCCTCTGCCTTCGGCTCAGGTCATGATCTCAGGGTCCTGGGATCAGGCCCGCATTGGGCTCTCTGCTCAGCGGGAGGCCTGCTTCCCCCTCTCTCTCTGCCTGCCTCTCTGTCTACTTGTGGTCTGTCAAGTAAATAAATAAAAAAATCTTTAAAAAAAAATAAAATAAAATGATGTCCTCTAAGAGACAGACCCATTACTCCTCTTTAGTTACATTGTCGGACTGCCCTCCAAAAAAGACTGTCCACTATCCCTCCCACCAACAACGTGTTAGCTGCTTGAGTGCAGAGGACAGTGTCCCTTGCACCGAGTATGCATAAGTGCTTAGCATTAGTACTTGACATCTAGTAGGTGCCAAGTAAGTATTTTGTAAATGCACCCATTATGTCACATTTTTACCAACTCAGGATGTTATCAGATTTATTAATCTTTATCAGCCTGGTACATGAAATTGTTTCTTTTTTTTTTTTTAAGATTTTATTTATTTATTTGACACAGAGAGATCACAAGTAGGCAGAGAGGCAGGCAGGGGGGCTGGTGAGGAAGCAGGCTCCCCGCTGAGCAGAGACCCCCCCCCCGATGCGGGACTCGATCCCAGGACCCTGAAATCATGACCTGAGCCGAAGGCAGAGGCTTAACCCTCTGAGCCACCCAGGCGTCCCTGTTTCTTTTTTTTTTTTTTAAGTGTAATTTTTTTTTTTTTAATTAAAATCAAGCATCTTTTCATGTGATCATTGACATTTAGGTTTCTTCATGGCCTCTGCTTATTTTTGTATTGAGGTATTTTTACTGTTACTGAGTCAGAAGTGGGAAGTTAAATAAAAGTTTTTAGGATAGTAATCTAATAACATATGTGTTGCAAATTTGTTTACCAAGTCTAAGGTTTGTCTCAAGTATATTAGGTCTTTTGCTATTTAGGAAACATTTATTTTTTGATGGTCCCATCTGTCAGTCTCTTTTCACTTAAGATTTCTAAATTCTGTAACATGCTCAGAAGGGCTTCTTCGTCCCCAAATTACAAAAACTATTATTACCTTTCTTTTAATACTTTTATGGATTTAATTTTTTTTAAAGATATTATTAATTTGAGAGAGAGTGTGTGCATGCACATCAGCAGGGGGTAGGGGCAGAGGGAGAGAGAGAGAGAAGCAGGCTTCCCCATGAGCAGAGAGTTCTATGCAGGACTCTATCCCAAGACTCTTGAGATCATGACCTGAGCCGAAGGCAGATGCTTAACCGACTGAGCCACTCAGGCATTTCTTCTGGTGTGTGTGTGTGTGTTTTATTGAAGTGCAGCTGATGTACAGTGTTGTATTAGTTTTCAGATATACAACCAAGAACATTTTATTAAGTAATCTGCCCTTTCCCACTTTGATTTGAAATGCTGCCTTTACTGTATATAATGTTTTTATATGTACAAGAAGTAATTTCTGGACTTTAATTTCTGTTTTTTCACTTTTTTTATTTGCTTCTTAGCAATAATCACATTATTTCATACACTTCAGCTGTGTAATAATTTTGAAATCTAGGTAGGCTAAAGTTCCCCCCTTCCCGGTTATTCCTTTTTTTTTTTTTTTTTTTTTTAATTTCTTGGCTGTTCTCTGCCTTTACTCTTCCAGATGCACTTTAGAATCAATTTGTCAAATTTATTAAGTTCCCTCTAAATTCTTTTGGTATTAACTGGCATGACAGATCTGTGTTTAATGATGTTTTTCATTTTGTTTTGACCTGAGTTTTATATTCTTAATTTTCCTTTGGTGTTAGGCTTAAAATCAGAGTCAGTCTGCTCCCTAACCTTAATTTGTCTTTTTTGTGTTTCTTGTTCACTTCTTTTTGCAGGTTGTTGATTTTTGCTTTAACAGTTTATCAGAAGTGATCTCATCTTCAACTTTCAGCATTACTAAAGTCGTTTTTAAAAACCATCTGAGGGACGCCTGGGTGGCTCAGTGGGTTAAGCCGCTGCCTTCGGCTCAGGTCATGATCCCAGGGTCCTGGGATCGAGTCCCGCATCGGGCTCTCTGCTCAGCAGGGAGCCTGCTTCTCCCCTCCCCACTCTGCCTGCCTCTCTGCCTACTTGTGTGATCTCTGTCTGTCAAATAAATAAATAAAACCTTCAAAAAAAAAAAAATCTGAGAAGACAAATACCACATGGTTTAACTTACATGTGGAATGTTAAAAACTAAATGAACAAAGAAAAGCAGAAACAGATTCATAAGTATGAGAACAAACCAGTGGTTCCAGAAGGGAGGGGGTCAGGGGATAGATGAAATAGGTGAAAGGTACTAAGAAGTATAAACTTCCAGTTATAAAATAAGTCACAGGGTTATAATATACAGCATGGAGAATATTAAGTCAATAATACTGTAATAATGTTGTATGGTGACAAGATAGTAACTGCACTTACCATGACAAGCATTTTGTAATATATGTAACTGTCAAATCCCTATGTTGTACTCCTGAAACTAATATAATGTCAGCTGTACTTCAATTTAAAAAAAAATCTGAGAGCCAGACTTTTGCAGGGCTGTGCTCTTCCTCACATGCCTGTCCTGCCTGGGGCTGAGTTGATGGCACATGTCTATCAATTACATAGCTGTTCTTCTTCACCCTAGAATCATAGGTAATTATTCTCCAGTTGGGGTGAATTCTTAAACAGGTGAATAACCATATTTGGGAAGTTTGATAATAACTTTTATCTTTAGCAATTGGTAAGATATGTGTGTTATATAAAAACAAAAATCAGCTTCATGGTTACAGAGGAAGGAAAGTTTATTTGATATCCTGGTTGTTCAAAATAATAAAAGACCTAGCATTTAAATTTGTTTCAGACTAAGTATAAGTTATGGCACCAGTTAAAACGTAACAAAAAAATATAATTTACACCGCATTACAGGAAACATGGCATCCAGATTAGAAAAGGTAATAGCTCCAGTCTATGCTAATCAGTTTTATAGTTTTGTGTGCCTATTCTGTGCCAGGGACTAAACCAGGCTCTAGTATACAAAGCTGAGAGACATAGTCCACTTACAACTATGTAAATGATAGCTAGAACAAGCAAATGATCATAGGTTTTATGAAAAAGTCAGAAGAAGGGCATCCAGGAACTAGACCACAGAGGCTGGGAACAGCTTGTAAGGGGAGGTAACACACAGAGCGGAGGCTTGGGAGGTAGGGCTGTGGCCCTCTCTATCTCTGGCATGTTGTACATGTTCTTTAACTTTATTCTGTCTCAGTTTCTATATGTGTAAAATGGAGACAGTAATAATACATTTTATTCTATTCTCCTAAGCACTAGCAAGATGATGTATATATGGGAAGCCTCTGGAACAGACTCTGGCATGCAGTAATGACTTAGAAAATGGTATGGAATGCCATTTTGAAATGCTAGGCAGTAGAAGTAGCCCCAGCAGAAGGAAAGGTGTGTGCCAAAACGAGTGGTTAAGCTGGGGCCTTTCTGGAATTGCAAAGTATTTAACCTGATTGGAGTGGAGGGAGTAGCTGAAGATGAAGCTGGGAAGGGAGGCAGGGGTGAGATCTCTAGATAGGAGCTGTTGTGCCATGTTGAGGAATCTGAGGGAGGCATTGAAAGTGTTGTGGAATCTTTGAAGGCCTAAAGTAGGGGAGTGTCCAGAACAAGTTTTCCCTAGTTGAAAGACTGGTTTGTTACAGATTTGTGGAGGGGCTAGCAAAACTATTTGAAGTAGCATTTCCAGTTAGAGTGGTAATGCTCAGCCCTGGCTGCACGTTGGAACCATCTGGAGAACTTTCAGCGGTCTGATGCCCAGGTTCACTCCTGACCAGTTTTATCAGCAGCTTTGGCGGTGGGACTGAGGCATTGGTATTTTTTATTGAGTCCCAGATAATTCCATTGCACAGCCACAATAGTGCATCACTGAGTTAGACGGTAAGTGTGTTAGAATCAGATTTGATAACGTTTCAAATTAAACAAGTGCCAGCAGCATAAATAAAGGAGCCAGAGTAAGGAGATAAATAGGATATGGTGGTCAGTTGAATGAAGAGAGGGTTGATTATTTCTGGACTGGGTCACTGGGATGGTAATGATCATCTACCAAGACTCAGTCATATACCAAGAACATGAAGGAGAAACAGATTTGGCTATTAGACCTTGTTGAGTGTGGGTATTGAGGGAAAATGATACAGGGCAAATGGGCAGAGAGAAACTGAAGGGGAGGAGCTGATGGTGCAGTTGAAAATCCAGGAGACAGTAGATAATTGATAAGTGAGACCCCTGAGAAGTTAGGACATGCAGAGACATGAAAGAAATTATTTATACGAGAATATCCACTCAGAGAGAAAAAAGTAAAAATAGGTGAGGATGCAGACAGGTTCACAGGTCAGGGAAGAGAAGCTATAGTATTGCCTGATGGCCTGATTTCCTCACTGAAGGAAATAGGAGTATTTGCTGAGAATTAGGAGGTGAGAAGAAGGGAATAAGGAGTCTGGGCAAGTGCTTGGAGATTCAAGGGGGCCATCTGAGAAGGAGGGGTCTTGTTCTGCTCTTAAATGCCGCCTTTTGCCCCAGAGTTTCGGTATTGAATCTCTTTCACATACTTTCTAGGTAATCTCCTTTGTTACATTAGATTATTAAGAAAAACATTGATAAACTGAAGTTTGTCCAGAGTGGTTAAGTAGTTGACACAGTTCAGAAGGTTATCAGTTTCATTTCTGGGGTAGCACTTAGCTGCCTTAATTTCAAATTTAAAGTGTTGATATCACTTGAAAACACTGTGCACATCCCACTGTTTTCAGTATCACTAGGTAGCATCATATTTTTTTCTAAACTACCAACTCAGTGTAAATTCTTAGTGTAAATATTTTCTATTATACTATAAATTCTAATAGATATTTTAGGTCCTGTCTACTTCATACTTTTTTTGGTTCTATGATGTCTGATAAAGATCTAATTAGATTTCTCAACTCTGACATAAACTATGATTTGCAGTATGTATTCTCTAAATATTTTTTCCTCTAAAAACCCACTAAAACTCGGGGCACCTGGGTGGCTCAGTGGGTTGAAGCCTCTGCTTTCAGCTCAGATCATGATCCCGGGGTCCGGGGATCAAGCCCCGCCTCGGGCTCTCTGCTTCACAGAGAGCCTGCTTCCTCCTCTCTTCCTGCCTGCCTGCCTCTCTTACCTACTTGTGATCTCTGTCAAACAAATAAATAAAATCTTAAAAAAAAAAAACAAACACTAAAACTCTAGTAATTAATTGTCAGGCAAGAGTGAACCATTTATTTTACAGTTTTCCTATTTAGCAGAACTAATTGTATTCCCTACAAAAAAGCAATCATTAGAATGGCTTTTCCGTAAGGCTTCTTGTTTTAACTTAATGATTAAAATAATTATAAATTACTGAAACAAAACTGGGGTTGAGACCATGAATGTATAGATAGAAGGGGACCTTGATATTGCAGGACATTAACCTAATATTTTGATATCATTTCAGGTAACATTTCATTTGTTGCATTTCCAGTTTCCAGCACCAACTCACCAACCAAGATTTTACCAAAAACCTTAGGACCAATAAATGTGAATGTTGGACCCCAAATGGTAAGAAAACCATCAAATCTTAGAATTTGACATTTTGCTCAGGCAAGACTAATTTAAAAGATAATTGTACTAAAGATGGTGAACAAAAATTCCAGTTTACTTCTTAATCATGCACTTTTTAAGAAGTTTTGTTTTCATCGGAATGTAACTCATTAGTCTTGAGAAAAAGAAAGGCGGTTGTGCTCTTCAGTGTTTAATTTTCATGTAATTGAGTCTGGATTCGGGATATGTAATATCAAGGTTTTTGCTTGCTCCCTAAAGTAGGCTTCTCTTGTTTTTAGTTTGATTAAATTGATTAGAAATCTGGGACGCCTGGGTGGCTCAGTTGGTTAAGCAGCTGCCTTCGGCTCAGGTCATGATCCCAGCGTCCTGGGATCGAGTCCCACATCGGGCTCCTTGCTCGGCAGGGAGCCTGCTTCTCCCTCTGCCTCTGCCTGCCTCTCTGTCTGCTTGTGCTCACTCTCTCTCTCTTTAACAAATAAATAAATAAAATCTTAAAAATAAATAAATTGATTAGAAATCTGTTATGTTTTATGTTCTCCTCTTTTTTCCTTATAAAATAACCTTTACTGCCCTAAGATGTGTACTCTCATATAAATTGAATATGACCCAACAGTTAATCTATATCCAGAGCTATCAATCTTTAGCAGTAGAAATAATGAATGAAGTGGAAAATATTTAACTGTTTCTCTGGCTGCATTCCATTAGTTATGCTAGAGCTTGAAGTATATAACACTTTCAGAAAAGCCTTACTTATAAACAAAGTGACATGCAGTTACCCTGAAAACTATACTTAATTTAATGGTCTCAGCCACCTTTAGCAAAAGTTTGTAAATGCTTGAACAATAACTCTTCATTGTCAGTGCTTATGTGGTCTCATCTATAGAGCAGGAAGGATAAATTTTGCCCATGATACTCAGTACTGTGGACTCTGTTAAATGCAGAATTATTTAAGCAAAAAATATATCTTAACATACTTAGTGGCTTCAGCAAATCTTTAAGAGTTTAAGACATTCAAGACATGACATTTTTCTTGATCACTTGAGGTCTGTTAATTATCTACAGAATTCAAGCTAAATATCTCTCATAATTTACTGTAACTATGTGAAGAATGTAGTTTAGCTCCAAACCTAATGGAGACTTAAGTTCAGGTAAGTGTCCCCATTTCAAGGTAGTTCAAGGTATATTTCAAACATTTACTAAGCTTTTGCTTCTCACCAGCCACTGAAAAGTAGGTGTAAATGAGATAAGGCTCCTGACTTTAAAGTCTGTATTTTGAAATGTGATTATATAAACACCAAAATTTACACATCCCTGTGTAAACATCCCTGAACTCTTAGAGTTTCCCCCTCACAGTCTTCTGTTTTAAGAGACTATTTCCTGTCAATATTTTAGGGATACTGCTGTGGCTCAAATTCTTTTGGAAACAGTTTTTCTTTCTGTTGTCAATTTGAGCTACTGTGCATGCAGTTACTGTTATACCTCAGTTCTGACAGCGATAAAGTAGTCTTGTACACTACTTATGTTATCACTACAAACCTCAGAAACAGCAAAAGAAAGGTCAGAAGTAGGAAGGGAGATTTGGGGCTCCTCTTTAAACCAGACCTTAATTTGTATCCTTAATACTGAGGTGCTTTTTCCAGTTCTCAGTTCTTTTTGACTTCCTAATTGTTGTAGAACCCCAGTTAGAGCCATTTCTCTTTTCTTTTGTTTATTTCTTTTGAATAGTGTCCCCTCACCATCACTCTCTCATCTGTGATTTAAAAGCATTCTTTTTTTAAGTTGGAAAACCTTTGAATAAAACCTTTTTCTTTTTTAAAAACTGCTTTTCTCTGTTGTCTTTCTCTATTTGTCCTATAAATTTCACATCTCTAGCCAAGTCTTAATGGTAGATTGAAATTTCAAAAAGTCTTAAGAAAAAGGTTGTTTTCTGTGTTTATAGAAACTAGTTTAATGTAACTGTTTTAGTTTGGAATACTTGCTCTTTACTTAAAGGTATCTTGTCATATAATCTCATAACCATCTTTATTTTAACATGGTTAAAAAGTACATGTTTCTCATAGTGAAAACTAAAATTTTGTGAAATAATAAAATCCTTTAATGTAATACTTTATAATTACATAGATTCTTTTTCCCTTTAGAATACAGAAGCTCTCTTGGCTTTGCTTGCTTGCTTTCTAATTGAAGTATCATTGACACGAAATGTTACATTAGTTTCAGGTATACAGCAAAGTGATTGGACAAGTCTGTACTCCATGCTGTTCACCACCAGTATAGCTACCATACAAGGCTGTAACAATTTCTTGGCTATTATTACTGTAGATGGCAGTAGTATGTAAGATATATTGATTGAAGTCGGAAAACCTTCAGAATGAGGTTCAATTACTATCTGATTTTCATAGCCCAGCTGTAATCCGTTGTCAAAAAAACTGCATGATTACATTTAAATTAAGGATTTCTTTGGGGTGGGGGAAGGTTAGTGCCGGAATTTAAAATAAATGTTCACTTTCCTTATCAGATCAACTGAATATAGTACTTACCTCTGATTTACCTCTAATTTCAATTTGGAATTTCAAAATTAAGGTTAAGTTTTATAAAACACATCTAACTCATCACCTATATAATTTTCCTGTATTCAGTGGTTGATCAAGTTCTGTTGGCTTTTCTTTGATTTTGTTTAAGGTTCACTGCCATTGTTCTAATTTAGGAACTCATTGCATCTCACATGGACTTCTAACTTATCTTTGTAGTTCAAGTATATCATCCCTCCAGTTCATTTAGGAAATGTTTATTGAGGATTTCTGCTCTTGAGGGCATAGCAGGCACTAGGCTAAGGGAAAAGAACAGAATATTGCTAATCACCATCAGATCAGCAAAGAATGTCAGCTGACATTCTGACATTGAGAAAGAAAAAATAAACCAGAATATAGCAATTCATTTCAAAGCCTTTCTCAGTAATAATAACCAGTTTTTTCCTATGTCCTATTTCCCTTCCTCTCTTTATCTTCTTTTTTATCTACAAAGCCCTTTAAGTCAGGTAAACTGAGCCTGTAGGCTACTAATTAACAAAAACAAAAAAAGAACTTAGTGATAATACTGTACAAATAATGCAGTCTATCTCAAGGGTAAGTTTGGATGATTAGAATTGCTTTGTGGAGACTCTTGTTCTAGAAATAGAGTAGACCAGAGACTGATCAAATACTCAGATTTTCCTTCTTAAGCTTCACCCTCAAGGTCAGCATTATAGGACATACGAACATGTGATATAGTGATTGGTGAGAACTATGTCCTTTATATTGCATTTTCTTACTGGATTTTATGTAGTCCTTTCTGGCATATTAGTGAACAGAGAAGCTACTTTTTTCATTTTAAGAGCTGGGTCTTCTGTCTCAGTTCATCAAATATTTATTGTGCCTTTCCTGTGAATATCTCCTAGCACTGTGCAAGGCTCTGCAAACATTTGATCTACCCTTAAAGATTTACACTGAAATGGAGGTGCAGAGGTGGGGTGAGTGTGTAGAAGGGTAGGAGATACAAACCTATTATCCAGTAATCATATTTTCTCATGAGGTAAGCTTCTGAATTCCTCATTAAATAGTCCCTGGAATATTGTGGAGAACCAGAATTCTCCAGATACCTATCAGTGTTTTTTGTCTTTTTTTTTTAACTATAGAATTAACTTACTAGGGCACCTGGGTGGCTCAATGGGTTAATCCTCTGCCTTCGGCTCAGGTCATGATCCCAGGGTCCTGGGATCAAGCCCCTCATCGGGGAGCCTGCTTCCCCCTCTCCACCTGCCTCTCTGCCTACCTGTGATTTCTCTCTGTCAAATAAATAAATAAAATCTTAAAAAAAAAAAAAAGAATTAAATTACTAAAATTATTTCCTAGGCATTTGTGTATAGTATCTCCCTAGTTCCAAGTTGGCAAAATGCCATACACAAACAGAGGTAACTGATGTTCTTAAATGTTTGGTAAATGAATAAATGTTGATGCAACTTTGATAATGAAGGCTGAACTAAGCTTGAAATGCAAATGAATCCTTCCCATTGTTCCTTATGGAGCAAATTAGCAACTAACTTAATGACTGGAATTAGACCCTGCTTGCAGAAACAGGTTTCATTTGATCAGGGCTACAAAAATTAGTATTTTGACCTACATCAGACAGTCGAAATAGAACTCTTTCTTTGAAGATCTGTCATTTAAAAATTGTATGTAGCTCACATAGATGCTTTTCTCTCTTAATTGGTACTTAAACAAAACCTTGCTGTTATGGAAATTTTCAAAAGTATACGAAAATAGAATCTCTTCCCTTTAGGAGATCTGAAACTCAGGGCTTGCCCAGTTGAGGGCGGTCCTGTGCCTCGGGGTTGGAAAGAAAAAAAAAAAGAGAGAGAGAGAAAATCCCTGTGTGCCCAGCAGCTCATTCTTCAATAGTTACCAGCGTGGGGCCAGTACTGTTGCATTAATACCCCTACTTACTGGAGCCTGCCCTTATTTTTCTGACAAAAGTACTTATAAAGATACTAGTAGAATGCTAAATTGTCTTTTGTACTCATTATTATAAACATTTTTGGAAAAAACATGGTCTATTTATTAGTGAAGTCCTGGACAGCAATTTGGTAGTACCTATCAAGAAGCTTTTTGAAAAGTCTATATCCTTAGTTCCATTACCTTTCTAGAGTCTGTCCTTAGGAAATAGATACTAAGGCCAAGACCGCTGTATAAAAATATTCATCACAGCATTGCTTATAATATTGGATAATTGAATATCCATATATAGCTAACAGGAGGGGATAACAAATCCACATGACGAAATGTTTCACTATCTTTAAAATGTCTATGAAGAATATTTATTGACATGAGGAAATGCTCTTGAAAAAAGAAGATAAAATTGCACTTGTTACAATAATCCAAATTATGTGATGCCTTTGTGTATATTTTGGACATGAAGATCTGATTTACTCTTGCCCTAGTTTGGGTACCTCAAGTTCAACTGCAGTTAGGTTCTGTAATTTCAAAGACAGCTTTCTGGTTTTTTTATTTTTAAAACATTGTTAGTTGTCACCTTAATCCTTCCAAATTGCTGTTCATTTGCTGAAACCTGTATTGTGACTTCATGGCAGTATTCAATTACTAATGCTTTAAGATCACAGAATATAAGTGAGTGAAAGCTTATGTTTTAGATGATTGCTATTAAGTGCGTTTTTGGCAGTGAGTTTTCCTCCTTAAATGTAGCTTAGCAGTCAACATTATTTTCTGCCTGTATGCATTTCTTAATAACTACGAATGTTATTTTCTGTGTCCTAACTTTATAGATTATAAGCACACCACAGAGACTAACCAGTTCAGGAAGTGTTCTGATTGGGAGTCCATATACCCCTGCACCAACAATGGTTACTCAGACACACATAGCAGAAGCTACCGGCTGGGTCCCAGGGTAAGAGTGTTGTTGCAAGTTACCATTTTAAACCTTTTTCTGAAGCTGTGTTTTAAACATTTTTCTCTCACTGTGTTGTCTTCCATTCTTGTTTTATGTTAGCCTAGTCCTTAAAAACTAATGTGTTGCCTTTAAAACTACATATTTTAATTTCACTTTATGTCTTAGATATAAATCATTTATGGAGCAACTATTTTTAAGTAGAGAAAAACAGTACAGTAATTTGTACCAGAATCTTCTAATTTTTCAACTCTGAAAAGGGATTACTTTTTTGTGATTATGACATTTAACTGCTTTGGAGATGCAAATTCTATATTTTATATTGTTTTAACAAACTTAAGAAAAGAGTTACATATGGAATGTTGGCTATACTCAGAATTTCCCCCTGTGAATTTTTGTTTCCTTAAACACCAGAAAAGGAACTAGGAAAAAGAGGCTAAAAATATTAAGAATTTTACTGAGTTTTTCTCTTGATCCTTTTCAAACACTGGACAATTAAATCAGTATTCCTTGTGCTACTCATTTACCACTTTTAGTATCAAACTTTCAGATGTTTCATTTCTGCCTATAAAATAACCTTACCCAGCCTTTCTCTGCTCCTTATCATTTGAGCCTTTCATCCTTCCATAAGAGAAAAATCATAAAGTAAAGGATTCAAAACCTTGTTTACTTGAGAAGTCATTTCCGTGGTGGCATACTATACTGGTAGTTCTGTCTTTGACTAATGACTGTGAGTTCTAGCAAGCAGGCAGTAAATCTTGGTTGGGTAAGAGCTTTCTTATTTCCAAGATGTTAAATGAATTAATGAAATAATCCCGGCAAAGTGTTTCAAGCCATACACATGTATACACACATGCACATGCACACACACATTAGAGACAGAAGAGTTTCATTTGTATACATATTTTTTCACTATCAAAGGAGATGAAATGACATAGTCACCTATAATTCCATGGCCTTTATTCAGTCCTTATCCCACATAGAATCTGAAAGTTACCTTGGATTTCTGCATAGCCTTGAGAGATTATAATATGAAAGCCAAACCTATGCCAGGTGTGTTGGCCCGCTTTGGAGATGACCGGGTTTGGATATTTTCAGCCCCAGCAGTGCTTTGTATTGGGGGGTGGGATGATTGCTCAGTCATTCCATGGTGACTAATACTTTTCTGTGCCTTTTCTAAGTCTGCAATATTTTCCTCCCTTTTTCATTGAGCTCCTTTCAGACTGTGTTGTTATATTGTGATCTTTTTGGTCCTGTGGTAAAATTTATTATGTTGTGATTTCTTGGTCCTATGATAAAACATATCTTTTCTATTTGTTAGATTTTGTGTTTGGATGTATTTGCTGTGGAATTAGACAGGTTGTAATAAATTATTCATGAAATTAAATTATATTTAAATATCTGTTCTTTTTATGCTATCTTTTTTTTTCTTTTTAGTGATAGAAAACGAGCTAGAGAATTTATAGATTCTGATTTTTCAGAAAGGTGAGTATAAGTGTTAAGTATTTTGTTTGGGAGATGCTACTGTGTAGAGAGGAGTTTTCTGTCCAGACTATTGTAGTTTAACTAGAGCTGTTTTTCTTTGCATAACTTTAACTTCATTTAGTTCCTGCCTTTATTTCATGCCTTTCTGAGTGTTCTACTTCACTTATCATTACATATATTCATTGTATTTGCATGGTTTCAAAATTGGCTGTTGGTAGTATGTCCTTTAGCCCTCCTTCTCCTCTTGGAAGGTGAAATGTTCTAACAGAGTGAATATATATTACCTCAACATGCCCAAACTTTTTTTTTTAATTTTTAAATTTTCTTTATAAGCATATAATGTATTATTAGCCCCAGGATGCCCAAACTTTTTAAAAACAAGTTTTATTAAACACATTTTTTTTTTAATTTATTTATTTGTCAGAGAGAGCGAGCACAGGCAGACAGAGAGGCAGGCAGAGGCAGAGGGAGAAGCAGGCTCCCTGCCGAGCAAGGAGCCCGATGTGGGACTCGATCCCAGGACGCTGGGATCATGACCTGAGCCACCCAGGCATCCCTATTAAACACATTTAAACATAATAAGTTCTCACGTATTTCTTAACTATTATATTGACTACAGTATAACCTTTCCTTAGACTATTAGGACAGTCTTCCTCAGTGTGCATCAGAATCACCTTTGGAGTGTTGAATACAGTATGAATGTCCACCAAGTCAGAAGCTCCAGGGTTAAAAATGTAGGGTCATTATTTGAACTTTAAGTTCAGATATCTGTTCAAATACCCAATATATGAGGTACCATATTAATGTTGCACTATGTTCTTTAA
Organism: Taxidea taxus jeffersonii; assembly: GCA_003697995.1. NCBI lineage: Eukaryota > Metazoa > Chordata > Mammalia > Carnivora > Mustelidae > Taxidea > Taxidea taxus. Next base: position 383,886 of record ML105015.1, on the reverse strand, counting down.
AGATTTATTTATTTGAGAGAGAGCAAGCACATGTGCACACATTGGGGGGACGGGCAGACAGGAGAGAAACAGACTTTCCACTGAGAGTGAGCCCATTACAGGGGTTACATGACCCCCAAGATCATGACCTGAGCTGAAATCAAGAGTCAGACATTTAACTGACTGAGCCACCAAGAAGTCCCAAAGTTGTAATTATAAAACTTTGCCAGCTACGGTTTTTTAATTTTATTTTTGATTCTAAGTTTTTTTTAACTCCTTCTTCCAATGGTATTTTAATCTCCTTTATTTTGTTGTTAGGTCATCTGCTTCAGTATAATAAATAGGTCTTTTCTATTTTCTAGTTTGCTACCTCTGAGTGAGGACCTTGAGGCTATATATTAAAAAATGTGTGTTTTCTTGCATACATACCAGCTGAACCTTAGTTCCTTTGTGGCATCTGTTGCATGCTTCTTGGTTTGTAACTGTTTAGAACAGATAAAATCATGTGTGAGGAAATGCTGTATCACATAGAGATACAGAGCAAAGTGTTCTTTCTCTCTAATGGAAACTATTCTTTCCAAGTCCTACTGGTCTTTTTTTGCATTTATCTTCAGAAAGGGCAGTTGTACAAGTTTGTACAGATATATTTAGCAATATTGAAGGCCTTAAAATGGCACTATTTATTAGTTATGATTGGTGGCACTTACATACTGCAAACAGTATAAAAAACAATATTCTCTTTACACTTGCTTCATAAGAGAGACCTCTAAAGATCACATACAGAAGTGCCAGATTAAATTTGCTGGCATAAACGTTGATTTGGCTTTCCTAGTGATTTTTATTCTTTTTCTTTTTATTTTTTAAAGATTTTATTTATTTGATAGAGAGAGATCACAAGTAGGCAGAGAAGCAGGCAGAGAGAATGGAGAAAGCAGGCTCCCTGCTGAGCAGAGAGCCTGATGCGAAGGGTCCCAGGGTCCTGGGATCGTGACCTGAGCCGAAGGCAGAGGCTTTAACCCACTGAGCCACCCAGGCGCCCCTATTCTTTTTATTTTTTTAATATAACTTTACTATAGTGAATCCCAGTCCCCAATTCCCACAATCGGGTCTACTACATCTGATTTTCTTTTTGTTGTTGTTGTTTTTACAAATTGTTTATTTTCTTCCAAATGCATTGTGTTTTTCTATAATGCTATGAAATGTCTTTGTTTCCCTTCTCCCAGTTGTTTTTGTTACCATTCTCCCTTCTCTCAAACATAGACTGATCTTTAGCTCTTTAGTGTCCTATATGTTGATTTAATATCATACGGAAGTATTTGTATTCATTTTCTTCAGGGATTTATACATCAATATGTTGATGTATTTATAGCTGATATAAATTATAACTGACTTATACATCAATATATATGAGGCTTTTTATTCTCATCTTATCACTTGAAGTACAACTTTAAGTATGTCTTACATAGCTGCTCCTTTGTCAAGATCATTTGTTAGAGCAAGTCATTTTCTGAAGAAATTTTATTTGGTGGGTGAAGGATCCATTGAGGGATTCTCATGAATTTTATCCCCTATCTTCTGATCCACTGGACTTCTTTTCAAAGAGTTTGTAGAAGAAGGTGTGAAAATCCCCCTTTTGGTCTTGTCTGGAGTTTTAATCCTGAAAGATGTTTCTTCACTTTCTCTTTCCTCCTTTGGACAGAATCTGATGGTGTCTTCTACATGCATCTCTTCCAGATAGATATGATTTTCCTTTTGGGGCCTCTACTGAGGGAAGAAGGTCCTGGGTGCCCCAGAGGCAGTGATGGCAGTCTGTGGGTGTTTTTCTCTTTTCCTGTCTTACATGAATAAGACATAGCACAGTGGTGGTGTATTCTTCCTTTGTGCTCATGTAATCTTAATATCTTTCTGTTGGTGGAAAGTTAAAACTCCACTTATTTATAATAAACTGATAATTTATAATTAACTAATATAATTTAAACTACAATAAGCTAATAAGGAAACTCAGTATAGTTAATACCTGTATTGCTTCAATGATGTTTAGGAAATTTTCTTTCAGCAAACATTCTGAGTATCTATTAACTGTTATGTTCTAAGTATTATAGAGAATAATAAACAAGATAGGTAAGTCTGCCCTTAAGAGAGCTTCTCTTGTGTGTGTGGGAATAATAAATAAGATTATTTTTAGATTATAATAGATGGATACAAAAAAATAAGAAAGGCAACTACCTTGGAGAAGGCCTCCTAAGAAGGGGTGATATTTAAGAGCAAAGAAGTCAGTCATGTAAGTAGCTTAGGTAAGTAGCTCCTCCTTAGGAGGAGCCAGGGATTCTGGACAGAGGGAACAGCAAATGTAAATAACGATCCCAAATGAGGGACTAGGTTGATGTATTTGGGGAAGGTGAGAAAGACAAAGAGTAAGATGAGTGTGGAGAGGTATGCAGGAGTGAGATTATGATGAAAGGCCTTGTAGGTCCTGGTAGGGAGAGTTCTTTTTTCTAAGAAGAATTTTTTTTTAAGATTTTTTTTATTTATTTGACAGAGATCACAAGTAGGCAGAGAGGCAGGCAGAGAGAGAGAGAGAGGAGGAAGCAGGCTCCCCGCTGAGCAGAGAGCCTGATATGGGGCTCAATCCTAGGACCCTGGGATCATGACCCAAGTCGAAGGCAGAGGCTTTAACCCACTGAGCCACCCAGGTGCCCCGTGGGAGAATTTTTTTTTTTTAAGATTTTATTTATTTGTTTGACAGAGAGAGAGAGAGAGAGAGAGAGGGAGAGAGTAGCAGAGGAAGAAGGAGAAGCAGACCCACTGCTGAGCAGGGAGCCCGATGGGGGACTTGATCCCAGTAACCCAGAATCATGACCTGAGCCAAAGGCAGACGCCCAATTGACTGAGCCATGTAGGCACTCTCTAAGGAGGATTTAAAGCAGGGAAATGGCATCATCTAAGTCACACTGACTGATGAGGGATAAATGGATTCTAAGGAGACAAGAACAGAAGCAGGATAATCAGAAGACTATTGCAGGGGACAGGGGCCCAGCAGTGGAAATGGGGAAAAAAATGGATAAATGATGGCGGTAGAGCCAACAAGATTTATTGATTGAAGGAAGGAAGAGGAGAAATAAAGGATGGCTCTTGGTTTTTTGTATGAACAGCTGGGTGACTATTTATGCCCTTTACATTTACTGTAGTTCAGAGTGGGTTTGGGAAGGAATTTTGTTTTAATATGAAGTCTATTAGTTATCTAAGTGATGGTATCACTAGTATATAAGTAGTATCATCAGCATGTAAATGGTCACAAGCCTGAATGATATAACCCAGGGAGCGAGAGAGTGAAGATCATAAGGAATAAATGTTTATTTCCCATTTCAATATGGGATTGATGGATATTGATGGATGCAGCATTGATGGATATATACTTCCAGGAAAATAAAGAGTTTTTTCCTAAATTATTTTACTGAATTACCAAATTAAATTATTTTGCTGATTTAACTATTTCTAGTTGGCTCATTTAAGTGGGAAATAGAGTTTTTATTATACATAATTCCTTATTTAAATAGATTTTTTAATAACTTCCACCTGGGGTATGCTGTTTTATACTACAAATTATTTTTATAAGTAAAAATAAGTTCATATTGGGAATATATAAAAAGACAGTGGTTATAGGTTCTAGCTAAGTGCATGGAAATTCTTTGGGTACAATTCTTTTGAATACTCCAAATGAAATTATTAATAAAAGTTAACATGTATTTCAAACTATACCAATTAGTTTTTTAAAATTTTTATTAATTGCTCAATTTGGCTTTATTTGGTAAAGAATACTTCCTACTTTATTTATGGACTAATAAAGATCATAGCATTTATATCCCATGGCCATATTTTGGTATTATTTGGAAAGAGGGTCTTGGTGTTTCACACCTTAGCTTGATACTAAGAAAAGATGTAAACTCTATTTAAGATTTAAATAGTAAGCTTCCAATTTAAGGCAATAGACTGAATACTATGTTTATGCCCCAACCCCTAAAATCCTATTGAAATTTTCATTTAAAAAATAATAAAAGGAAATAAATTTCTAAAAGTGCTATAAAAGGTAGTAGAGATTATAGATTTTCCAATTACAAGATGAAAGCCTAGGTGATTATAATGAAGGACAAGTGATAGTATAGAAGGCTATATCCCAAAATGTGCATAGGAAAAGTCAGAATTGGAAATGGAAGCTATTCTCCCCTATTCTCACTGATAATTGAGAGGCTCTAAGCTTAGAGGTGACAAGTATAAAAAGTGAGAATGAATTAGTGAGGGAAGTAGTGAGGGCAATGAAATGAAGACTATCCAAGGAGCACCTGCACCAACTGAAGCTTCCCAACCCACCAAATCCCCTTGTACCTCTCATTTCATTTCCACACACACAGATATTACACCAAAGACATTTGTTCCCTAGGGCTGAAACTTTAGAGAATTGATCTCAAGGAAACAGAACTCTGCCTTGACTAAACTTGTGGTTGGCTTCTTTCATTTCATATATTTTCAAGATTCATTCATGTTGTAGCATATATTAATACATTATTCATTTTTTTTTAAGATTTTTTATTTATTTATTTGATAGACAGAGATCACAAGTAGGCAGAGAGGCAGGCAGAGAGACAGGAGGAAGCAGGCTGTCCGCAGAGCAGAGAGCCTGATACGGGGCTCAATCCCATGACCCTGGGATCATGACCCGAGCCAAAGGCAGAGGCTTTAACCCACTGAGCCACCCAGGTGCCCCATATTAATACATTATTCATTTTTATTCCATGGTATGGATATACCGCATTTTGTGTATTTGTTCATTAATGATGGATATTTGAGTTATGCTGCTATGAACATTTGTGATTTGTCTTTTCTCTTGTGTATATACCTAGGATTGAAATTACAAGATCAAATGGTAATTCTTTAGCCTTTTGAATAGGCTGTCTTCCAGAGTAGCTGTACGTTTTACATTCCTACCAGCAACGGGTTCCAGTTTCTCTATGTCCTTTCCAGTGTTTATTATTTGTCTTTTTTATTATAGCCATCCTTGTGAATGTGAAATGATATTTCATTATGGTTTTGATTTTCATTTCTCTAATGGCTAATGATGTTGAGCATCTTCTTCATGTGTTTATAGGACCCTTGTATATCTTCTTTGAAGAAGTCTTTCCATATCCTTTGGTCTTTAGTTATTGAGTTGTAAGAGTTCTTTATGTTAGAACTTTATATTAGAATTAGAGTTCTTTATATTAGTTCTTTTTATAAGGCAAGATCCTAGTATTTTCTACAGTGACTGTACCATTTAAATTGTCAACAGCAGTGTACAAAGGTTCCAGTTTCTCCACATTCTCACAACACTTTTTGATAATAGCCATCCTAATCTCATTGTGGTTTTCATTTGCATTTCCCTAATGATTACTGATGTTGAGCATCTTTTTAGGTTTTATTGGCCATTTGTATATCTCCTTTGGAGAAATGTCTATTCAAGTCCCTTGCCCATTTTTTTTATTTTTTTTATTTTTTTTTAAGATTTTTTAATTTATTTATTTGTCAGAGAGAGTGAGCACAGGCAGACAGAGAGGCAGGCAGAGGCAGAGAGAGAAGCAGGCTCCCTGCCGAGCAAGGAGCCCGATGCGGGACTCGATCCCAGGACACTGGGATCATGACCTGAGCCGAAGGCAGCCGCTTAACCAACTGAGCCACCCAGGCGTCCCTTTCTTTTTTATTTTTTTTTAAAGTTTTTTTTTTTTTTTAATTTATTTGTCAGAGAGAGTGAGCACAGGCAGACAGAGAGGCAGGCTCCCTGCCGAGCAAGGAGCCACCTTGCCCATTTTTTAATTATTTTTTTTTTTTTTTCTTGCCCATTTTTTAATTCAGTTGTTTTTGTTGTTGAGTTCTTAAACCTTTTAATGTTCTTATAGAACATTAAATAGAGGCATGGTTCCTTAACTGTCAGAATCTTTTATAGACTTGGTTGCAGGAGCAATCTCCTATTTATGTACTGCAGGTATAAGCTATTCTTATTTCTGTTGAATCTTAATGTGGTATTGGTTGGGTTTGTTCTGGGCATGGTGCTCTGTCAGCCTTCCAAAGAACAAGCCTTATTTCTTTATTCAGCCAGTGCTGAGTGGTATCCTTCAGTTTTATATTGCTTGTGAAAAATCTGGGAGCTCAAAGAGAAAAATCAGCTGCTGTATAATTTAATCCTCACAGCAGCCTTGTGAGGTGGTTACTTGTAGTTCTGTTTTTCAGATGGAGGAGTACTGTGGGTCTAAGTTAATTGAAGTTAACTGTTGAAAATACATAGTTGGGATATATCTCAGGGTCGTGGGATTGAGTACCCTGTGGGGCTCCACGCTAGTGTAGAGTCTGCTTCGGATTCTTTCCCCCTCTCCTTCCCATATATATTTAGCCAGGTTTTTTTTTAAGTTTATTATCATTTCATGCACTGGATAATCTTACAAAATTCTTCCATGTAGACTTGTCTTTGTTTCAGCTTTTAAAAGCTGTTAAAAGCCTAGTTGTTCCTGTTTAAGGACTGTGTTTAGTTTCTTCCTTTAAATATTATCCATGTCTGGGGCACATGGGTAGCGCAGATGGTTAAGCATCCTCCTGCTCAGGTCATGAGAATCCTGGGATCAAGCCCTGTGTCAGGCTCTTTGCTGAGCGGGTAATCTGCTTTTCCCTCTTCTCTCCTCCGCTCATGCTCTCTCTCGAATGAACAAATAAAATCTTTTTTAAAAAATTATCTGCGTTTGGGGGCATCTGAGTGGCTCAGTCGGTTTTAAGCATCTGCTTTCAGCTCAGGTCATGATCCCAGAGTCCTGGGATTGAGCCCCACATTCCTGCTCGGCGTGAAGCCTGCTTCTCCCTCTCCCAGTCTTCCTACTTGTGTTCACTCTCTATCTGTCTCTCTCTGTCAAATAAATAAAGTCTTTAAAAAAATTATCCAGGGGCGCCTGGGTGGCTGAGTGGGTTAAGCCTCTGCCTTCAGCTCAGGTCATGATCTCGGGGTCCTGGGATCGAGCCCCACATCGGGCTCTCTGCTCAGCAGGGAGCCTGCTTCCTCCTCTCTCTCTGCATACTTGTGATCTCTATCTGTCAAATGAATAAATAAATAAAAATCTTTTTAAAAAAATTATCCATGTCTGACTGTAGAGGGCAAATTAGGTGATCACCCTGAACTACCCTGTGATTATCTTATTGCTCCCCCCACCTTTTTTAAAAGAACTTATTTATTTATTTGACAGACAGAGATCACAAGTAAGCAGAGATGCAGGCACAGAGAGGCGGAGGAAACAGGCTCCCCACTGAGCAGAGAGCCCGATGTGGGGCTCAATCCCAGGACCCTGGGATCATGACCTGAGCCGAAGGCAGAGGCTTAACCCACTGAGCCATCCAGGCGCCCCTATTGCTCCCTTTTTAAAAAAGATTTAGGATTACATGAAAAACAACCACCTTCATCCCTGGCTTTTAAGAAGTTCATAAATATGGAGTTGAGATTTTTATTTACTTTAGAACGTTGTCCAATTCTTAGCATGAATGTAAAACCCCATACACAGCATAGTTCTTTCAGAATAAGGGGTGCCTGGGTGGCTCAGTGGGTTAAAGCCTCTGCCTTCGGCTCGGGTCATGATCCTTGCTCAGCGGGGAGCCTGCTTCCTCCTCTCTCTCTGCCTGCTTGTGATCTCTCTCTCTGCCAAATAAATAATGGATAAAATCTTTAAAAAAAAAAACAAACAAAAACAAAATAACTCATGCACTCCCATTAGCAATTCATAGTATTTACCTTTGTCACCTAACTTTCACTAATTATATAAATTTATATGTGGCCAGCCATTTGTTTCTGAATACCCCAAATTCTAAGGGCAAATTAGCATAGAGTGGGCTCTTTGTGAAAATATATGTAGCACACAAAAATTGGAAGATTCTTTTTTTTTTTTTTTTAAGATTTTATTTATTTATTTGTCAGAGAGAGAGGGAGAGAGAGCGAACGAGCACAGGCAGACAGAGTGGCAGGCAGAGGCAGAGGGAGAGGGAGAAGCAGGCTCCCCGCCGAGCAAGGAGCCCCATGCGGGACTCGATCCCAGGACGCCGGGATCATGACCTGAGCCAAAGGCAGCCGCTTAACCAACTGAGCCACCCAGGCGTCCCGGAAGATTCTTTTAAAAAATCAAATTACTTGCAGTGCCAGGGTGGCTCAGCCATTTGAGCATCCCGTTCTTGGTTTTGGCTCATGTCATGATCTTAGGGTCATGGGATTGAGTCCCCTGTGGGGCTCCACTCTCAGTGCAGAGTCTGCTCCAGATTCTTTCCCCCTCTCCTTCCCACTCACGCTCTCTAAAACAAAAAAATGAATTTTTAAAAAATGTAACTATTTATGGGGTGCCTGGATGGCTCAGTCAGTTAAGTCTGCCTTCAGCTCAGGTCAAGATCCTAGGATCCTGGGATGGAGCCCTACATGAGGCTCCCTGCTCACCGGGGAATCTGCTTCTCCCTATCCCTCTACCCCATCTCCCTGATCAGGCTGGCTCACTCTCTCTCCCTCTTTTTAAGATTTTATTAATTTATTTGAGAGAGAGAGCCCAAGCTAGAAGGCAGGGGAGGAGCAGAATGACCACTGAGTAGGAAGCCCAATGCGGGGCTCAATCCCAGGACCCTGGGATCCTTACCTGAGCCGAAGGCAAGTGCTTAACTGACTGAGCCACCCAGGCGCCCCTCACACTCACTCTCTCTTTCAAATAAATAAAATTAAAAAGAGAAAAGAAAAAGAAAAGAAGGATCACCATAGTGGCCCTGCGGAAGGTTGGAATGCCTCTAGATGGCACAAAGGAGAACACTTATGAGGTTCTAGTTCTATTCTGAGAGTCATTATGAGGGCCTGAACTAGGGCAGTGGAAACACAGAGAAGTTGAATTCAAAAGCTATTTAGGACTTGAGTTAGATTAGATCTGATTGAATTAGATTGATTTGATAGAAAGTGCCTTAGAAGAATAGAAGAACTTCTGGCTTGGGTGATAGGGTAGATGGTCCTGTCACTCACCTAGATGAGAACTGCAATAGGATCCAGAGTTAGCATTGTATAGGCTGAGTTCTCCTTCGTACTAATATAGTATTGTGAAGTATAAAGACCCCCTCTTGAGAAAGCTGGGCTGAGTATAAGAGATTGAGGCTAAGGGCTAAACCAATGTAAGTAATCAAAGATAGGCTCAAACCATTCCCCCCCCCTTTTTTTTAACTCCTTATTTTAGAGAATTTAAAATACTAAAGTAGATGACTCATATCATGAACCTCTTATGTGCATGTCTCTGACCCTCAATAATAATCATCCATGGCATATCTTATTTTATATATACCCCCTCCTGTTGTAAAGTAAATCATTTTCATCATAAATCTTTCTGTACTTATAACTAAAAAGACTTCTTTTTAAACATACTGAAAATATCGTTATTATAATACCTAGGAAAATTAACAATAATACCAAATATGTAGTAAATCTTCAGATTTCTAGTTGTTTGAAATGTCATGTTTGTTTGCTTTTTTAAAAAACAAGATTCAGATACAGAAAGATCACCAAAAAGCAGAAGTATGACTAATAAATTACTTTATGGCATAGTCTTTGTAACCATCACCAGATCAAGAAGTAGAACCCAGAGGCCCTTTCATGTGCCCCATCCTAATCACTATACCCTCTCTGTCCTATTAATATCCTGATTTTTAGATTTCATTACCTAAATGTGCATCCTTTCGCACATTTTAGTCTTGTCCATTAAAAAAAAGTTGATATCTCTTTTATATACAGATCTCCCTTCTGTCCCATTATTTTCCTCATTTTAGTTGTTGAAACTAGGCTGTTTGACTTACGCAGTTTCCCACAGTCTTGATTTTACTGATTTCATATTGATGTCCATCTCAGTATATTCCTATTTTCTGTATTTCCTGTAGTTTGGCAGTAAAATTTAGTGCTTTATCAGACTGATATTTGTGCCTTGGCAAGACTAGATAGAGGTGTGGTCTTCCATTGTCTCTCTTTTTATGATGTGCACACCACTGATGCTTAATGCCTGTACCTATTAATTCATTGTGGGTTGCAATTAGTATTATTCTAAATACTGACACTACTTTTATATAAAGACATTTCACCTCTTCTATTTCTTTACCTGGAGGTACAGTTCATATAAGAAAGCAGAATAAATGCTTGATCCCTTCCACTTATTGGCCAGTTTTCAAGATGATGAACTTGTTCCTGGTCTTCCTCCAAAGATGACCAAATCTTTCCTTTTAAAAGTATCATTATGGAAAAAAATAAAAAATAAAAAAAAAATAAAAGTGTCATTATGAATTCATGAATTTGAACATACTTGATGGGTTTCATACATTGCAGTTACTATCACAATTGAACCTTAAATTGTCCCATATTTGGCTAGTGGGAGCCTCTTTTAATTGACTCTTTTTTTTTTTTAAGATTTTTTATTTATTTATTGACACACAGAGAGAGATCACAAGTAGGCAGAGAGGCAGGCAGAGAGAGAGGAGGAAGCAGGCTCCCTGCTGTGCAGAGAGCCCGATTCGGGGCTCGATCCCAGGACCCTGAGATCATGACCTGAGCCGAAGGCAGAGGCTTAACACACTGAGCCACCCAGGCACTCCTTCTAATTGACTCTTAAGTCCTTTAGACAAGACCCTAGTAGTCTCTGATGCTTGTTACGCGATATTATAAGATGTTCCAAGTTCATCTTACATGTTTCCTGCCCTATACCTAGAATCAGCCATTTTTCTAAGAAGCCCTGATTTCCTTTAGGGAGAATTATATGTTAGGCTCCAATTGGGGCTGCAGATGCTCACTGCTACTAGATTGGTCATTTTTTTCTAGTCCTTTTAAATGGACAAAACCAGGATACACACAAAGATATAATACTTCATGGGTTCATATTGATACTTCCAATGCAAATCTTACTAAACCTCTTCTCCATTACATCTCATTCCCCTTTCTTCCATACTGAGAATCCTGATTTTTAAGGACTAAGGGGATGAAAGGGTAATAAAATTAGTGTATATGATAATTACTTCCTTGGTTTTATCCCGTATTACATCACTTAATGTCCCAAATAATAGTAATATTATCATGAATGTGGTTACTAAAAATATTAAAAAATTTTTTGCATATGCTCTCTCTGTTCTCTCCCCAGTTTCCTTTAAAGATTTGAGAGAGAGAGAGAGGGCGAGCAGGGGTTGGGGGAGGGGCAGAGGGAGAGAGCGCCTTAGGCACCTCCTTGCTGAGCATGGAGTCCAGCACAGGGCTTTATCCTAGGACCCTGAGATCACAGCCCGAGCTGAAACCAAGAGTTGAAAGCTTAGCCGTCTGTGCCACCCAGGTGCCCCCTCCCCCTTTTTTTAATAGTTGTACTTTATCTGCAGTGTTACCCCACTGTAGTGTATTATACTTTTTCCTCACGGCCCTCATTTAGTCTTAGATCTATAGGTAACATCACCAGGCGTTATATGAATGTCTCTCTAGTCATTTTGCTCATCTGAAGCTTGTGCTGTAGTAGTTTCTTCAGAAGGAGCTTATGGGAATAGTAATCCCTGAGCTTGCGCATTTTATATTTGAATTAAGTCAGTTTCACTGGGTACAGAAGTCCTTGGTTCATACTTTCTCTCAATTACCTAAATACATTTATTTCTTCTGTTCTTGCTGTTAAAAAAAAAAAACTGATAACTCTTTTCTTCTAGATGCATAAAGGATTCTTTTTCTTTGAAATTTGGAATTTTTCCAGAATGTTTTGGTGCTAGTCATTCTGGGTTGACATTCTTTTCTTCTTTTATTTCTGAACATATTCTTGAATTTAGCATTTAGTATTCTGTTTTCTTGCTTTGGTTTTTCTTCTTCAGATACTCTTACTGTCCATAGCAACTTTGTCTACCTCCAGTATTTGTCATTTTTCTCTTGAATATCAATTGTGGGAGTCCTACAGACAGGATTGTTGCAACGTTGTTGTGGTCCTTGCACTCAGCTGGTATTGAAGAAGGTAAAACTCCTTGTTTCAACTGATGCTCTCAAATTGGCTTGTAGTGCTTTCTGGCAAATTCTTGATGGCTAATTTGGGATTATCCTGTTCTGAGTTCCATTAGGTTCAGCCCCACTGAGGATTTTTTTATTGTGCAGACTTTTTGGGTATTGGTAGTTTGTATTATGGGGCTTGTTGAAGATACCTTATCATCTGGTTTTGTTGTAAATGTAATAGTGTTTTGGTTTTGCTATCTAGTTGCTCTGTTTTTATGTGGGGATTTGGAGAGTTTTAAAACTGCTGCTATTGTTGTTTTCCCAGACTCCCCTATAACTGGTGCATGCGTGCGCGCATCTATGTGTGTGTGTGTTTTATTTGAACCAGGATTTAAATAAATTTATGTCTTACAAAATCTGTAGATTCCCCTTCTGTTATTATTTTCCCCCTTCACATTCCTTTTCCCTCCCTCCCTCCTTTATTCCCAATACAATTTTGAGTTGAAGAAACCACATTATATATCCTAAAGGAAAAACCTAAAGAATTTGCTTATTGAATCCCTGTAGTATAGTTTAATGTGTTATTCTGTCCTTGGTATTTATTTTATTGTGGTAAATTGGATCTAGAGTCTGGATCAGATTCCAGTTTCAAAATAAAGTTACATATTAAAAACAAACACTGGATAGAAAGCTCAAGGAGAGCAAACAATACAGAAATAGAAGCACTGGAGTGAAATTTTCAGGTTGAAAGGTTGACTTTGGGGGTGCCTGGGTGGCTCAGTCAGCTGAGCATCCAACTCTTGATCTCAGCTCAGGTCTTGATCTCAGGGTCATGAGTTAAGGCCCCACATTGGGTCTCACACTGGGCATGGAACCTGCTTAAAGAGGGGAGGGAGGGTGAAGAAGGAAGGAAAGGAGAGAGAGAGAGAGAAGAGAAAAAGAAGGAAGAGGGGCTGGGAGAATGAGGCATGATTGTCAGTGGGTGCAGGGTTTCTCTTTAGGGTGAAGAAATTAGATTGCGGTGATGGTTGCTGCTGAATTGTATACTTTAAAAAATAGAGCTTACGGGGGCGCCTGGGTGGCTCAGTGGGTTAAAGCCTCTGCCTTCAGCTCAGGTCATGATCCCAGGGTCCTGGGATCGAGCCCCACATCGGGCTCTCTGCTCAGCCGGGAGCCTGCTTCCTCCTCTCTCTCTACCTGCCTCTCTACCTACTTGTGATCTCTGGCTGTCAAATAAATAAATAAATAAATGATCTTAAATAAATAGATAAATAAAATAAATTTAAAAAGGAAGTTAGATTTAATAACAAAGAGGGATACCTCATCCTGTAAGACTGATAGGAAGAAGGTTGGCATGGGTACACATGCTGATGAGTTTGTAAGTGACCTGTCCTATAAGCTCACTTAAAAAGTGAAACTTACATATTCAATTCTCTATTGAATGTATCTGTTGGGCTATTCCACTGACATGTCAAACTCAATATCATTGCTGACCAAAAAAAATATATTGCAAGGCACATGTAATTTTTAATTTTCTAATAGCCAGTTCAAAAAATAAAAACAAATATGAAATTAATTTTAAGATTTTATTTTTAAGTACTCTCCCCACCCAGAATGGGACTCAAACTCAACAGCGCAAGATCAAGAGTCAGTGTGCTCTACCAACTGAGCCAGTCAGACGCCCCTGAAATTAATTTTTATATCTCTTATTTAATATAATATATCTAAAATACCATATTTCAACATGTAATTCGTGTAAAAAATATCCATGAGGTATTTAACATTCATTTCTCATACAAGTCTTGGAAATTCAGTGAAGTCATCTTAATTCAGGCTTCCCAGATTTCATGTGCTCAATAGCTGCATGTGGATCATACCTAGGTATTGGAACATGTAGATGAGGAGGCTTAAAATAGAGCTCATGACTGTGTTCCTGTCTCCTGGATCTCAATAAATGACCCCCTTTCTTCTTCTTTTTTTTTTTTAAGATATTTATTTATTTATTTATTTATTTATTTATTTATTTATTTGACAGGCAGAGATCACAAGTAGGCGGAGAGGCAAGCAGAGAGAGAGGAGGAAGCAGGCTCCCTGCCGAGCAGAGAGCCCGATTTGGGGCTGGATCCCAGGACCCTGAGATCATGACCTGAGCGGAAGGCAGAGGCTTTAACCCACTGAGCCACCCAGGGGCCCCAAATGACCCCCTTTCTAAGAGCCGTTCCCTCACTTCCCTCTTTCTTAACATTCGTATCAACCAGTCGCTTAGTAAAGATAAAAATAAATGTTCATCTTTAAAATTTACACAAATCCATCTCTTCTTTTTCAACCCTGCTTATCTAGTTGCCCCAATTTCAAGAGTCGATATTTCTTCCCTAGGCTTACCACTCATCTGGTCTCTGCTTTTGTCCTGTTGTAAATGCATTTTCTACTTTGCAGCCAGAATCCCTGCCTGACTGATAATTTTACCATGTTACCTTTAGTGGCTTCCCAGTATTTCAGTAGTAGTAGTTAGTGGTAATAGTAGTAGTAGTCTGTGACCCCAGGTGATTCTTTGGGAATGTGGGGAAAAAGAAATATATCTGGGGCGCCTGGGTGGCTCAGTTGGTTGAGTGACTGCCTTCAGCTCAAGTCATGATCCCAAGAATCCCAGGATTGAGTCCTGCATCAGGCTCCCAGCTCCAGGGATCTGCTTCTCCCTCTGACCTTCTCCCCTCTCATGCTGTCTCACTCTCTCTCTCAAATGGATAAATAAAATCTTTAAAAATAAATAAATAGATATAAATAAAAATTTAAAAAAGAAAGTAGATATCTGTCCTTCATTCTTTTAAAAAGTACATTTAGTCTGTTTCTTAATGTATATAACAGTGGAATGTGTAAATGATTTTTTTTTAATATTTTTAAAATTTATTTGACAGAGACACAGAGAGAGAGAGGGAACATAAGCAGGGGGAGTGGGAGAGCGAAAGCAGGCTTCCCACTGAGCAGGGAGCCCGATGTGGGGCTCGATCCCAGGACCCTGGGATCATGACCTGAGCTGAAGGCAGATGCTTACTGAACCACCCAGGCACCCCAAATGTGTAAATAATTTATAAATTAATATAATTATACTAAAGCAATGAGATAAAGTACAGGTTCCTTTGCATGTCTACCTTTCTGCTTCATCTTTTGCCTTGCACTTTATATTCTGGTAATACTGCACTGTCTGTTTCTAAGTCTCTGAACATTTATCATCTGTTGCACTCTCCCATGTGTGTACTGCTGCTGCTTCTGCCTGGTTGTCCTTACTAACTTCCTTCACTTGACAGTTCTCTTTTGGTGGTGGCAGTGGCAAAAACACTTACGAGATTTACCCCCAACAACTTTTTAAGTGTACATTATCATTAACTGCATGTACTGTGTTGTACAGCAGATATCTAGAGCTTGATCTTATTGCATAACTGAAACTTCATTGAACGTGTTGAGCGATTCCTTGTTTTCCCTTTCCCTCCAGCCCCTGGCAAGCATCATTCTACTCTGCTTCTATGTGTTTGACTGTTTTGCATACCTTATATAAGTGAGATACGCATTATTTGTCCTTTTGTGATTGGCTTACTATAATGTCCTCCAGCTTCATCCATGTTGTCACATATGGCAGGATTTCATTCTCTTTTAGGGCCAAATAATATTCCATTGTATGTATATGCCACATTTTTTAATCCTTTTATCTGCTTATGGACATTTAGGTTAGTTCCATTTCTTGGCTATTGTGAATAATGCTCAATGAACATGAGAGTGCAGATACCTCTTTGAGACCCTCATTTCAGTTCTTTTGGATATATACCCAGAAACGGGATCACTGGACCATATGGAAATTCTATTTATTTACTTATTTATTTATTTGAAAATATTTTATTTATTTATTTGACAGAGAGATCACAAGAAGGCAGAGAGAGAGGGGGAAGCAGGCTCCCTGCTAAGCAGAGAGCCCAGCACGGGGCTCCATCCCAGAACCCTGAAATCATGACCTGAGCTGAAGGCAGAGTCCCAACCCACTGAGCCACCCAGGCACCCCTGGAAATTCTATTTTAAATATTTTGAGAACCTCCATACTTTTTTCATAGTGACTATACCATTTTCCATTCCCACCAACAGTGTACCAGGGTTCTAATTTCTCCACATTTTCACCAGTGTTTATCTAGTTTGTTTTGTTTTGTTTTGTTTTTTAATAACCATCCTAACAGATATGAGGTAATACCTCATTGTGGTTTTGATTTGTGATGTTGAGCATCTTTTCATATACCTGTTGGCCATTTGTTTGTTCTCTTTGGAGAAACTTCTGTCCATGACTTTTGCCTACTTTTAATTGGGTTATTTGGGGTTTTTTTGTTAATGAGTTGCTGGAGTTTCTTAGATATTTTGGCTATTAACCCCCTGTCAGATAAAGGGTTTGTAAATATTATCTCCCATTCCATAGGTTGCCTTTTCATTTTGTTGATTGTTTTCACTTGGCTCTTATTCCAGCAAATCCTTCTCCTCTAGGTTAGATAAGATGTCCCTCTTCTCAATTCCCATGAACTTGTAAATAACTCTGTCTTGGCATTTACCTTACTACATTGGAATTGTCTGTCCTTATAGGTCTGATTTGTCTTCACTGTTTTCCCCCCACCCTCCCCAATGAGATTCATACTAAGGGAAAGGATTTTGTCTCAGTTGTCATTTTTGTATTCTGGTCCCTACTGCAGTTCTTGGCATATAGTTGGCACTCAGAAATTGGTAGAACTAAATTGAACCCCTGAAAATGTAATAAGTTATCAGAGTTTAGGACTAAGCATTAACCAAAGTTAAAATAATTAAAGACTTAGATCTTTTATTAATACCAATAACCTCTGTTTGAAATTTGAGTAGATAAATGAAACTGAGAATAGTGGTACTTTTAATTTTACGTAAAAAAGAACTGTGGCACACACAGAATACAAAAAAGGTAAATATGTAACTACCAGGGCAGTGTTTTTGTCTGTTCTTCTCATGGATTTATTCCCAGTATGTAGAATAGTACCTGGCACATAATAGTAAGTAACTGGTCAGTAAATATTTATTGAATAAATGAATGATGTGTATAGAAAACACTCACCTTCATACTTTATTTTGCTTTAAGGCAAAAATTAAGTTCAAAACATTTCTTCATCTCGAATTCAGTTTAAAATTTACCACTTAAAGCAGCAATCAAATTACTATATTCTCCCATTATAGTTTTATAAAGGAAGTCTAGTATATAAATATGTATTTTTTTCTCTTTTAGTAAACGAAGCAAA
Source organism: Taxidea taxus jeffersonii (assembly GCA_003697995.1). NCBI lineage: Eukaryota > Metazoa > Chordata > Mammalia > Carnivora > Mustelidae > Taxidea > Taxidea taxus. The sequence continues at coordinate 366,606 of ML105015.1, read as the reverse complement.
AAAGGAGATAAAAATGGAAAAGGCTTGAGACATTTTTCCATGAAAGTGTGTGAGAAAGTTCAGCGGAAAGGTACAACGTCATATAATGAAGTGGCTGATGAGCTGGTATCAGAGTTCACCAATTCAAATAACCATTTGGCCGCTGATTCGGTAGGTAGATCATGCACGTGACTTTGACTGGAATGACGAAATAGTATATCTCTGGGTTGACTGTCATTTTTTAAGGACTCAGACAAGCTGGGGAATCCCCGACTCCTTTACCTGAGGGTTTTATATTGCCTGTTGGGGAATTCTTTTGTTGTTGAGTTTTTGTTTGTTTTGTTTTAGAAAGCGTTCTTTTATTATATATTTAAACATAAAGATTAACAAGTATTTTTAAAAACCTACTTTTTGGGGGCTACAAAAGGAACATACTATTTTTTTTAAGATTTTGTTTATTTGAAGGAGAGAGAGAGAGAGCGAGAGCGCCCGCTCACAACCAGGAGGAGGAGCAGAGGGTAAGGGAGAAGGGAGGAGAAGGAGAAGGCTCTGCAGGAAGTCTGACTCAGGGCTCCATCCTAGGACCTTTAGAAGATGACCTGAGCTGAAGGCAGACGAATAACTGACTCAGCCACCCGAGTGCCCAGGAACATACTTTTCTTAAACATACTTTTTATATTTGGGGGCGCCTGGGTGGCTCAGTGGGTTAAAGCCTCTGCTTTCGGCTCAGGTCATGATCCCAGGGTCCTGGGATCAAACCCCACATCGGGCTCTCTGCTCCACAGAGAGCCCGCTTCCTCCTCTCTCTCCCTGCCTGCCTCTCTTGCCTACTTGTAATCTCTGTCTGTCAAATAAATAAATTTTAAAGAATCTTTAAAAAAAAAACCCATACTTTCTATATTTGAATGACTTGGGATATGTTTCTGAATTCGTTGATGTTTCTTCTATATCTAAGTCAATTTGAAAAATTTATCTTGTTTTTAATTGAAGAAAAATATGTATGAATGTGTCTAAAACAAATTCAGTTGTACCAAAGAGTATATAATAAAAAATCTCTCTGTGGGGCACCTCGGTGGTTCAATGGGTTAAAGCCTCTGCCTTCGGCTCAGGTCATGATCCCAGGGTCCTGGGATCAAGCCCCACATTGGGCTCTCTGCTCAGCAGGGAGCCTGCTTCCTTCTCTGTCTCTGCCTGCCTCTCTGCCTACTTGTGATCTCTGTGAAATAAATAGGTAGAATCTTTAAAAAAAAAAAAAAACAAAACTCTCTCTTTTTAAAGATTTTATTTATTTATTTATTTTTATTTGAGAGAGCACAAGTACGGGAAGCTACAGAGTAAGAGGGAGAAGCATGCTCCCCGCTAAGCAGGAGCCTGACCTGGGTGGGGTTCAATCCCAGGACCCTGAGATGATGACCTGAGTCACAGGCAAATATTTAACTGACTGAGCCACCCAAGTGCCCCACAATATCTCCTTACCACAGACCTTAATCTATTTCCCCAAAGGTATATTCACTATTCTTAAGATTTTTTTTTTTTTTAAGATTATTTATTTATTTATTTGTCAGAGAGAGAGAGAGAGAGAGCACACACAAGAGCACAAAGGCAGACAGAATGGCAGGCAGAGGGAAAAGCAGGCTCCCTGCTGAGCAAGGAGCCCGATGCAGGGCTTGATCCCAGGACCGAGGGATCATGACCTGAGCCGAAGGCAGCCACTTAAGCAACTGAGCCACCCAGGCATCCCTATTCTTGAGATTCTTGAGTATTACCCCCAAAATTCTTTATGCATATACATAATAAAATTTATTTCCTTTTTTTTTAAAGATTTTATTTATTTATTTTAGAGAGCAATAAAGAATAGTTCTGTCACTTCTAGAAGGTTCTTTCTGCCTTTTGTAATCTGTCCCTCCCTCTCCCTTTATTCCTAGGCAACTGCTGATCTGCTTTTTATCATTATAGATCAATTTGCATTTTATTTAAATGTAATCATATTATATGTACTCCACAATTCTTTTTTTTTTTCACAACAGTTTTTATAACCATTCTTGACCTTAGTGGAAATAGTTATAGTCTTCCAACCTTAATTATGACAAAGGTTTTATTTTTGAGATGATAGCAACCATAATTTGATTTTTTTTTAATGAATGTTTCTTTCTTAACTAAAAAAAAAAATCAGAACTGGATACTGAATTTAATCAAATTCTGTATACTTTCCTAAAACCTGAGGAGTTTTATACTGACAGTCACAAATGAGATTGGTGGGATTTTTTTTTTTTTAACCATCTTTGCAGTTTTGATTTGCAGTGTTATGCTCATTTTTTAAAATTTAGAGGCTTTTTTTCCTCCTTATTCCTCTTTACTCCATTACAGGTTAAATAGCATGGGTTGTATATTTCTCTTCCTTGACATATTATAGAAATCACCTGTGACACCATCTAGTCCTGGTGATTTGGTGGGGGGTAAAGCTTAAATAGTATTCTCCATTTTTTTCTTTGGCAATTAGTCTGTTTAGAATTTCTGTCTCTTTTAGAGTCAGTTTGGTATTTTATGTTTTCTTAGAAAATCCTCCATTTCATACCTGTTCTCAATATTATTTGCAATTATTTTTCTCAAAGAACCATTTCTTAAATCTATACTGACCTTCCTGTTTTGCAGATAATTTCTTTTTTTAATCTTCATTTTTCTTTAAAATTATTTATTTATTTATTTTTATTGTTTTCTTATTTATTTATTTGACAGAGAGCAGGAACACACAAGCAGAGGGAGGGGAGAAGCAGGCTCCCTGCAATGTGGGGCTCGTTCCCAGAACCCTGGGATCATGATCTGAGCCGAAGGCAGACGCTTAACCAACTGAGCCACTCGGGCACCCCTTTTACCTTCATTTAATGTTCTCTTTCCTGAAGTTACTTGTTATTTTTCTACTCTATAGATTATGATGTATACTTTACTTTTATTATTTTGTTTAGTAATTAAAATCTTCATAACTACGTCTTTTCCTCTCATTCACTCTTTAGGCATTTCCCATTGATTCTGATATAATGTTATTTTTTAAATATTTTGCAGCTTTGGTTTTAATTTCCTCTCTGACCTAAGAATGGCATTAGAGTTTTTATAGTTTCTGATGATAAGGATTTTTGTTTGTTTTTCTGAGTTTTTACTTTTTACTGAGTTTTTCATTAGCTGTGATCAGAGATTGTGAGTTGGATTATTTATATTTTGGGGGGTTGCTTTGAGTTTTTCTTGTGAGCCATTCTTTTCTCTGGAACCTGTAGAGAAGGTATGTAACATTCTGATTTTGAGTGAAAGTGGAAGTTCTCAAAATGTTCTAAAAGACTGTATATGACCTGGCCCACCATTACCTCTCCATTCTCATCTCCTGCTATGCACTCTCCCAGTTACTACACTCTACCCACCTTATGAAAAAGATTATATTTTGAAATGATAGCAACCATAATTAGATCTTTTTAAATGAACATTTCTTTCATTTTTCTTAATTAAAATATCAGAAATGGATATTGAATTTAATCAAATTCTGTATAGTTTACTGAAAATTTAGTAGGAGTTTTACACTGATGATCATGAATGAGACTGGTGGGTTTTTTTGTTTTTTGTTTTGGAGTGAATATGCCGGATATGTTCCTTATCAGGCTGTTACACTTGCTATTTCCTTTGTCTGAATCTCTGCTAAGAAGCCATATGGTTTCGCTCTCCCCTCCAGTTTTCACTCAGATGTCTCTGTACTGAGGCATTTCTTCTTAGTACATTTCATCATCTAACATACATTTTTACTAACCACCCCACCCCCGTCCCTGGATACAAGTTTGGGGGGGTTTTCTTCCTATTCCCTGCTGTGTGTGGGATATTTTTTTATCTTTTAATTTTTTTTAATAAATTGGAAGGTTTGTAGTCTTTAGTTCTTTAATTGGTTATCTTTATAACTAAGTAACTTCATTATTTTGTTTCTTTTGTTTTTACCTATAAAACCAGTATCTGTTGGTTATGAAGGGAAAAAATTAATACGCTTATATTTACTTGCATCTCCCATCTTTCCTGTTAAGCACAAATTCAGATTGAATATATTAGTGGTAGTTGTTAAAAGAATAATATTATTATAGTTGTTATTATGACTTTAAATAAATATGTTGTGCCAAAACCTCTATTATTATGTACTTCATCTCTTTGACTAGTTCATCTGATTTGGATCCCATGCCCCTTTAAATATCAAGGAGAGGGGCCCCTGGGTGGCTCAGTGGGTTAAAGCCTCTGCCTTCAGCTCAGGTCATGATCTCAGGGTCCTGGGATCAAGCCTCGCATAGGGCTCTCTGCTCAGCGGGGAGCCTGCTTCCTCCTCTCTGCCTGTTTCTCTGCCTACTTGTGATCTCTGTCTGTCAAATAAATAAAATCTTTAAAAATAAATAAATAAATAAATAAATATCAAGGAGAACCTCAGCAGAACTAATATTTTTTTATTATGTTATCATTATTTCTACAGGGTCAGGATTTCTAATATTTACATTCATTTCTATAACTTCAGTCTCTCCCTTAAAGTTTAGTTTCTGTATTCAGTTTTCTCGACCATCCATTATTATCAACGGCATTTGATTGAGTAGATTTTTCATAGGAACTGCTTGTCCACAATAAAATAAGGGTTTTTTTCTTCTCACAATCTAAGTTAACACAGTCTCCTTCATTGAGAAAAATCTTGCTTAAAAAAAAATCAGCTGAAATAAACAATGTGCTTTAATGATCTATGTGATGACATTTTGGTACAAGTTCCCTATTTTCATTGTAGACTAGTAACAGTTTTCAGATCAGCACTAGTCCTTGGACCACATACTTGAAAAGCACTGTTTTACCTAACTAGAACATGCATCCTTGACTTTTCAAAGTCTTATAATATCCTCCCAGACAATGAAGGGTTTTAGCTCACTTTAATACCTCCATTACCCCTTTCTGATATATATGCTAGTTCTATATACATTCTTGACTCCACAAGACATTATTGTTTTATAAAGTGAGTGTTATTTGAAATGTACCCACATATTTGTCTTTCATGTTGGTCTTCATTCCATCCTACATCTCTAAACTTCCACCTTGGATCCCTTCCATCTTTCTTCTACCTGAAGAATGCCCTTTAGTATTTTTTAATTTAGATCTGTTGCTAACATAATCTTTATTTTTTAGAATGTTTTGTTTTAGATTGTTTGAAAGTATCTTTTTCTCATCCTTACTTTTGAAGGATATTTTCACTGGGTATAGAATCCTTTAAACACTCCTAAGATATTATAATAATAATATTAATTAAATATCCTAATATCCTGTGACTATATCTTAACCCTTGAAATTTATCACTCATTAAAAGTATTTTTTAGCAGGCTTATGACCAGAAGAATATTAGGAGAAGAGTTTATGACGCTTTAAATGTGTTAATGGCAATGAACATAATTTCAAAGGAAAAAAAAGAAATCAAGTGGATTGGCCTGCCTACCAATTCTGCTCAGGAATGTCAAAATCTTGAGGTAAGTGGAAAAATCTGTTTTTAGATAATAGTTTATTCTATTTTACATAAGAGGCATTTTATTTTATTTTTAAAGATTTTAATTATTTATTAGAGAGCACAAGCAGGAGGAGTGGCAGAGGGAGAATTAGACTCCCCACTGAGTAGGGAGCCTGACACAGGGTTCCATCCAAAACCCTGGGATCATGACCTGAGCCGAAGGCAGACACTTAGCTGACTAAGCCAACCAGGCACCTCTAGAAGAAGCAGTTTAATTTAGAAATACATATAATATTAAAATATTTCTAATTGTTCATGTATACTATTATTTTTGGCAGACTCTTTGTTGAATTTTAGAACTGGAAGGAGATTTAGAAAGGTATGTAGTTGACTAATAAGAGACATAAAAATTTCTTAGAAAAGATATTGTATTCTAGTTTAATTGTGAACACTCTAATAATAAATTTTTGACAACTCATAAATAGAAATAATATGTTATTTGATTAAACGCTTTCTGTATGGATCCCCCCCCCAAAAAAGGGGGTAAACTGGCTGTTTACTTTTAGTGTTTAAACTTTTGTCCTTGATTCTCACATCAGAATGGTATATTTCATCTGTGTCTTTATCAGAAAGGATAGAATGTTCAGGGTACATGATTTTGGGATGCTATATGCAAAAACATTTTTTATTCTATTAACTTTAATCTAATATTATAGAAAATCTTTGCTATATGAGCATGTGCCATGACCATGATTTTAAATTGATTTGACATAATTGTACTCTCATGGCCATAGATGGAATGCACTGAAGTTAAATATAGTTTCTGGCAATAAATATGGTTGATTTCATGTTTTCATTAGTCCTTTTTCCCCTCAGCAAATCAAAACTTATTTGATATTACTGCCCTTGTAGATGGAGGGAGAAATCAGACATCATCACGAGCTGTAGAATGTTGGGGTGCCTAGATGGCTCAGTCAGTTAAGCGATTGCCTTCAGCTCAGGTCATGATCCCAGGATCCTGAGATTGAGGTCCTGCATTGGGCTCCCTACTTAGTGGGGGTCTGCTTCTGCCTCTGTCCCTTCCCCTCCACTCATGCTCTCTCTCTCAAATAAATAAATAAAATCCTTGAACAAAAAAAATAAGTTACAGAATGTTATTCATATGCTACCGTGGAAATGACCTCCTTTTCTCCTGATAGAGTAGAATTTGAGGATTTTTTTTTTTTTTTTTTAGTTTTTTTCTCTAATTTTTTTTAAAGATTTTATTTATTTGTCAGAGAGAGAAAGTGGCAGGCAGAGAGAGAACAAGGCTCCCTGCTGAGCAAGGAGCCCAATTTGGGACTCAATCCCAGGACTCTGAGATCGTGACCCGAGCTAAAGGCAGACACTAAACTTACTGAGCCACCCAGGTATCCCGAGGATCATTTTTATTACCAGTAATATTAAGTTGATAACAAAGCCTCAACAAGCAGAAATCTATTAGCAGTTGCTGTGTGTGTATCCAAAGATTATACAAGACAGAATCTCTGACCCCAGGAGCTTTCATTCTAATTGAGGAAAGGAAAAATGTAAAAGAAGTTACCAAAACTGTGGTCAGTTATTCCTATGAAAGACGTATATACATACAGATGCTCTGGAAAGGGAGGTGAAGGAGGATTTTACCAAGAAAAGAAACAATTCCTTGAGCTTAGTGATGAGGTGTAGGCATTTGCCCAGGGGTTCAGGGCAGGGAGGGCCTTCCGGAGGCGGACATAAGAAAGCATGTACACAGCTGGGTGTGACCAGAGTACAGGCAGGGCTGAAGGGGGGATGGATTTCTAAGTGTGAAGCTTTGAGGACATGATCCTGGAAACAGTGGGAAGCTTTTGAATATAAAGAGGAAGACTGATGGGACATATTCTAAGGGATCATCCTCCTAGTGAGGTTGGAATTTGAACTAACAGAAAGATGAGAAGGGAAATTGAGGGGGTGGATTGGAGATGGTCTGAGTTAAGTCAGTGTCATGAGGTTGGAGAGATGTTTTACAGGTAGAATCTATACATCTTGGCTTGGTGTTAAATGGGGGTATAAGAGACAGGTAGGGGCCTGGCCTGTCACAGCTGCAGATACAGGGGGGAAACCTCTTTTCAAATTTAGAAAGCCACATAGATTTTTTTAGTGAATCTTAAGTAATTTAAGACGAAAGTGCTTTATTGGTTAGATGAAAAATGAGAAGAAACTCTTGGTGCAGACTGGAGTAGATGGGGAGCAAATACGAAACACTGTTGGAGTTGACAAGAAAAATGTCACGTTTGATCTTACTCACTTTTGCCCAAAGACACAGTGAGGAACTCGTCTACGAGGAAATTCAGACCCTAAAATTCAAACCCTACCCTAATTTTCTAGGTAGTTAGAGGGAAGTAATAGTTGTGTGAAGCTGGGAAATTTGTCCCATAAGCATGTTCCTTACTCTACAAGTAGAAATTGTGTATTGAATATGTAGGCTGTCTGTATTAGGAGGTATGCCCATTTAAAAGTCAGTTAAACTGAAATCTTAAATGAGATCTTACTGCATTCTTTGGGTTGGAGGTAATATAAGAAAGTAATTAATAGTAAGGTCTCTGGAACCAGATGGCTTAGGTTCAAATCCTGACTCTTGCCCTTTACTAGCTATGTGACCTTGGGCAGTTACTTAACCCTATATGCCTCCATTTCCTTACAATGGAAAATGGGTAACAACAGTTCTTACCTCCTAGAGTCTTAAGAAGATGCCTTAAGATAATGTGTGTAGGGAGGGAAAAAAGATAATGTGTGTAAAGTGCTTAGTTGAGTTGCTGACACACAGAGTGAGTATTCATTAAGTGTTAGCTATTACTCTGACTAGAATTTGAAAATAGCAACAAGTACTGCATATCAAGTATTAAGTGGATGGGTTTCGTAATGATAATAGTTACCACAATTCTGCTATCCTGCCTACTTGCATACCCCAACCCCTGCTCCCCAAAAAGGTGTGATATGCCTTTATTGATATTAATAGTTAAAATGGATTGAGTTTTAAGGAAAATTCTTTTTTTTAAGATTGATTGATTTTAGAGAGAGAACACAGAGCATGAGCTGGGGGAGGGGCCGAGGGATATGGAGAAGGAGAGAATTCCAAGCAGATTCTGCACTGAGTGCAGAGCCCAATGCACAGGCTCTTAAGATCATGACCTGAGCTGAAACCAAGAATTGAACACTTAATGGACTGAGCCACCCATGCACCCCTAAGGAAAATTCTTGATATCTGAGAATGGGGACCTGGAAAGTGAGCAGTACTTTATACTCTCCATATGTTCATGTTATTTTGTAACCTGTGTTTTAAAGATAGAGAAGCAGAGGAGGATAGAAAGGATAAAGCAGAAGCGGGCCCAGCTGCAAGAACTTCTCCTGCAGGTAAAGAAGCTGGGATGTTTTTCATTCTTTTCCCTGCCTATATTCTGCTACTCTACTTACTTGCTTTTAGCATTGGTGTTTCCTCCTTTGGCTGCCTTTTGAGTAGTGACTGATGGGACCACACTAGGGCGGCCTCCTCCACATCTGAGCTCACCACCATCCACATGGTCTGCCTTTATGATGATTGTCTCTCACCGTCATCATGGCCCCATGACAGGTCACCTACCCTGTGCATGACTTACATTATGCATTACTTCTGACACTTATTCTTACTCTGAACAGAAACTGTCAGAAGTCCTTTTTTGTATGTTTATTTTAGCCCTAATTTGGAATATCAAGAAGTAAGGCTCATTAAACTCTAGGTACTTTGAGTAAAATTATCAAATCCACCTGTAATAACTTATTATCTGTAAATAACAGAACAATATGTAATGATTCAGTAAGCTTTGTAAAAATACCAAAAGTTAAAATGCATTTCTTTTTAAGAAAATTAGCTTTTATAGTATAATAAGGATCCCTGTATTTATACTATTTTGGATAATTGCCTGGAATTTGGATGGTTTTTCAAATATAATAGAGCCAGTGTATAAAGTCATTGAGGTAAAATCACATGGCCTTGTTTTTTGTTTGTTTGGGGGTTTTGTTGTTGTTGTTGTTGTTGTTTTTTAATCTTATTTTTGGAAGTGGTAGTTGCTGTAAAAATTCACTTTGAGCAGTACACTGGGGTCATTTTCAGTGCAATCAGAAACCCTTTTTAAAATGAGCCCAGAGGGTCTTTATGCTTTTTTTTTTTAATCAGCAAATTGTCTTTATATGAAAAGCTTTCAACCACTCATAAAATCCACCTTAATTTGACAACCATTAGATCCTATTTAATTTTTTAGATGAGTCCACTTTTCAGAAATAAAGGTAACAATTAAGTTACCAAATACTGTAGCAGTGTTTTCCCAAAACACTCCCTTTTTCTAACGGACAGAATAGGTTAGGTATTCTTAAATATTCCACATTTTTGTTTTTCACTTTCTAAATGCTTCTCTTTGTTTATTTCACCTTCATATGTAAATCAGAGCAGCAAGAGAAGAGCATTTAGCCCTTACTGAGAGCTCCGTATGATCTGAGAAAGAAATAGGAAAGGAAGTAGACCAGGGGCAGAGAATTAGCAGATAGAGCAGAGATTGCCCAAGCACAGGCAAGCTCCAAAGGCGAAGTTCCGCCCTGAGTAGGCCGCCACTTTCTTCTTGATGTGTTCTGTGTCTACTTTTCACTCCGAACCCTCTGGGACCTACCTGAGGAGCTAGCACTGGAGCAAGCATTTTATGTATTTTTCATCCTGGATTTCCAAATAAGGTCTTGTTTGAAGAGAGCATTCTGCAGCTTACAACACAAAACACATAGAATTTGAAAGCTGATGGGTTTTTCCTGTGCTCCTCCCTGTGGAATTCTGCCTTATGCAACCTGGCCTGCCAGGCACTGCCTTCTGATCCGTGCTCTCACTTCCTTCCAGGCTCCCCACCCCCACCTCTGCCGTTCCTGTCCCCGCAGGGTTTCCCACTAGCTTACATTCTCTCACCTCTGTGCCAAGCCTTCCTCGGATTTCCTCAAAATCCTCATGGAATATTTTGGAGCCTGATTCTTGGCATAATGTTATTAAGAAAACTTGTTTATCAGTATGCCTGTAATTACCTCTTTATCAGAAAGAGTGGTGCTGGGCATGATCACCCTCGTGCAGGTGGGATGTTCATACCCCTAGACAGCCTTCATTAAGAAGGAAGTTGAATATTTTTTCCTCTGCTTATCTTTGTACAATGAATACTGGTTTGTTTTTTTTTAAGTCCTCAATTTCTTTTCCTCTTCTGTCTCTCAAACCCAATATTTATAGATTTTTAACCCAGGGGCAACCTAGCTGTCAACATTTATAAAAGTAGGTCTCTCTCAACATTAAAGTGAAACCCAAAGTATAACTGAAAACAGCCACTCTCTGGTCTTCTGGTAAACATACACACAATGTATTTCCTGCTAGTGTTTTATTTCTCTCTCATTCCTCAAGTAACATTTATGAAGATGTCACAGAAAGTAAACTAAATGTGTCCCTGAACACTAATAATTTACCATTTAAAAAAGCTGGCTTAATTTCTAACAAGTTAATGTCACCTCTCACTGACATCACATGACACAGGTCAGTTTTACTTAACTGCCACCACTTTTCATTTATCCTTGGTTAATGTAGATGAGGAAGGGTGTGAATAGATGGTATCTATAGGTAATCCAGATACCCTACTTTTACCTGTATAACTATCCCTACCAGCCCTTAAACCTTTTCCAAGGCTGCTAATGCTTAGCAAAATGAATGTGTGAACCTGCTCTCTGTTCTGCCTCTGAAATTGATGTTAATGAGCCTGGAAGAGAACAGAAGGCTGAAGGAAATCAGTCAAAGGGCAACAAAGAAACCCACCCAAAATAAATGGGAGGTGACTTTTCTTTTTACTGTCTAAATAACACTACATATGTTATCAATGCTTTCTTCACCTGAAAAATCCCTGTACACTTATTGAACAGTGAGTCATACATATCTAAGGACTCTTATTTACTACTGTTGGTATTCCCTCCTGCCCTGAGGCCCTGCTGTAGCAGTAGGGCCACAAAGTAAGGGCAGAGTATAAGAACATCTCCTGAGATGCTTTTTCTTTCTTTCTTTCTTTTTTTTTTAAGATTTTATTTATTTATTTGACAGAGAGAGATCACAATTAGGCAGAGAATCAGGCAGAGAGAGAGAGGCGGAGAGCAGGTTCTCTGCTGAGCAGAGAGCCCGGCGCGGGGCTCGAACCAGGACCCTGAGATCATGACCTGAGCGGAAGGCAGTGGCTTAATCCACTGAGCCACCCAGGCGCCCCCTGAGATGCTTTTTCTGGTAGAAGGATAGAGAATCTAGGCAAAAGTATTCAAACATTTAATTCTTTTTCTCAGTTTTATAGTATCCATAACGTATTTTTCAACATTAAATATATTAAACAATAATACAAAACAGCCCTTATTCTTAACCAGCAGAAAATAATGAAGTATAACTTCAGTAATGTTTGATAGTATTGATAGTGTTAGTTCTGTGTTTTGTTTTGTTTTGTCTTAGAGAGAGAGAGAGAACACACACACACATACACACACCAGCAGGGAGGAGAGAGAAAAGCAGGCTCTTCGCTGAGCAGGGAGCCTGCCATGGGGCTCAGTCCCAGAACCCTGGGATCATGACCTGAGCTGAAGGCAGACACTTAACTGACTGAGCCACCCAGGTCCAGTAATGATAGTTTTTTTGCAGTGATTGATATTGATAGTGATTTTTGGACATAATGCTAGGGCTAGAATAAATTGGTATCCCTTCTATTTTGTGAATTTTAGGTATAAATGTTTACTTTCTAGGGATAATACCAGTCATTTTTTAAGATAAAAATAATCTTAATTAAACTTTTGTTAAGGCTCAGAACCTAAAACAAATAATCCTAGGATAAGATTGCTAAAACATAGAAAGCAACTTAAATTCATCCCTACTGGGCAAAGATGAGACGTGCCGATAAAAGGGAATGAGTGGATCTGACTTTAGGAGGAGTGTTTAAAAAACCATTCTGTTTCATGAGCAGATAAAAAAGTCTTTCCAGCTATGGATTTCTCTGGTACATTTGCCTTATTAAAAGGGCCGTGAACAGTCACTTCTTTGACTTGAAAATTATGGTTATAACTAAAAGTAGCAGCAAGACTTAATATAAGGATTAGGCCTTGATCTATCTTATAAGTGCCAAGCCTTAGTTTCTTGTCTGAAAGATATCAGGTGAAGGGTGGGTCAGGCAAGACTCCAGCTGTGCCCTTCGGATTCGGGAATTCTGTGCAGGTGCCCTAGGAAACTCGGTGAGTGAGGTCAGAGCCACCAGGCTCTGGACTCCCTGCCCCCCTGCCACCAGCCAGAGCAATGCTGCTTTCATCTGTTTTACGTAGTTGTCCATAGATTTCATTTGAAGAAAGGATTCTGTGGCTTTATAAAGTTTGCATATCCCTGAGCTAGACAGATTAAAAGGTGTATGTAATCCCCAACTCCCAAGAATCTGTTAGATAAGTGGAAAATATAAGTTTGCTTGGTATCGCTTTCTCCATGTCATTCTAAGAAGAGTTGCAGGCGCTCCTGGGCTCTTGCTGATTCATAAGATCCTGTGTCTATGGATGACAGAAGCCATAGGCCCCATAATTTATATTAGGATGATGTTAGACATCATTTAAAAGTATGTGTTTTCCCTTGAAATGTATCTGAGTTAGATCATTCTAATCTTTTTTCGTAAGTATTTCATTTTCATTAAGTTATAGGTAAACAGCCTCTTTAATATCTCTAATTTCTTATACTATTAATACTATTTAATAGTATTTAAAGTCTCTGATAGTATTTAAACTCTCTAATTTTTAATTCTCTAATACTATTTCTTGAATGTATTTATTATAATTCATTGAATCCCAACTCACTTATCCACATTAAATGACCATATTCGTTTTCTTGATCATTACAGCAAATCGCTTTCAAAAACCTGGTTCAGAGAAATCGGCAAAATGAACAGCAGAACCAGGGTCCTCCAGCTCTGAACTCCACCATTCAGCTGCCATTTATAATCATCAATACAAGCAGAAAAACAGTCATAGATTGCAGCATCTCCAGTGACAAGTGAGTGGAGACCTAGGGGAGGCCTGTAGGGCTAGCCTCCTGGGAACACATTCCTATCATTCACAGCATAAAGAAGGGTGTCCTTCATTATCCGAGCCCTCTGAGGCTGACCTCCCTGGGGTGCAGACATGGAGTGCTGCCATCTACTAGTGCATTCTTCATCACTCACCCTTTCAGCCCCTGTCTTATGCCTGGCACTGTACTGCCTGTCCTATATGCATTGTGGGGCCTGGACCACAGCCAAGGTGCATGGGTGCATGTGTATGTACATGTATGTGGTAACCCTGGGCAAGTAACTGCCTTAAAGTAGACCATGAGTGAGAGCCTGGGACAAGGTAGGTCCACTGGTGATTCACTTCCATGGTTTAGTGTGGAAGTATTTTAGGTCAGCATGTGGCATTAAGGCAATTGTTTCTTTGTTTTGCTGTATCTGAGTTGAGTATGCTTCTCTTTATTAATGAATGGACAGGGAAATACTAGATGCATTCCCTGCTTGCTTTTCTTCTTGTTTATTTTATAACTAGAAGTTTATACCTTTTGGTCACCTTCACCCATTTCCTCCACCTCCCACCTCCACCTCTGGCAACCACCAGTCTGTTCTCTGCATCTATGAGTTTTTTTTTGTTTTTTTTTTTTAGATTCTACATATAAGTGAAATCATACAGTATTTGTCTTTGTCTGATTTGTTTCAGTTAGCATAATGCCCTCAAGGTCCAGCCAAGCTGTTGCAAATGTCAGAATTTCCTTCTTTTTTATGGCCAAATACTCCATTTATGCACAAACGTGTGTGTGCACACACATATACCACATTTTCTTCATCCATTCATGTTTCAGTGGACAGTCAGGTTGTTTCTCTATCTTGGCTATTGTAAATAATGCTGCAGTGAACATGGGGCTGCAGTTATCTTTGTGAAATAGTGATTCTGTTTCCTTCAGATAGATACCCACAAGTGAGATTGCTGAATCACATGGTAGTTGTTGTTGTTGTTTTGTTTTGTTTTTTCAAATTTTTGAGGAACCACTATACTGTTTTCCATGGTGGCTGTACCAATTTACATTCCCACTGAGATTTTTTTTACATTTTAACTAAAGTTGATGATGATATTTATCATAGCAAGTGAAAAGTAGCAGTTTTAGAGATACTGCTAAGAAGTAAGTGTAATTTGTAATTAATTTGTAATTTGTAACTTTACCCTCCATGAGAATAGTAGTGGTCTTCAGGCCGTGACCTGTATCCTGAGATAGTTAAGGAGGTAGGGTTGTGGAATGAGATAGACCCAAGTGTGGATTGTGACTCCCCCATTTAGAACAAAAGGGGATGATTCTAAGGCCTCTATCACATCCTAGCCTTGTGAGGCTTAAATAGGATGATGTATTTAAAGGGTCTGACCCAAGGCAAGCATTTTACAAATAAAGCTGCTGTTACAAGGAGTCAGCATATAATTTATTGACCAAATTGGGATTCATTTGAAAGCAAAGGAGACCCGGTAATTACATCAGTCCCACAGGCATAGTCCAAGCCTGTCCAGGGAGACTAGGACCTCTGGTCTCCTTGGAGCTACAAAATTGCCCTTGGGCTTTGCCTTCCCTTGTTTTTCCCACTGTTCTCTCAGGCACTGTTGCTTCCCCTGTTTATCTTGATTGCATACAGAGATTCTAGGTCACTTAAATAAGAAGGTGCCAAAAGAAAAACAGTGAGCAGGGATTTCAAAAGTATTTGATAATTATGACTATAGACACAACGAAAAAGAGTATGAAGTCAGAAGATTCATTTTTTATTCTGTCTGCTAGCAACATAGTGTCTTAACCTTTCTGAGATCTGGTTGCTTCTTCCTGCAAAAGTGAGAATTGTAGTATTTAACTTGTTGGTTTTCAAAAGTTATAGATCAGTTCTTAAAGGACCCAGCCCTGGGGCGCCTGGGTGGCTCAGTGGGTTAGGCCTCTGCCTTCGGCTCAGGTCGTGATCTCAGGGTCCTGGGATCGAGCCCCGCATGGGGCTCTCTGCTCAGCAGGGAGCCTGCTTCCTCCTCTCTCTCTGCCTGCCTCTCTGCCTACTTGTGATCTCTGTCAAATAAGTAAATGAATCTTTAAAAAAAAAAAAAAGGACCCAGCCCTGTAGTCCATAATGGTATGTATCTGTATTATTATTCACACAGTTGCAAAATCTTCACAAAAACCTACATCTATAGGGACTGTTAACATATATTCTCATAAAACTGAGAATCCTAGAGAATTTTTGACATATTTTCAGGAGAAACAAACTTAGAATTCTAGTTTCTCTCTCCAGTTAGCCTCTTGTTTTGTAAGGGATTATTAAATTCTCTTCATCACTTAGTGTTCTAAGTCTTAAAAAAAGAGTAGCAAGAGAATCTGGGAACCATTGGCCTAAAGGAATTATGGATTCTGTTCATACCAGGTTGGGACCTGGTGAGGTTTCCATCCCCTAGGTGGTTTACTGACTCATGCCTTTTTCTGGCCCTCTGAGTGAAGGGAAGGAGGCTATGAGCAGCTTATAGAAGCTTGTTGCAAGATAGGTCCTAAAGCCTTGTCTTTCAATTACTTTGGTGATGCAGTCTTTTCCTCTTAATTAGCCTGGAGGCTTTTTCACAATGGGGATTAACTTTACAGAACCGTCTGCTTTTAACATATGCCAGGAATCATCCCTGTGACAGGCATTTTTTTTTCTGAAAATTTGTTAATGTCCTTTATTCAGATTTATATACTTCAGATTGTTTAAACTTGGCATTTCAGTTTAAATTGTAATCTTTACCCTGATGTAAGATCTAGCATGAATAATTTTACCTTCTCATGACTTCAGTAAGAATTTCATGACAACATAAACCCACCACTGTGCCAGAATATTCACTGCACTCTGTCCCCATAAGGCTGAGGCCTGTGGGTGAAGATGCCCCAGGGCTTAGCCTAGGAGTCAAAAAGACTGTGCTTTCCTATATTTATCCTTTTTTTTTTTTTCCAGATTTTATTTATTTGACACAGAGAGAGAGCACAAGTAGGCAGTACAGCAGGCAGAGGGAGAAGGAGAAGCTGGTTCCCTACTGAGCAGGGAGCCCGATGCAAGGCTCAAGCCCAGGACCCTGGGATCATGACCTGAGCCGAAGGCATATGCTTAAGCCACCCAGGTGCCCCTATATTCACCTTTTTTTGGAGTATACTGGGCATCTGGGCATCCCGATTTGGTACTTTTCTTTTTTAAGATTTTCTTTATTTGCTAGAGAGAGAGAGCGCACAAGCAGGGGGAGCGGCAGACAGAAGGAAAAGCAGGCTCCCTGCTGAGCAAGGGGCCCGATGCTGGACTCCATCCCAGGACCCCGGGATCATAACCTGAGCTGAAGGCAGCCACTTAACCGACTGAGCCACTCAGGCATCCCTGATTTGGTATTTTTCAAGAACATTTGGAAATGTTCCATATATTTATGTGGCACTTTTTCCTTAAGTCGTTTTACTTCTTAGGCTCTCAAGACAGGATTTGAGTTTTGGTTCATTTGTGAAAAGTCTTGCATTTATTGCTTATCTAAAGTATGCTTTAGTTAACACTTGATTCAGGAACATTAAGCATCCAAAATGTTTTTTTTTTTCTTCAAACCTAATAGGCCAACTCAGAGTAGGGTTGTCATATATTAAACTGAAAAGGCTTTCTTAATAATTTGACTTTTGTGACAAAGATTGAAAAGTATTGGCTTTACACCAGAGTTGTCCCCTGTTTGGAACAGCTTAATGGGGGCTGAAGTTTATGGACTCCTCTTGTCTGTCATAGGAAAACTGTTTTAATTGGGAAAGTGGCTTATTTGAGATGTTATTCCCCTGAACACAGTGGAATGACAGTAGCGGTTTCCATACTACAGCTGAATGTAGGCCCTCATTCTTTTATATAATGTACAGAGTACCACACTATGCAGCCCTCCCCTATCCCACTGAAGCCCCGCACTAACTTTGTTTTCTGATGCAGGTTTGAATATCTTTTTAATTTTGACAACACCTTTGAGATCCATGATGACATAGAAGTACTGAAGCGGATGGGAATGTCCTTTGGCCTGGAGTCAGGCAAATGCTCTCTGGAGGATCTGAAACTTGCTAAATCGCTGGTGCCAAAGGCCTTAGAAGGTTATATCACAGGTATATTAACGAATGCTTTCCCATTCTGTCCCCTTTAAATGTGACCATTCCCTTGAGTTTCTTATTTATCATCACTTGCTTTTCTTTAGAGATACAAACGCAAATATAATAAACTGGGAATAATTTCTTGTTTCATTTTACTTATTGCTGACCTTTATATAAATGGACTCCTAGTGATATATTCTTTAGTGATAATGGGTTTTTTCCACTCAACATGATCTTTTTCGTCTATCCACATGATTTAATGTAGCTGTAATTCATACATTTTTACCACTGTATAGAACTCCATTATATGAATATATATTTATTCATTTACTGATGATAAACCTTTGAGTTTTGTTTCCAGTTTCTTAATATGAAAAACAGTGCTACTTTGAACATTTCTATGATGATACCGTAGTGCCCACATGCCAGTGTGTGGCGTGAGACAGCTGGGTCCCAGGTGCGGGCGGCTGCAGTTTCACCAGATAAAGCCAGAGCTTTTTAATTTGATTTCACAAGTTACATTCTCACCTGCAGGATCGAAGTATTCTATTTTCCCAAATCAGGTGGATATGAAATGGCATCCTCATTTTTTTTAAATTAAGATTTCATTCACATACCATAAAATTCACCATTTTATGGTATGTACGGTTCAATGGAACTTAGTATATTCATAAGGTTGTATAATCATCAATAATTCTACAACATTTTTATTTTTATCACTTCAGAAAGAAACCCCATACACATTAGCAGTCACTCCCTATTCCCCCATTCCTCTCAGCCCTAGACAACCACTAATCTGCTTTGTCACTGGATTTGTCCATTCTGGACATTTTCTATAGATGGAATCGTGCACTAGTAGCCTTTGTGATGGACGTGTTTCACTTAGCATGAGGTTTTCAAGGTTCACCATGCCGTAGCATTAGTACTTCACCCCTTTTTATTGCCATCGTATGAATATGAATAGCACATTTCGTCTACCCATTCATTAGTTGGTAGACATTTGGATCATTTCCACTACAGGGCTATTACGAATGATGTTGCTATAAATATAAACATTCTTTTACATGTTTCCATGTGATTGTAAGTTGTCACTTCTGGTTGTATACCTAGTAGTGCAATTTCTTGGTCAAATGGCAACTCTCTATTTCACATTTTGAGTAACTGCCCAACTATTCTCCAAAAGCATTTGTACCATTTTACAATCCTACCAG
The DNA here is from genome assembly GCA_003697995.1 of Taxidea taxus jeffersonii. Taxonomy (NCBI): domain Eukaryota; kingdom Metazoa; phylum Chordata; class Mammalia; order Carnivora; family Mustelidae; genus Taxidea; species Taxidea taxus. The sequence continues at coordinate 347,699 of ML105015.1, read as the reverse complement.
CAGTGTATGAGGGTTCTGGGTTATCCACATCCTTCTCAGTAATTATTGTCCATCTGTTTTATTATAACCTATTCTTGTGGATGAGAGGTAGTATTTTACTGTGGTTTTACTTTGCATTTTCCTAATGACTAGTGGTGCTAAGCATCTTTTTGTGTGCTTATTGGTCACTTGTAGATATTCCTTGCAGAGATATCTGTTCAGATCCTTTGCACATTTCTGCATCAGGTTGTCTTTTTATTGTGATTTTTAAGAATTTACTGAGTATACTTGAAAACAAAGACAGTATGTTTTGCATGTTGTATAATTCAGATATTTTTTCTAATTCAGAAATCTTTATGATTGTCTCATTTTCCAAGATGATGTATATTCTGTACATATAATTTGGAGGCATAAATAATGCTTTTTGCCTTTGCTTTTACCAGTTTCCTTGATTTATAAATATCACCACCTAGACTTTCACATCACTTTCTGAAGGCACTGTAATATTAGTTCTAAGGTATAATAAATCAAATATGAGCAAAGAGGTAGTTCTTATTTTTTTTAAAGATTTTATTTTTAAGTAATCTCTACACCCACCTTGGGGACTACAACCCAGAGATCAAGTCTCATGTTCTGCCAGTGAGCCAGCCAGTTGCCCCTCGTCCTTATTTTATTTTGCTCTATGGTTTTGGCCCTCTGCTCAAAACACAAGTTTGTTGATTGAGATTTGGTTTCTGTTGGATTTGGTTCTTAAACTGGCACCATCCACTTGCTGCAGGTGTGACCCCTTCTTGTCCTTTAGCCAGCTTGTCCCCTCTTTTTGCCCCCCATGCTGCCTTCTCCCCATTCTGTCCCCGAGCAGGCCCCTCTGTTTTCTTAGCAGCACAGGCATAGTGGCAGTCCAGCAGGGGCTGAATAAAGGGCTTACTCAATAAATCACCAGAACTTTATTTTAGCTTATTCTCAGTGAAAAGGCTCAGGGCAGTCAGGCAGGCTCTGTGGTTTTGATCTCTTTGTGACCTCATTTGCAGCCTGGGACATAGACTTTCTGGTTACTTTAAAAGAAGAAATTTGTGCCTTTAGTGTGCAAAGGGACAGAATGGCTCTTGAGTTAGATTGTGAGAACTATTGTGTGGATCTTACGATAATGTGAAAGAAATGTAGGCTTTTCAAAGCCATTGTGAAAAGGAAAATTTACTGTGTCATGCTCACAAACAAGTAAATAGCTGTGTTCTGACAGAAAGTTTCCATATATACTAATTAATATTCACCACAGGATTCTGGCCTTAATTTCATTTGCACAGTCTTGTTCTTATTTAATGTAGTTAAAGTCTGCTATTCTTCTTAGAATTGAAGTTCTTTTTTTCCGCAGCTGTCTTAGCTAGCCTATAAAGAAAAGGGTTCACAAGGCCATTCTAAAATTAATGAAATCATTTAGTTTCCTTTTTTCCTACATAGGAAGCTTCTCACTTGGTCAGCAGAGTGTTTAATCCTAGTACATATAGTTCTGGGGGGTTCCTTTTTTTTTTTTTTTGCACAGTAATTACAAAACTTTTGATTAGCTATAATAAAGGCTCATTACTAAATTGCACTTTCTGAGTATATATATGGCCTTATTTCATAATGTAAGTCAGGCTCATGCCCTTCTTCATCCATGCTTCCTTCAGCTTGCAGTGAACCAACATCTTCTGTTTCTGTTTCTCCCTACAGATATCTCCACAGGACCTTCCTGGTTAAATCAGGGACTACTTTTGAACTCTACTCAGTCAGTTTCAAATTTAGACCTGACCACTGGTGCCACCTTGTCACAATCAAGGTACGTATTTTTTCTGGGTTAGAAAGAGAAGTGGCGAAGCCCTTAGCCCCTCCGTGGGAAGAGCCAGGTGTCACTGCCAGCACAGGTCTTTCTGGAGCGGGTTCGGGCAGAGCGCCCCAGTGGCACCTCCTCTCCCATGTTTCTAGTCCTACATTTTACAAAGCTTAAAACATTCACCATGTTAATGAGCTTGTGTGTTTTTAATTATTTGCTAGTGTAAACCAAGGGTTGTGCTTGGATGCTGAAGTGGCCTTAGCAACTGGGCAGTTCCTTGCCCCAAACAGTCACCAGTCCAGCAGTGCGGCCTCTCACTGCTCTGAGTCGCGAGGCGAGACCCCCTGTTCATTCAACGACGAAGACGAGGAAGATGACGAGGAGGATTCCTCCTCCCCAGAATAAAGACAGGAGAAAACCCACATTTTAATATTTGATGCTCATGTGTGTTTTTAGTGTGAGCTCTTGTTTTTGAAATGATTGCTTCAGTCTTTGCCTTTGTTTGCACTGTGTGTTCAGTGAAAACTAGGGAAACACAATAAGCAAATTATCTGAAGGCTAAGATAATTGGGATGAAAGTTAACATAGCATGAATGAAAACTCTGAACGACAGAGCCATGGATCACACCGCAAACAAAGCGGTTTTCTGAGGTGATAGAGGGGACAGTCCCTAAAGAATTGGCAGCATGAATGAAGCTCATTTATCTTCCACAAGTTGGGATCCTTGTGTTCCCCCACACCCTCATAACCCTCCTTAGAATCTAGATCGCTGTAGCGAATAGTCCGTGACATTACTTTTGTCATGTTGTCTTCCTCGACTAGGCTGCTTTTTACAAGCAGAAGTGACTGCAAGAGGATCCAGTGAGGATGAGTCATATAGTGAGGGGTATAGACAGCAGTCCTTGTGATCTAAGGAGTATAGATTGAACTGCTGAACTAGTTGGAAGTCTAGTTGAGGTGCTTGATGCATCAGCTGCCTTAGACAGCTTCAAGAAAGGAACAAGCGCTAATTCTTAAGTACTTAAGTGACATTTAGAATAATTTATAGTAAAACTGAAATGATCATTATTAGCCAATGCATTGGTGCATAGAATTTTCTAGGGCTACTTCTGGAAGCCAAAATAGAATAGTGTTTCCATGTGCATTAAATACTTTGCCAGCACTGCCTTTGCCAGCATTCAAAATCTGGAGTTTTACAGAGAAGGAAATTGTATCTGTAGTTTTAATCAAAGCTATGCATTTCATATAGCTTTTTCATTTAAAACAGAACCAAGAAACAAATTCATGTGACTGAACTGCTTGCTTAGAGTTCCCTACAGTGCTTGTATGATTTTACTCAGTGTGCAATTTGTGAAAATGAACCAAATGTCATTACTTTTGTCTTAAAAGAAAAGTCTATTTCAAGAATATGGACAGCAATGTTTTCCTGTACATGTCACCTTTTGTACATTTTCGCTTATCAAAATTACCATATTTGGCTTATTCCTGGCTAAATTGCATTTCAAACTAACCTGCTATCCAGTGTTTCACAGAAACACGGAAAAATATTGATCACTCCGAATGCTTGGATCTGTTTCATATTGTGCAGTAAACAGTATGTTGTTCCATAGCCAAAGATGCCACCGGGAACACTGCACTGGTGTAGTCACAGTTCCTGCTCCTCTGAACAAGGGAGAATGGGGATACCTGCCAGCGTGGCCAGACCGCAGTCTAATTTCACAGTAAGGCCTTCAGAAGGAGCAAAAAATAATGGAAAATAACCCTTTGACTCGAATCATTTGGATTTGCCTCTAGATTAATCTAGCACCTTTGGGCCCGGCACAGGCTTGTCCCAGATTGGTGCTTTTCTAAATCTAAATCTAAAGTACGGATGCCTTCTGATGTCTTTTCCACTCTGCTTCCAGTGAGCTGGAGGTGAAAGATATGGCTGACTTAAAATTTTTACTAAGGCCATGAAAATGAATACGCTAGAACGCACAACTTTAAGTACCTTTGAGACAGCATTCATTCTGTCAGAAAGAAGCCATAGTGCAGACTTGGAGTGGTCAAGGGGGCAGGGAGGTGGGGGCAGGGAGGTGGAAGCAGTTCTTAAGAGAATTCCGTCTCTGCCCGAGTGCTGGGACACAGCTCCAAGGCTGGGTGGATGGCCGGAGCTCAGAGGACCGCAGAGGCTGCAGTGGGGCTCCGAGGGCTTCCAAGACATTTCTGACTCGAAGATCATCAGCTAACAGCTGAGTAAAACTGAGTTTCCTGCCAAACCGCCACCTCCTTTACTAACTCCAACTTTAACCACCCACATCCCTATACTTGGGGGGCCACCGCTAGCTCTTTAGTCTTCAGAATATTTTATACAGGTTCCAAGACCTGAACATCAATATTTGTGCAGATACCTTAACCATAACCATTACTCCACCAAATAGCAAAGTCCTTGCTGGAGCTCTTGGGACACCACCCCCTTCTCTATTCTCTCTCTCTCTCTCTTTCTCTCTCTCTCTCACTCTCTCTCTGCTGCTATAGTGTTGTAAATTGATAAAACACAGGTTTGTTTTTTTAAAAGCCACCAAAGACTCCTAACATAACTGGTGCCCCGTCATTGGCCCTCTCAGCATGTGCATGTGTTATTTGGTGGGAAATGGTCTCTGTCCCTCAGCAATGTATTTGGCTTCTTGCTGAGGACATCTCTTGGAGTCACTGTGGCCACCAGTACATGTCGCTGGTATAAAGCCTTACCTGAGCAGAAAACTAAGTTGAGATGTTTAGAAAGATAAATTCTTTTACTCTTCTGTATCTCCCCTAAAGAGATTTTTTTTTTAAACTTCAACACTCAGTCACAATTGCATATAGAAGTCGAAGTAACAAAATGTTAGGAAATTAGGGTCACAACATCCAGGATTCTTTATAGGCGTAGCCCTTGGGGTTACCTGCACACACAGACACTACTCCCAGAAGGTGCTCATCCCACTCTGCTTTTTGGGGAGTTCGAGGGGCCTTTTTCCTCCTCGAGGGCCAGTTCAGCTGTGACCCTTCCAAGTGCATCATGTCAGCCGGTCAGTATATTCATGCTCCCTTTAGCACTCGCACAGGTGGGCAGCAGACCTACCCCAGCTGGCCTGTACACGGGGAGGGCAACACTGCCAGAGTCCACAGCAGTGCTTCCGGCCCCCAGGCACCTGCCCAAGCTCCCTTCCCCCCACCCCCATCAATCTGTCTCATCTACTTCATCCTTTGCGTTGACAAGGGCATGAGAACAGCTCTAGTAAGTGCTGATGTGAATTGTGCCTTATGACCACAGAGGGCGCTATGGAGCGGGCAGGAAAGAGCGTGCTGACACTGGCTCCGGACAACATGGCAGATGAGGACCACATGTTTGGTTTCTCACAATTTACTTCTTTATAGTAGTGGTGGGAGTTTCTGCCATTATAGCAGGAGGAAAGAGGAGAACTCCCCTCACTGGCAGAATTTGCAGTTGTAACCACACCCTACCATATTTGAAAAATAAAGCCAGGGTCAGTCCTCAAATGCAAAGTAGCTCCTATCAGATCATTAAAGTGGGGATGTTTCACAAACTTGCAGACATCTGTCACTCGGCTGTTTGCTAAAACCACGACTCTTTCTTTTGGTTACTTGGGTCACAGAGACAGCAGAGTTGTTCCAAGTATAGATGTAACTTGGGCCCTGGGGACGAGGTGGCGGTGGGTGTTCTTGGGGGCAGGGTTACAAAGGAAGGGAGGGAGCTGCCAAAGCTGTTTCTCTCATAACCACACTCAGAGAGTTGGGGGGGTGCTTATTTAACTTGATCAGTGGTTCACTTTAAGGGCCCTATCCAGCTCCCTGCCCTCAGGCATATGAATGAAGAATGTCTCCCCAATAAATCTGGGATGTAGGTGTTAAGAATGTACCTCCTTAGTGGTAAGTATGAAGTGGGTGTTGGACAGTGAATGTAAAGATTTAATCCATCAGTAGGTATTTGAGTGAATAAGAAACAGAAAACATTGAGAGTGATCAGTGCTAAGGGGGGAAATGACAAGGTAATAAGATGGTGGGGGGAAGGCAACTTTGGCTGGGGTGGCCAGGGAAGGCACACCCTACCCCGAGAAAGTGACATTTGTCCTGGATCAGACAATTGAAAGACTTGCTGAACCACTCTGTCCCATAAAATGCACGTTTTAAGCATACATTTTGGAGTTTATTAAGGAATTTTTTAAGATTCAAAAGAAAAACAAATTTAGCTACCAGCAGTATCCATAAACCAAGAGAAGATTCTAACTAACCCATGACATTCTCATTATTAGCTTGATCACCTTGCAATGGAACCTATACTATAGAAAAGTAATCTTTTCTAGGTGTTTTCTTCTAAAGAGTTTTTCAAGTGGTTAGATATAAAGATCTACTTTTTATATTAGATACATAAAAGATAATCTTTTACTCTGCATGTGGATTGGCCTTAGTGGAGCTAAAGACTGCCCCAGGATATTTTCACAAATAGGCTCCCCATTTTCATGACTCACAGCAGCAGTCCCTGGGCGCTGCCAATCCTGAGTGTGTGTTTATGGGAGACCCACAAGAGTGTGCCTGGGGCCTGCACTGTGCCGCCTGCCTCAGGAGTGTGCCTCCCTGCCCTCTAAATCACAGCTGGCAGTTAGTTTAACCTTTAGGTAAGCCACGCTATTACTTAAAAGGGAAAAGCCTGATACTTGCTTAAGGTCTTTCCTTTTTAAGAAAAATGTAAATGCCCACACAATGATAACATTTCTCAGGAATTAGCCCCTTCAAGGTATCTCTGAAAAGGTAACTTTTGAGATCCAGTTCCCCCACATATGCCTACATTCACACTATGCTAAAGAAGAAAAAATGGTGGACATGCAACTCTGACCCTCCAGTTATGCCCTGGGTATGTCTGATGTATACAGAAGCATAAATGATAGCAGATGGCCATGCATGATAGTACTGAAGACAGCAAACCGTGTGTTCATTTCATATCTGCATTCTGTGCAGCTCTTCCTCAGTCAAGGTGAAATCCTGTGTCATTTTTATACAGCCTTTGCTTTACAAAACGGACTCTAGAATCCAGTGTTGTCTTGACCCTTGCTGGTCCAACAGACTGGACTTTGGGCCTCCCTGCTTAGAGCTGTGTTGGAAGCAGTGTAGATGAGATGGGCAGGACTCACCTTTTCTCCACCAAGGGTCTCAGAGAGGAAAGGAGCATCTGTTCTACCCCATTCATTGAGAAACAAGCTGAGAGGGGGTCTGGGTGGCTCAGTGGGTTAAGCCTCTGCCTTTGGCTCAGGTCATGGTCTCAAGGTCCTGGGATTGAGCCCTGCATCAGGCTCTCTGCTCAGCAGGGAGCCTGCTTCCCCCTCTTTATCTGCCTGCCTCTCTGCCTGTTTGTGATCTATCAAATAAATAAATAAATAAATATTTTTTGAAAAAGAGAAACAAGCTGAGAGCTTGACCTGCCTAACATACCTTGGCAGAGTCTGCACCACAACCCAGAATTTCTTCTTCCTGTGAGGGGGCCACAGAGCCTTCTGAAAACCGTCCCCTCACTACAGTCCTTCCAAACAGCTCTGAATAAGTATCAGTCCTCTGTCGCACCAAGTGCTTCACAGCCAAGGAGCACAAGTGGAACTCCACTCCTGAGTCTCCACCATGAGGCTCTGGTGTCAGCTTTGAGACCCTCTCCACCTGGGAGACCCCAGGTTTGTTGTTGTTGTTGTTATTGTTTTAAAGATTTTATTTATTTGTCAGAGAGTGGGAGCGAGCACAGGCAGACAGAGTGGCAGGCAGAGGCAGAGGGGGAAGCAGGCTCCCCACTGAGCAAGGAGCCCGATGTGGAACTCGATCCCAGGACGCTGGGATCATGACCTGAGCCGAAGGCAGCCGCTTAACCAACTGAGCCACCCAGGCGTCCCGAGACCCCAGTTTCAGACCTCACACCTGGGAAGAAACTCCTTCCTCCATGAGCAAAGACCGCCCTGCATGTTGGTCATTGGTAGGCTGGAGAGGCTGGGTTATCAGTGGATCCTTCTGTACCACATTAGCTTGTTTCTGTCTCAACAAGGAAACTCCCCCAGATCATGTTTGGGGTTAAAAACCCTTTGTCACTTAAGGCTCACCATGTTGTCGCTAATCATACATCATCCGCATGCCAGGCACCACCTAGTAACAAATGGCTTGATGTTTTGTTCATAGTGGGTCAGCATTTTTTTCAGACTATGGTTTGAAGACTTCTCTGAGCACATTGCAGTTCTGTTCCTCCTAGCAGCACAGTGGCAGGTTCCACCTTTCATTAGCAACCGGCCCAAGCTCACTGGCCGGCCGCTCCGCGGGCCTGAGCTCTTAGGACCATGGTCTGGTACTGGGAGTTCCTTGAGGTGTTTTGTTTACCACCACCACACTTCACTTTAAGACAGAAGAGAGGCTCTGAGGCCAAATCACAAGTTTGTTCACCTTTTCCTTTGGAGATGCTTTACTCTGATCATGTGCTGTTGGGTTTGGTTTCCAGAAAATACAGGTCTGCTTTTTTTCTGCATGAAGGAAACATTGTGGTGCCACATGCTTTAAACAGTTTAAACGAGAGAAGTCGGAAAGATGCAGACACCACATCTGACTTACCTAATGTAGACTTTATTAGATTGAAGTACCTAACCTAATATGATGTATTATTTTATAGCATCTCAAACTTTGTAAATAAATACCATTATTTTTATATGGAAATTTTATAGAAGAGCTATTTCTGTATACTTAATTATTCCTGGATTTCCTGAAATTGCTTCCAATAGATAACGAGTCCTAAGCAGTGTTCCTCTAAGGATGGTTCAAGGACCACCTGCGGCAGAATTAACGAGGAGAGTTTTAAAATGTTGCATCCCTAGGACCCACCCCAGACACTCCAAAGCGCTAGCAGTGGGCCTCCCTGGGAAGTTGTATTTGTAATAAACTCTGAGTGATGGTTTTTGTCTATTAAAGTGTCTCTTTATCCATCCTGTAAGCTTAAAAGAAGAAAAGAAAAAACATCTGAGATGAGTGTACTTGTGCTTGAGAAAAAAATGGATCAGACTGTTCTATGATTTGACTGAGGTATATTATAGAAAAAATAAATAATTTAAATAATGTTGGTCTCTCATTATTATGGGCCGATAGGGGGTTAGAGGGTATTATGGTATGCTGCTCTGCCCTCCCTCCTTTAGGACTGGGACACTCCACTTTTTGTGTCCCCCCCAGGAATTGCTCTCAGCAGAGAACTGCTTTTCCTGCAGCTATGCCCACAAGCAGCCAGTGAGTGTACAAAAGCCCAGCTTCCTTGCTGCAATCTGGGGTATCTGAAGTGTCATCCAGTTTCAGAATTCCTCATGGAACTGGGCAGTTCCCTCTAATAACTGCATTGTGGTTCAGCTTTCCCTACTGCCCCATCCTGTTTCCCCCACTCTACAGGCGCTGGTCCCAAGAGTACCCCCCAGTACACACATGCCACCTGTCCCACCTATGGTAGAAATATGTCAGATGCTTTAAAGGTTTTCTGTGTTATAGACCTATGATTTTATATCTTTTTAAGGTTACTTGAGAAGATTATAGCATAAAGAATCGTGTCTTCACAGTCCCAGAAATGATTGACCTGAGTGCAGTTTTTTAAGGGAAGATGCTTTTTTCACTTCCTTTTATACCAAACCAGGAGCACCCAGAACAGCTGCAGTGAGGAGTACAAAATGTGATGTTCCCAAGTCTCAAGCAGAATTTCAGGGTTCCTGGCCTCAGGGACTGTAGCCCCTCTGCACCTGTTCAGGCAACCTCTGCCTGCTTCGGGAGAAGCAAGAGCTCCTGGTAATGGCTGTCTGCTATGTTCCTACAAGCTAAGCAGAGGACCCGATGGGCACATGGATAGGAAGAAGGTACAGAAGGGTTTGGAGCAATTTGGGGACCAGACAGAGGTGCCAGGGCTTGAGGAGACACTAGGAAATGGGTAGGGAAGCTCTCCCTTGAATGTTCATGCCCAGAAAGGAAGGTCACTTCCTGTAAAGATTATTACCTGAGTTTAGTATATCAAGGGATGGTTGTGGCGTGAGACACCCAGTGTTAAAATAGGGAGCCAGTGCCCACTTCTTTGTCCCAGGGCTTTACTGGAGTGAGCCTCAGCTGCTTTGCCCTCTGCTCCTCTTACCCACCCACTTGTAGCCACTTCTGGGAGCCATTTGGTTATGTGTCCGAGGACCGGATCATTTTGACCATGAGAGAGTGCTTTAGCTCCTGCAAGCCCCATGGGGGATGTTGTGAAGGACTGTCGGGAATGTCGTGGGTAGCCATCAACGCAGCCATGGGACGCACTGCTGACAGGGAAGGTGTCTGCAGACTCTAGGAGTTGTTTACTTCAAAACCCAGCTTTTTGGTGAAGAGCACTTCCCTGAGAGGACAAAGCATCAGAAAGAAGACAACCTCAACCAAGAGTCTCCTCCAAGAGACAGAATCCATTTGACAATCATCTTTTTAGATTCATATTCCTAAAAGCTGTTTTTTGCTTCCTCCTTTCTGACAGATGAACTACTTCTTTAGTTCCCTACCTCATCTGTTTTTGCATCTTTATTCGAGTGCTGCCCTTCCTACTGCTGCTGTTACTGTGGACAACAGCCAGATGCCTGCCAGCTCCCTGAATGCTGCCCGCTCCACCTTCCTCTTGAGAGAACTTTCCAGCTCCTTGCTAAAACTTGTTTCAGGAAATCTTCTCAGAGTATAAAATGCACTGTGGTGAAGAAGACCTGTATCAGAGTGGGTGAAATCACTCCCACTTCAGGCAAAATCGAATTTGTCAGAAGCGCTTTCTCACTTTCGTGCAAATCACTTTCTGACATTTCTGCCACAGGGCAACAGTGACTACCTCCTGATCACCTCTTGCTCACTTGCTTATCTCCTGCCTTGCTCAAGAGGCCTGTCGGAAGACTAGGTGATTTGTTTTCTTTCATACCCTACCACTTGGTCATGGTTCCCAGTAAGCCAGAATTTAATGAGAAATTCAAGAAGAATGTACACTGAAGCTCAGATATGACAGCCCTGGAGGGTACCACGTCCACTGGGATGACTTTCGGATTCTGCCAATATGTAAATAGACTTGTTTTCACACCTCCAGTAAATGAAGATTTGTGTCGTATTCTTCCATCTGAACACAACAAAAAGTGCTTTGCATAGGATGTGTTTTTAAAACCTCTGGGTATTGTCTGCTTTTGTGATGTGTCCCTGGAGGAGAGACAAGGCCCTTCCCTGCCAGTCTTTCTGCAGGATGGGCTTCAATCTACCTATGATCTAAAAGATGAACAGGGTGCTCAAGTTTTATCAACATTCAGTTTAAAAATCACTATTAACAGTTAAAGACATGAATGATGAAGATGACAGATTTTCACTTTAATAAATACTTTTGGAAGTTATTTTTAAGAACCAGAACCAAACGTGAGCCCAGTGGACCCTCTTTCGAGTCAGATTAAAGGCATATACAGCGAGGCAGGTCATCCAACCACGTTTCCTCCAGTGGGGGTAATGTTCCTCTCGTTCCCCTACCTTCCAACAGACAAGCCAGGGCAGAACACGTGAGTCTGACTGCTACTTTCACCAGGGTTTTGAGTCAGCCCCTGCAGCAAGGTGGGGAAGGCAGGCACCTTCAAAGGTCCCAGGTCTCTGGCTTCCTTACCTGGATTCAGGGATGTAGACCTCCAGAGGAGGAATCTTCGGAGAGAGACAGGGCTTGTGAATGGACAACACCAGCTCCAGTGTTCCCAGAGACAGTTTCTCAAAAAACATTTCTAAATCCTTAGGATCGCTACTACAAGGGCAGCTGTGACCTCCCAGTCAGACCTGTGCCAGAAAACTTTGTTTCTTGATTGGGCAGGTAAAGACAGGCCTGGCCAAAGAAATAAGCTTGCCAGAGAGAGTTCCCTCCTACCCCCATCTCTTCCTCATCGTGAATCCCTTCTGAAAGATCTCTCAGAGCCTGGAGGGCAAAAACACCAGCAAGTTGCAGGGTTGGGGTTTGGCCAGGGAGGTGGGTGCCTGCTAGGACAGGCTGCGGCCACTCCCAGCCATCATGAAAAAGGACAAACACAGAAACTGATGGGAGAAAAAGTTTGGGGATATACTGTTGGTTTGCAACCTCAGGGGCTTTCCAGGTGGAATCTGAAACAGCCCCATAGCCAGAGGGCAGGGAGAAGGTAAAGAGGCAGGCCACTCCAGGTTGGTAGGTGGCAGTTCTAAGGAGGAAAAGGGACTTACATTTAAGACTTGTCTTGGGCGGCAGCAAGATGAATGCATCCCATACTTACTCGGCAATCTTAAAAGTTCATAAAGAGGCCTTAACTGGGTTTAGTTACGTACACCATGCAGGTGTTCTCAACTGTAGCAAGACTGTGTCCTTGGAGCAGCCTCTGGGAATGGGAAAGACAAGCAGAACCCCCATTCCGCAGACACGGAAGGGAGGGAGGAGCCTGAGGGCCAGGGTCCAACTCATGGATCAGCTGGCAGTCCCGTCTTTTTGATGACCTTCCCCAACTGACACACCACAAGCAGAATAAGCCTGGAAATGAAAGACCACAACACCCATATATCATCAGCCATGCGGACCATAAAGGCACTGGAGGGTAATGGCCGATCAGCAATCAGCAGCTGTTTCTCCCTCCAGGTGGGGAGGCAGGGGATGAAAACTCCAGTGCCAGCTGCAGCAGTTGGTAAACAGAAGCACAGTCTCCTTTGTGGGTTTTTTTTCTTTTTTTTTAGATTTTTGTTGCAAGACAACATTACCAGTCGCAGCACTAGGAGTCACTGAGTTAAAGTACTGCTGGGTATAAATTAATGAATTAAAAGACAAACCATGAATCAATCTATTCATTTGATGAGCTGCCATTTGAGAAAATTCAGTTGACATTTCTTTGCACACATGCACACACATATAAATAAACAGTCCAAATTCCTTAAAGTAATTCCTATGCATAATCCTATAACAATATCCCAAATTTTCTGTAGGATTTTGTCACGTTCAAGAAGCAGTATTAGGGGTACCTGGGTAGCTCAGTAGGTTGGGCATCTGCCTTAAGCTCGGGTCATGATCCCGGGGTCCTGGGATCGAGCCCTATGTCGGGCTCCCTGCTCACTGGGGAGTCTGCTTCTCCCTCTTCCTCTGTTCCTCCCCCCAGCTTGTGTTTCTCTCTCATGCTCAAAATAAATACAATTTTAAAAAATTTTTTAAAAGTAGGCATTATTAGAACACACTCTGCAGTTGACTATCAATCTGTTAACTTTCTTGGCATAGTTTTAAGTGAAAAGAGACACCCTTAGGGAAAGTCGGAGTGTACTTTATACACTCTTACCTGTCATCTTCCTTCCTGTGAGATACGGTGTGTATATGTGTGTAAGCACCCCTCTCCCCACAGCACACACATACTGTGGGTGGTTGGGGATGTCTGAAGGACCTCAAGCTGGAACACTCACTTGAGAGAGGAGGAAGGAAAGGTTTGCTCAAAAGCCCAGGAATCATAAGCCAGTGCCCATCCCACTTGGGAATACTCAACTTTCACTGCCAGTGTGAGGGAACCCAGTGAAAATCTTTTTCTTGGAAATTGGAAATTCTCTAACAATAACCTAGAATCAGGAACTCATTTGTTATACATGGACTTTCTTTCATCTTTGTAAATTCAGGGCCTGAAACAACAGCTGATGTATGATAATAGGCTCGCAGTCTTTACTGAATGAGTGAATGAATGAATGGAAAATGACTTACACAGTCTCCCAAAGTTTGTTGACTTTTTGGTTAGTTTTGAATAAACAAATAATGCTCTCACCTTCAGCACAGATGATCTTGGCAAAGCCTGGGTAAGTTTGAAAGACTGGCCTCTTACCACCCTCTGTTCTCACTTCTGTTGGATTGAGTCAAGAGAGGAGAGGACAGAGAAAAGAGTGAAAAGTTGCAAAGGTGAGGCATTTGCCTGACTCAGAAAGCAACTGGGTGGTAGTAGCAAATAAGCTGATCTAAGCAGAAAAAATACTGTGACTCTTAGGGAAGAAGCCTGAGGGGACATCCGGACCTTAGTCACTCCGCCTCTGGTTTCCTAGAGACTCAATTGCCTTATCTTTTCTAGCACTTGTCCATCAACTCGACTGCTTTTCCAACCAAGCTGGGCCCTGGTGTACTGGATCCTTCTTCTCACTGGTTTGTTATAAGCTGGTTATATTTGTTATAACCAGCTCACGGGTTTATTTGTTATAAGCCAATAAGAGACTAGGGAAGTATGCAGGCTACACATCTTTGCTAAACCCCAAGCCAGTATGGTCCATGTTTCAAAACCAAAACAGCTGCTTTATTCCCCCTCCCCCAGTCCTTTATTACCTAGTTGTCGGCTTGCTGCCATTAACATGCTTGTTCTAACTGGCAGCCACTGGATTCTTCCATACCTAAGTGTGGGCAGCTGTTAACAAGAGAACACTTGCCTAGAGAAGCCAGAGAGCATGGGAGGGAATGAATGTTTTATATAGTAAAAAAGAGATGACTAAGAACTACATCAAGAAATCTGTAATACTCCCAGATGCTTCCCACGTGAATTTGTTTATGGTATCTTCCCAGGAAAAGCTCTAGCAGTACAGAAGGTGAGTGACCATCCCAAAGTCATGAAGAGACTAAATTACTTGCACAGAAAGGATCTCAACTCTGGAGTTCTAGCGGGAGAAAGGTCCACACCCAATCTGTTCATCCAGGGAAGGAAAAGCCTTAAATTCCAGAGGGGCCAACACAAGGCATCAGGCTACTGCTTTAAGCCCGAGTTCTGAGAGGTTTGCCAAACATTCACCCCACCCTCATCTTAAGTTCAAAGACAGTCCTGTTTAGATCCCTGGTTTGAAAGGTGAACTTTTAGGGGAACCTGGGTGGCACAGTTGGTTGGGTGTCCAACTCCTGGTTTTGGCCTGGTCGTGATCTTGCGGTTGAGGGATCTAGCCCCAAGTTGGGCTCCCTGCTCAGTGTGGAGTCTGCTTGAGATTCTCTCTCTCCCTCTCCGTCTGCCCCCTTCACTTCGCACCCACGTGCGTGCATACTCTCTCTCTCCTTCAAATAAATATTTAAAATGTTTGTTTGTTTGTTTGTTTGTTTTGACGGACAGAGATCACAAGCAGGCAGAGAGGCAGGCAGAGAGAGAGGAGGAAGCAGGCTCCCCACCGAGCAGAGAGCCCGATGCTGGGCTCGATCTCAGGACCCCGAGATCATGACCCGAGCTGGAGACAGAGGCTTTAACCCACTGAGCCACCCAGGTGCCCCTCAAATAAATATTTAAAAATAAAAGGTGAGAGGAAGGACACTTCATCATACTCAAAGGGTCTGTCCAACAAGAAGATCTAACAATTTTAAATATCTATGCCCCTAACATGGGAGCAGCCAACTATATACACCAATTAATAACAAAATCAAAGAAACACATTGACAAGAATACAATAATAGTTGGAGACTTTAATACACCCCTCACTGAAATGGACAGATCATCCAAGCAAAAGATCAACAAGGAAATAAAGGTCTTAAATGACACACTGGACGAGATGGACATCACAGATATATTCAGAACATTCTACCCCAAAGCAACAGAATACACGTTCTTCTCTAGTGCCCATGGAACATTCTCCAGAATAGATCACATCCTGGGTCATAAATCAGGTCTCAACAGGTATCAAAAGATTGGGATCATTCCCTGCATATTTTCAGACCACAATGCTCTGAAGCTAGAACTCAATCACAAGAGGAAATGTGGAAAGAGCACAAATACATGGAGGCTCAACAGCATCCTTCTAAAAAATGAATGGGTCAACCAGGAAATTAAAGAAGAATTGAAAAAAACCATGGAAACAAATGATAATGAAAACACAACGGTCCAAAATCTGTGGGACACAGCAAAGGCAGCCCTGAGAGGAAAATATATAGCGATACAAGCCTATCTCAAGAAACAGGAAAGGTCTCAAATACACAACCTAACCCTACACCTTAAGGAACTCGAGAGAGAGCAACAAAGAAAGCCTAAACCCAGCAGGAGAAGAGAAATAATAAAGATCAAAGCAGAAATCAATGAAATAGAAACCAAAAAAACAATAGAACAAATCAATGAAACTAGGAGCTGGTTCTTTGAAAGAATTAATAAGATTGATAAACCCCTGGCCAGACTTATCCAAAAGAAAAGAGAAAGGACCCAAATAAATAAAATCATGAATGAAAGAGGAGAGATCACAACCAACACCAAAGAAATACAAACAATCATAAGAACATATTATGAGCAACTCTATGCCAACAAATTCGACAATCTGGAAAAATGGATGCTTTCCTAGAGACATATAAACTGCCAAAACTGAACCAGGAAGAAATAGAAAACCTGAATAGGCCCATAACCAGTAAGGAGATTGAAACAGTCATCCAAAATCTCCCAACAAACAAAAGCCCAGGGCCAGATGGCTTCCCAGGGGAATTCTACCAAACATTTAAAGAAGAATTAATTCCTATTCTCCTGAAACTGTTCCAAAAAATAGAAATGGAAGGAAAACTTCCAAACTCATTTTATGAGGCCAGCATCACCTTGATCCCCAAACCAGACAAGGATCCCATCAAAAAAGAGAATTACAGACCAATATCCTTGATGAACATAGATGCGAAAATTCTCACCAAAATACTAGCCAATAGGATCCAACAGTACATTAAAAGGATTATTCACCACGACCAAGTGGGATTTATTCCAGGGCAGCAGGGTTGGTTCAACATCCGCAAATCAATCAATGTGATACAGTACATCAACAAAAGAAAGAACAAGAACCATATGATACTCTCAATAGATGCTGAAAAAGCATTTGATAAAGTGCAACATCCCTTCCTAATCAAAACTCTTCAAAGTGTAGGGATAGAAGGCACATACCTCAATATTATCAAAGCCATCTATGAAAAACCCACGGCAAGTATCATTCTCAATGGAGAAAAACTGAGAGCTTTTCCGTTAAGGTCAGGAACACGGCAGGGATGTCCGCTATCACCACTGCTATTCAACATAGTACTAGAAGTCCTAGCCTCAGCAATCAGACAACAAAAAGAAATTAAAGGCATCCAAATCGGCAAAGAAGAAGTCAAACTATCGCTCTTTGCAGATGATATGATACTATATGTGGAAAACCCAAAAGGCTCCACTCCAAAACTGCTAGAGCTTGTACAGGAATTCAGTAAAGTGTCAGGATATAAAATCAATGCACAGAAATCAGTTGCATTTCTTTACACCAACAACAAGACAGAAGAAAGAGAAATTAAGGAGTCAATCCCATTTACAATTACACCCAAAACCATAAGATACCTAGGAATAAACCTCACCAAAGAGGCAAAGAATCTATACTCAGAGAACTATAAAGTACTCATGAAAGAAATTGAAGAAGACACAAAGACATGGAAAAATGTTCCATGCTCCTCGATTGGAAGAATAAATATTGTGAAAATGTCTATGCTACCTAAAGCTATCTACACATTTAATGCAATGCCTATCAAAATTCCATCCAATTTTTTCAAAGAAATGGAACAAATAATCCTAAAATTTATATGGAACCAGAAAAGACCTCGAATAGCCAAAGGAATATTGAAAAAGAACCAAAGTTGGTGGCATCACAATTCCAGACTTCAAGCTCTACTACAAAGCTGTCATCATTAAGACAGTATGGTACTGGCACAAAAACAGACGCATAGATCAATGGAACAGAATAGAGAGCCCAGAAATAGACCCTCAACTCTATGGTCAACTAATCTTCGACAAAGCAGGAAAGAACATCCAATGGAAAAAAGATAGCCTCTTCAACAAATGGTGTTGGGAAAATTGGACAGCCACATGCAGAAAAATGAAATTGGACCATTTCCTTACACCACACATGAAAATAGACTCAAAATGGATGAAGGACCTCAACGTGAGAAAGGAATCCATCAAAATCCTTGAGGAGAACACAGGCAGCAACCTCTTCGACCTCAGCCGCAGCAACTTCTTCCTAGGAACAACGCCAAAGGCAAGGGAAGCAAGGGAAAAAATGAACTATTGGGACTTCATCAAGATCAAAAGCTTTTGCACAGCAAAGGAAACAGTCAACAAAACCAAAAGACAACTGACAGAGTGGGAAAAGATATTTGCAAATGACATATCAGATAAAGGGCTAGTATCTAAAATCTATAAAGAGCTTAGCAAACTCAACACCCAAAGAACAAATAATCCAATCAAGAAATGGGCAGAGGACATGAACAGACATTTCTGCAAAGAAGACATCCAGATGGCCAACAGACACATGAAAAAGTGCTCCACATCACTGGGCCTCAGGGAAATACAGATCAAAACCACAATGAGATACCACCTCACACCAGTCAGAATGGCTAAAATGAACAAGTCAGGAAATGACAGATGCTGGCGAGGATGTGGAGAAAGGGGAACCCTCCTACACTGTTGGTGGGAATGCAAGCTGGTGCAACCACTCTGGAAAC